>CM020514.1:19098465-19158465 GCA_009823395.1 Thamnaconus septentrionalis | reverse complement strand
GATGATCGTGATGATGGTAATGATGATGATGATGGTGATGATGATGGTGATGATGATGGTGATGATGCAATGAGATGACACTGCAGCTGTAGCCTGCGGGCCAGTCTAAACTCAGGTTAAACTGCCGACTCATGCAAAGTTCCTCTTAATAAGGCACTCGTGAGAATAATAATTCAATGAGCTACTTTCTGTTTTCAGTCTGGCGTTCAGATTCCAGCATTTGCCCGCGTGGCTTTTAGGAGAAGGAAAAAAGAAGGTTGTCAATCCTTCCGCTCTCTGCCTCTCTTCCTGCCTGGACAGGCTGCCTCACGCATTCCTGACTTTCCATCATTCTTTTTCTGCACACACACACACACACACACACACACACACACGGCGTGTTCAGCTGTTTCCCCTTCTGGAAGGAAACTCTGCTGGAGAAGACTTGGAAATAAACGCGTCAGTTTATTTTCTCACTCAAACGCTCATTTCCTCTCCGTCCTTCCGGTGCGTTTGATGCTGGCGGTCACGCTCTCAGATGGACAAACGGACAGACGGACGAGTTGAACGACTCCACCAGCCTAGTCTCTCTCGCTCTCTCTCTCTCTCTCTCTCTCTCTCCCGCCCGCCACCTCGTACTGAGGAAGAGCAGCACAAAGGCCGTTTGTCTCGCTGAGCCACATCGTAAATCACTCTTTCTTTTTCTCTCTCTCTCTCTCTCTCAGTTATCAGCTGTGCAGCCCATTTAAAAAGCAAAGAAAAACATAACTGCGCTGTTTGTAAAGTTATGAATTGGAAAAAATAGATTGAAGAGTTTGTGTGTGTGTAAGAATGGGTTTGTAGTACAGAGTGTTCTGCTGCCGTGAGGGGAAGCAGAGTAACACGTTGTTTGTCCTTGACAGGTGTTTTCCCCTCAGGTCCTTCATTTATATTCACTGTGGGACTGACGCCTCACTCCCACTAGTTTCAATGCGAGCAAATACAATGCATAATAGATACAATATACCCTTTCCACCAATTCTAAACTCACTGAAGGGTGGCTATTCTAGATCATCTAAAATATAAAACTTGTTTGAGTTATTTCACACTTTTTTGCTTAATACATATTCCATAAGTGTTCATTCATAGTTTCCATGCTTTGAGTGACAATCTACAATGTAAATAGTCATGAAAATGAAAGAAAAACCATCCAAACAGAAGTATGCGGCCAAACTTTTGACTGGTAGTGTATTTTAAACTTTGCCATTCTATGTGGTTTATTTCTAAATGGACATCAGTTGAGTATTGGTGGAAACTTTTTCTTGATCTGACTTTTCTTCTTCTTTTTTTTAAGATACCTTTTTGTGAGTTGTAAATGACAGACAGGAAGTTGGGGCGGGGCGCGGGGGGGTGCTCGTGCATGTTACCTCGGTTTTGACAGCACTCGATTGTCAGTGTGCCTGTACACAGACACACACACACACACACACACACACACACTGAGTCAGTCAGTCACTCAGCACTAAAGGACTGCTGGTGATCCTGGAGGGCGGCCATGTCAACATGTCAACTGTCGACCAGCATCATCCTGTCTGAACCTCCTGTACTAGTGTGTCACCAGGGTAAAGGCAAGAGCTGAAGTGCGTGTGTGTGTGTGTGTGTGTGTGTGTGTGTGTGTGTGTGTGTGTGTGTGTGTGAGATGGACCTCCACAGTCGCCCAGCTGTGGTCGGGATTGGGTGTGAATTTCTGCTCCGCTTGTCATCCCACAGTTGATCCTCTCGCCCGTCCCTCTCTCTCTCTCTCTCTCTCTCTCTCTCTCCCGAGGTCATGTGATATTAATGACCTGCTGAATAAGTCACGTCCCACCCTTCCCCTCCACCTTTTTTCCAGCCTTTTATGCCTCTTGCCCTCTTTTCATGACTTTTTTTTTTTAATTATTCAACCACAGTTGTACAATCATTGATGCTCACCAGCACGCGGGTCACAACAGTGAACACTGAGGACAGAGGATGCTGGGATATCTCCTGGGAACGGGATCTAGGGGTTGGAGGTGTTTGGCTGCAGTTTCAGGGTTCGGGTTTGTTGTGTGTAAACCACCACTAGCGCCTTGATTGTGTTACTGTAGGAGTGTCTCCATCACAGCAGGTTGCCACCCGGTGTTTTTGCCCGTGCTGCCACGAGAGCGCTGGCAAGCGGCGAGCACTTCCTGTCCGCAACCCGAGGCTCGTTCAGTTCTCACGCCGAGTTCGGAGTTTTGTGTCGACGCGTTTTTTTTCTTTCCACACCTCTGACTGCTGCAAGCCGACCGCAGACGGTAAACAAGCGATGACCTTTGCTGCTTCTCCTTTCTGTCTTTTCGACCCGGTTTCCTCATTGCTTTGCTTCATCAGCTGCTGCCAGCACTCATGAGGCCGACCTGCACGACACTCTGAGATCAGGGCAGAGGAACTCTGCAGAGACGTGACCAGGAAACTGCTATTTGACTGTTCAACTGACCTGTTGTTTCATTCGTACAGACATCTGACTTCCTATTTTTTAATCACCGCAGTTGTTTTTGAGATCATTCATTTTTTTTCTATTTCTATTTGAACAACCAAACAAATATGTACGTATTTTTTTAAAGGTCCAGTGTGTTAATTTTTGAAGGTAGGTAGGTAGATACTTTATTCATTGAATACGTACGCCATAAAAAAAAGACAGATAATACACACAACCATAAAAAGACAACCATTCAATCAATAAAAGAATAACGATGTAAAGCCCAGTATTTGATGAAGCCAACCTGAAAACAGGTTTTGTATTAATACATCATGTGCATATAGAAGTGTGTATTTGTGTTGTGTTTAGGGCACAGACAGGCTTACTTAAAAAATGCCCAAAATGGCACACAACTCACAACAAAACCCTTATTGCTCTGTGTATTTCTTATATGTATGAGAAGTGTCCTAAGGGTAGGAAAACCAAATGACTTTTATTGTACTGTGACTATACACTTTCATTAATATATTTATGAGCAGCATGTTCAGCTTTTACCAATATAAAAATCATAATTTGAGCCAAAATTTTACACACTGGGCCTTCAATGCTACAGTATGTACAGTATGTACTGTAACTATGCGCTCCTCGTCAGAAGACATTACACGCTGTCTAAGCAAACCATGTTGCCAAAGACCACATAAACAACCATCGCACGAGTGTGCAGCCACTTAACGGCCCGACTGCGTTCTCCTCAGTGCAGTTGGAGAGACGGTGGAGAAGGTCTTAACGTCGCAGTCGTGCTTTGTGCGGAAAAAAAAAAAAAAAGATGTGGCAGTGCAGAGCGTGCGAGCGTAAAAGTCAAAGCCTTCCTCCTCCTCCTCGTCCTCCTCTTCCTCATCACGCTCCCGTGTGTGACACACAGGATGTGGTTCAATAGCTCATTCCCGTCGCGCTCGTGACCTTTCACACGAGGAGTCCAGGAGCAGCGAGGACGGAAGGAAGTGATTCACAGAGGCACATTGTTTACGTCCTTCCTCCTCTCACCACATCGGAAACTGAGCCATTTTTAACCGGCCGCCTGTTGTTGTTGTTTTTCCCCTCCCTCCCTCCCTCCCACCACCCGTCCCTCTGTGCAGAAGTCGGATCATGGCCAGGTGCTGCTTGACGTCGTCTTCAAGCACCTGGAGCTGACCGAGAGGGACTACTTCGGCCTGCACTTGGCCGACGACTCCCTGGACACGCCGGTGAGTACCGGACCCTCGTCTGAAAGGGGGGAGTGGTCTCTGTGTCGGGCGCCGCCTGTGTTTTTATCAACTATGGTGTTTGTGTGGCCACTCGTCAATAATTCAAGCGCCTCATGCTGTGCAGGAGTTGTCCCTAAGTGTCTGTGCATCAATATTTTACAGCGCTGGCTGGATCCCAACAAGCCCATCAGGAAACAGTTAAAAAGTAGGTGAAACCGACGACGCACCACCTCAGGGAAGCGGGTCATTGTCGGGGGACGGCGCTAAAGCTCTCATGAAAAAAATAACACGCAAATTCGCCCTGGAATCACAATAAGAATCGCAATCTAGTTTTTTTCTACTTGTGGTTTGTCCCACTTAGGAAAGCGTGTGCTCAAAGACGCTGTTTGGCAAAGTTGACCTGTGTGTGACATCACAAAGGGCAATGACACATCCCAGTTTTGCTTTGTCCCACTTCCAAACGTATATGGAGGCAAATAGCAAACAGTGAAAAGCTGCAAACAGAGGGCTAAATACGTCCTTTACTGGTGACTTAAAGCGTTTTTATTTAAACCATAATTAATCATCTGACGGTAACAAAAGAATTTGAAATGAGATGTTGTGTCGATGTCACTGCACCTTCAAGCAGAGACTGCAGCTCTTGACCGAGTTTCATGGTTTCTGCAGTGGAGACACAGTGATGATGGCTAACAAGTCCACAATCCACCTCCAGCAAAGAGTCTTCCATCATCCACACCACACATTGTGTGTGTGTGTGTGTGTGTGTAATTTAATATTCCATATGTGCCTTCAGCAATGATTAAACTCTCCTTCAACTTTGCTGTTTTATTCCCTTTTTTTTTCCTGACTTTCTCTCTTTTCAATAAGGCGTAATAGCAAAGTAACACGTAAAACAATTCCAAAGAAGCCCGAGAGAGAACGAGAGGGAGAGTGATCCAGCGCTCCTCCAGCACACCATGAACTGTGTTTCAACTCTGATTTTTTTTTTCTTTTTTCTTTTTCTTTCTGCCGTGTGATTTGGCCATTGAGGAATACGAGCTGGAGTCTGTGTCTGATACTATACAGGGATTAGTGCCAATCAGCTTGGATGAATGAATGAAAGTTTGAATTTTTACAAGTTCTTTTTTTTTCCTCGGTGGGATCTGAAATGTTCTCACTGTTCATGCTTTCCTCCCCATCAGGAGGGTCTCCGCACAACCTGAGCTTCAGAGTCAAGTTCTTTGTGACGGACCCCAATAAACTTCAGGAAGAATACACACGGTAAGACGCCATCAAACTTTATTGAAAAACGATGTGTAGCCAGAAATTTGCTGGTTGTTTCTGGTCCATTCAAAGTTCATGTTTAGGTGTAAAGGTGGATTTTGATTTCCTCTCTTTATCACATGACGCCGTGTTTCTCCTCTCACACTTGCCGTACGTTCCGCAATGCTCACAGCGTAAACGGATCACAGTCGTCCTCACATCTTCATTAAACTAGAAGACGACATAATTAGAGGCTTTTTGTTTTTCTATGACGCCTTGTGACACGTGCTGGTTAAAGACAATGAGAAGGCAGCCCCCCTTCCATCAACGCTGTGACGTGGTCTTCGCCCCGCAGTGTCACAAACATGCGGACACCGACGCCGGCTGCCACGTAAACAGTGTGCAGAGGAGAGGAGGCCTCGCCACGGCTCCTCACCTCCTCTGGCGGCTGGTTGCTCCACTCAGTCAGCTGCGACCTCGCTCGCCGAGCGCCGTCCACACTGTCGCTACAGGACCGGTAACAGAGGCGAGCCGCGGTCGTGATCTGTTGTCTAGCTGTCGGGAGTCACGATGCAACAAGCTCATCCGGTGGCCTTGACTTGTAGGAGCACAACAGTGCTGGTTAAAGTGCTGGAGATCAGATGAGAGGAGCTCTGCTAGTGCTCCTGTTTAAAGGTCCAGTGTGCAACATTTGACTTGTTTCATCATTTTCATTCATTGGTAAAAGCTCAATATACCAACCATAAATACATTAATAAAAGCGTAGAATTGCAGTACAATTAAAGTAATTTAGTTTCCCTACCATTAGAATGGTTCATATATATGTATATGAGAATATACATAGATCAATAAGGGCCTTACTCCCAGTTAGCTGCCATCTTGCACCGCGGATGTCACTGCTATTGTGTGTCTGTCTGGAATCTGCTGCTTTGTCTTCACACTAAGGCGTTGTGTCCTCTCCTCCTGCAGGTACCAGTGTTTCCTGCAGATCAAGCAGGACATATTTACTGGAAGGTGAGCACACGTTTGTTTTTGTGCACAGCATTAAAAGTCCGGCGTGTAAAATTTGGCTTGATTCATGATTTTTAAGTTGATAAAAGCTTAACATACTGCAAATAAACATATTAATAAAAGTGTGTAGTCGCAGTACAATATAAGCGGTTTGGTTTTCCTACCCTTAGAACGGTCTTGCTCCTGGCTGTGTCCTAAATATGAAAGGCGCTGTCAGGCAGGCTACCTTAAATACCCGGCTTTCTTCAAAATTTTACACACTGTACCTTTAAAGTGTTGACGTGGTATCGGTCCTTTTTAAAAGTTCTTAAATGGAGCATCAGTAGAGCAAAAAAAAAAAAAAAAAAATTTCCTGTACAAGGTTGCGCACACACACAAGTTTATTGGACAGGTTTACAAATGCAGCAGGCACGCTAATTATTCTCCTTTGCCGGGGTAATAAAGTGTCAGCGCTTGTTTTCTGTTTGACTCTTCCAATTAAAGCAAGTCTGGATGATGGCTTCATATCCATTTCTACCCTCTCTCACTCGGTGTGTGTGTGTGCGTGCGTGTGTGTGTGTGTGTGTGTGTGTGTTTCAGATTGCCCTGTCCACACAACACGGCGGCTCTGCTTGCGTCCTATGCTGTTCAGTGTAAGTAGCTCCCCCGGTACGAGCGCTCCGCTGGTAAACGACGGGGAGCCAATTCATTAGTCGTCTCTGCTCCGGCTGCTAACACTCACACACACACACTCACGCACTCACACACCGCTCTCCGCCGTAATGACTGCGGTTCCTCTCGGCCGCGTTCCGAGCTGGAGCTGCTGCTCACAAGTCATTAGGATTCACTTAAGCGTCGAGTGTCTTCTGCCGCAATATTAATATTGCAATTATTATTTTTGTTTTTATGGTTTTTTTCAATTAAAAGTCTTGAATGGCCAGCGGTTGGTTGTGTCGGTGCGTTGGCCGACGCGGACGGTAATTATCCTTCGTTTCTATTAATTATGAAGAAGCTGGAGACGTTCAAATCCAAGTTAATAAGACAATGAAACGCATTAGAAAGACAAACTTGTGGAGGAAATTCACATGACAATTCTGGTAGCGAGACTGTAAAAAGTAGGAGGAGGTAAATAACTTACTATTAGGATTTAATAAAACCAACACAGTGATAATAAAACGAGGCATGAAAGGTTCTGATATTATTTTGAAACACACCTGCAGACCGGACCTGAACATTTTTGTTGTGGTTTTTTGGGGATTCGGTGTTTGAAACGCTGATTGGATCCGTCAGAAACACTGAGGCCCTTTTCTTGGTGAAATCACAGCCTTATTGTCTCCTGGCTTGCTGCTCTGCCTTCTGTCAGTTTTTTTTCCTCTTTTATCTGTTGAGTCGTCCTCATCCTTCTCGGCTAATCCCTCCTTTTTTGGTCTCCGCCCTCCTCACGTCCCTCCACTTCTCCAGCTCAGTTCTGAGAATGGGGGGGGGGGGTTGAAAGCTACAGTATATAGGTCAGTGAGAGGAGATTTGGCCAAGGCTGTCGCCGCCACATCGTGCTCTCTCCGGCTCAGCACTGTGTTGTCACCTCCTCAGCGGCGGCCCAGATTATCGAGATAAATCTTTGCTTTTGGGAGAAACGGCTTGACGCAGCTGCCACGCCGCCGCTAATTCAGTTAGCTCGGCACCAAATGCCTCAAGTGATCGCTCTAAATCCCGACGCTTAAGGCTCGCAATAACAACCCAGATAGCACCCAGCAGAGCCACAACTCCTGTCTGGAGATGACCAGCTGTGGCAATGAGACGGCTCAGCCGGGGGAGTATGGGATTTTACCGCGTGCTTCACAGCAGCGACCAATATTCCTCACGTTAAACAAAGAGGCCGTTTTTCAGTTGTATTTGTGCAAAAAGCCCGAAATGCCTTAAACGTTATTTACATCAGAGCGCCAGAAAGCCCACAGTCTCTGTCGTGTCCCAGCGGAGGCTTAACATTAAAGACAGGTTTGTGAATGAAGTGTCTTCCTCACAGATCAACATATGGAGGTGCAGGTAGCTGGAGATAAGGCTGCTCAAAAGCTATTTTGCCATTTGCTGATTTTGGATTCTAGACCTCAGTCTGTCAATATTCTTCACTTCCGAGCCCGTATTTTTCTTCTTTCCCAATCTCAAGAGTTCCGTGACTCTGAAAATGAGTGTTCGTGTGGTTCACGGACTCCAAAATGGTCAGTGCAAGGAAGGGATACTCTAAATATACTTTAGAGTATGTGAATCAGAACCGGCTGCTCCGCTCATGTGACAACTATATGTGGAAAGTGGGGAAGGAGTATGAATAGGAGGTGCGAAGCTCTAAAAATAGTCAATTATTAGAATCATTTGTGCGAGGCCGCCGCTGAGGGCGCAGGGAGGCTTCTGCACATCCTCATATTCATTCTTGTTAAGGTTAAAAAAAAACAACGAGTGCCACAAAAATCAAAAAGGCAAAGCAGCCCCGCCCTCCTCAGACGCACGCCATCGACGGGCTCATACAGCGTATCTCTCCCCTGAGCCGGGCGCACATCATTAAGCGGGTGAGCTTGAATTGATTGGTGGGTCAATATGCTCAGACTGCCGGCTAGTAGGTTAGTCTGGGGACTACTTGAGCCAATTGATGCTCGGGAGCCTCTAGCAACAGCTCGCCGGCTAATGGCTTTGGGGATTTGCCGCTGCTCTAAACGCCGGCGGCGGCCAGGGAGTCGCCCCTCGCCCCCTGCATGCTTCCCACCATCGATCCCCTCCTCATTTACCAGCAAGAACAGACGAGCTATCCGTTTGTTCCCATTATCAAAAAAAAAAAAAAAAAAAATCAGCAACAACAGGGAAGGCCTTTTAATGACGTGTTCCGTATGAAATGGATCCCATGTGCACACACAGTTTTGCGTCAGTGTGGACTGGCCTGTGTCTGAAATATTAGATGCTGCGTCTATATCTGGCATCATAGCAGCTAATGACCTTTTTAGAAGCCCTTTCAGCCTCTGTCTATTTCAGTTTTATTCAACCACTGTGCCACAACACACGAGTGTGCTGTGAGATAATGTCAGGTGTGGCGTGACAAATTTTCCAATTCTACTTAATTGGTTGAAAAAAAATAATAACGTTCCATTGTGGAGTGACTGTGCTTTAAAAGGAATGCGAGCCTGTTTGCCTCCCTGGATATCAGCTTTGTGGGCATCTAAACAGGCCCATTTGTGACACTTAGTATAAATAAATTAAGAGACTATATTATCATGATTTGGCTAAAAAGTGTCATTTTATGACATTTTTGGTTTGTGGTGTGTCATGGGATTTTCAAAAATGTCCCGCAGCTCAAAAAACGGTTGAAACACTGGTCTGTTAATTTTTTCTGCTTTCAGCGGCAGTGGAAAGCAGGATCTTAATGAAAGTTCATTGGCTGAAAGCATCACCTCAGGTGTGATTGCGTGTCTCACTGTAAACAACCAAACTGCTAAGTGCTGTTTTCACTTGTTTGTTCTGTGTTGCCATTTATATCTAGTGACCAAGGGACCACAGGGGCAGATTAGACAGCAGCTCTCGCATCGATGGTTGTGATGCCTCTTTGTGCTCTGAGGAGTGTTTCTCATTTTTGCCTCTTTTGTCTTTTTATTTTTTTACTTTTTTATTTTTTTTAGCTGAGCTGGGCGACTACAGCGAAGCGGAACACGCAGCGGGATACCTGTCAGAGTACTGCTTCATTCCCAACCCACCACAGGACTTCCACAAAGAGGTCTCCAAACATCACCAGCAGCACAGGTACGGCCAGATGATGATGATGATGATGATGATGATGATGATGATGATGATTATGTATGTGCTGATCATATACTGTACTCCTCTGATCTGGACAAACAAGAAGAATTTTTCGTAATTCTCTTCATTCTCGCGGGGACGAGATTTGACGAGAATGGCGGCTTCTGCGCTTCACACCGTTCAACGGAAACACCTGCAAATCACAATTGTACTTTGGCAAAATTATAGAAATATGGCTTTTATTTTGCGACAAACTGTCATGGAAACGCAGCTGCTGTTAACGCTGTGTTAATCCACTGTGTTCTGTGCTCTTCGTGCCTCTGATCATCTTTGCTTCTGTGTTACGCCCTCATACGTGTCTTTAACACATCCTCTCTCTCCCCCTCTCTCTCTTTCTCACCCTGCTGCCGCCGCTGCCGCCGTCACCTCCTCTCGCAGCGGCCTGTCTCCTGCCCAGTCGGAGTTTAATTATCTCAACACAGCACGCACGCTGGAGCTCTACGGGGTGGAGCTGCACTATGCAAGGGTAAGTAAGCTTTTGTTCCCTGCGTGTCAACTGTCGCCGCTGCAGAATTACCGCCCGGCCAATCGGCTGTCGGGTACATTTGACGTTAAGTTTGAGTTTCAACTGCATGACTTGCACTTTCGGAATGCCAAAAGTGCCATGCATAAGAATTTCTTTTCTAAACTGTGTCCGTGTTGAGGAACAGGCACCTAATGGCAAGAGGTTAAGTGTAAAGCTTTCTTCATATGATAATCAGTCGGGACGAAACATCTGGAAAGACATTGTTTTACTTCCTGCACATTGACAGGATTTTAGTCTGACGCACGCAGAGGTCAGTTTAAAGGGCGTCGCTTCCTGTGTGAGTATTTACACCTGCAACTCTTCACTCGTCCTCCGTCTCGCTGTCTTCAGGACCAGAGCAACACAGAGATTCTTATCGGGGTGATGTCCGCCGGCATTGTGGTTTACAAGAACAGGGTACGGATCAACTATTTCCCATGGTGAGTGATGCAAAAAAAAAAAAAAAAATAAAGTGTGCATGCTTTTCCTTTGACTTAATTACACAGCAAGAAAGCCAAAGTTTGATCTGGACTTGTTGAGAGACCACAACCATCTGTTTCAGTGATCCGAACCTGCGCTGTGGCCAGAGCGAGAACCTGGCAGCGTTCAGGTGTGAATGTGAGAACGCGTGGAAAACAAAGCCTGGTTGGATAGAAATGAATGGAGAAGGAAAAAAGAAACAACGGCTGACTCAGTGATCAGTTCAGTCTGAAATCGGAGGCTTCCTTTGGTGAAGCAGGAAGCAACATTGGCCAATGTTTCTTTCTTTGTGTTCCTTCATTCTGATCACATGTGGTCTTGTCACACACCCAACTCCGCTCTGACTGCCACCACAGATTCCTCATTCTCAGGCGTGCGCTGCATAATATTTGGTTAACTCTCTGTCGTGCACAGCGATTTCAAAGTGCCACATTAATGTTTCAGACTTCGAGAATAAAACTAATAGAAGTGATTTTTGTTTCCTGGAAAGACGTCAAGCCCCGCTGCCTCTCCCTCCTAAGTCGTCCATTTAGCTCTTCTGTGCCTAATTCGTCTCTTGTCATTCGTCTTTACGCCGAGGCTCAGTACATTGATTTCTTTGAAATCTCCCGTAATTTGCCGCTGCGCCGTGTAACTGCTGCCTTGTCTGCGTCGCTCAACTTCCTGTGAATTCTAAAGCAATGACTGCTGTTGGAGTGGAGAAGCTTTATGCAGACCTTTCTGTCTCTCTTTGATTACTTGTCAAAAATATTCTGTCTCCTCCTGCGTCCAATCATAACGCACCATTTTGACTCGAAGTGGTCACGTGACTCTGTGCGCCATATACCTCTCGTCGATACGTCTGAAAAACCACCTCATGAGAGCATGAAAAGCTTTTAGCCATATTTGAGAGGTTTTTTCCAAGTTGAGCTGCTTCCATGACCAGTTTTTATTGCCATGTTTAGGTTTTGCTCAATTCTAGGGGTCATGGAAACACAGCTGGTGACACTTCCCTCTCTTCTGTCTTTTGCTTTCGTGATGTCACAATGACATCACACATCACACAGTGATGTGTTTGCCCTTCGTGATGTCACAAATGGCACAACACCTCTTTCTCAAGAGCCCCCCGCACCCTCAATCAGGTTTTTATTGCAATCCTTTGAGATGCCAGAGCAACGTGGAAGGAAGTTTCTCTGTCAGCAACAGGCTGTAAACAGAGGGCTAAACATTCCGTTTTTCTGGAGATCGAGGGTGACGGTTAATCAAGCAAGGCTTCTTCCTCCAGTCCTGGATGAAAAATAAAAACCCTTAAAACAAAGACAATTCTGGCCCTAACTAAACTTCTCACTGGAGGAGGATGTTTGCAGTAAAACAGATTCAGGTGCCATTTTTTTTTTTTTTGTTTGTTTTACAACGATGGTAATTGCACAGATCCTCTTTTTACCCACAAGTCTTCATCAGCAGAACACAATCAATGCAATGCCCCATATAGTGGAGACAAAGACCTTCCTGGAGCCCGTTGGCGTGCACATATCCGTCTAGTTGAGCTAAATTTAGCGTGCGACAGTCGTGCTTCCCCAGCAGCTGTTGGCGACCATGTGTGTGACACACAGAGAAAGAGAGGGAGAGAGAGAGAGACAGAGCGAGAGGGGGAGGTAATTGTCGACGGTTTCTCTCTGCCACACACACACATACACACACACATTGATTTTTCCTCCTCCTTCTCCTCTTTATTCTGTCTTAAACAAAGACTCATTGTCTCTACATCTGCTCTCGTGTTGTCACACTGTTTGTCCTCGTCCCCTTTTTTCATAAATACAGTTAAGAAGGCGATAGGGGGGGGGCGAGAGACAGAGAGAGAGAGAGAGAGAGAGAGAGAGAGACATGGACTTGGTGCCTCCTTCCTATTCCGAACCGCTGCAGCCTGACAAATAAGCCACACTTAGATGGGTCATGACTCACACTCTGCTTAAGCATGTGTGCGCGTGCGTGTGTGTGTGTTTGTGCATGCAAGAGAGGGTTGTGTGTGTCTGTGTGTGTGTGTAAGTATGTAAAATATATTTAGCAGAGAGCGATGAGTCACAGCAGCAGAGCTCCGGGGAGGTATTATGTTACTCTGCAGCTCATCAGCAGAGCTCTCACTGCAGCAGCAGCAGCAGCAGCAGCAGCAGCAGCAGCAGCACATGTGTGGTCGCCCCATCCAAACACTATTTCATGCGTCTTCCTTCCTCAGAAGACTCATGATGCGCAAAGTGGACAGATTTATTCCAATAGAGCCCCTCTGCCCCGAGGTTACGTCAACAGTTGGGGCGCTGCAGGCTGTGTTTCATCTAGAAGTACAGTACAGTGTTCAAGAAGTACAAGTTTGTCTTCATCTTTCAATCCAGACACGTCGTCTTGAAGGAAAGTTTGCATCACATGTGCCTTTGTCTGTGTCATTACTTTTATGATGCAGAAACAGATTTGGTCAAGACATGTCGGCATATATCAGTATGTATTTTCTAGAGATCTTGCCTGAAACAGATTTTTTGTTTGTGCAATGTAGCTGCACCTGCAAGCCAGCTGGCAGAAATAGCATCTTTTGAAAAGTGGCATTTAGGTGCAGACATACTGTACCATCTCACTCACCGTACGGTTGGTGCCCCACTGATGGACTTCATCCAAGGACTTGAAACTTTATAGTAGATCCCTGCTGCAGACCTGCAGGTTTCCAGTCGTCTCATGTTTACTCTGGGGTGGAATGAAAAAATGTCATATCAGTGCGTTACTGTCGGCGACGGCTTGAATATCTGTGCAGGTACTCAGTTTGTCTTTTTTTCTTCTTCTTTCAAGGTTAAAAATAGTGAAGATCTCCTTCAAGTGCAAACAGTTTTTCGTCCAGCTGAGAAGAGAACCGGTGCGTACACATTACACACTCACTCATGCATTCACACAAGTCAAATCAAACATTGTCACTTATGTGGACACAACTGCAGCTTGAAACTACAGCTTGTAAATTACCATTAAAATGCCAGTCAATAATTAATGTTATTTCATAATGGTTACCAAGCATCACCTTGGTAACCATTATGAAATAACATTAATTATTAGTTACACTTGATGTGCCCATCATGTTTAAACGCCGTCGCCTGCGTCCGCTTCACTTATTTGTGTTTGTTTTGTGTTTGTGCTCTCTCGTAATGACACGTCAGCTGAGGCCGCATTTGTGTGTATAATCGGTGTCCGATTAACCCCCTGTGGTGCGTGTGTGTGTCTGTGTGTGTGCGTGTCCTGCTTGATTCTGCTTTAATCCCCCCCGCTGTGTCCTGCATCCCTGGAACCCGTTGTGTTCCTGATGAAAACAGAATGACAATCAGAGAGACGGCACATCTCTGGACCGTCAATACCCTCTTAATGCTGCGATGGCACATCCTCCCAGCATCCATCGCAAAACGCCCCTCAGTGTCTCTACACAACATCTCTACACAACTGCGTGCAGAGTTATATGTTGTTCCAAAAAGCAAATCTTTCCTTGAAATGTGGCTGCAGCAGCATCCAAGCTAATCTCTCTAGCTGCAGCCATTGTTTACAAATGGCATCGGTCTTCTTCTGTGGTTCTTCATAGCAGCTTGGAGTGGTTGCTCCCAGCTCAAGATGGATTTCAGGGTTGAACCTGGAGCAATTGGACTGATGTGTTGATGTTCTGTGTTGCTGTGGTGTGAGCAGAATGAGACCCGTGAGACTCTGCTGGGCTTCAACATGGTCAACTACAGGGCCTGTAAGAACCTGTGGAAGGCCTGTGTGGAGCACCACACCTTCTTCAGGCTGGAGCGGCCCATCCCACCGCAGAAGAACTTCTTCGCTCACTACTTCACCCTCGGCTCCAAGTTCAGATACTGGTCAGAAGAGACACAACACACACACACTTTGTCGAAGTTTTAGAAACATCACTTCTATTTTTTTGTGAGAAACTGTCATGGAAACGCAGCTAGTGACATGTACTTAGTCATTTTTAAAGTTACAATTATTTCAATCACCTGCAATGGTACTTTGATCATCTACTTCCTGTGGGGACTAAGAAAACAAAAATTGAAAAAACACCAAACCCTTCAATGAGAATCTTTAAAAAAAACATTTTTTTTCTGTTATATATTTTTTTACATTGACTTTGTATTAATTTACGTCAAAATGCGAGAATATTTCGAATGAGTTTTGCACATCTTCACATTTGTTTTTTTGCACATTTCTGTTTGGGAAGTGACTGATTGACGGTGGTCTGTGCTGTGTTTGTGTGAAGCGGCCGGACGGAGGTGCAGTCTGTGCAGTACGGGAAGGAGAAAGGCATCAAAGACCGAGTGTTTGCCAGGTCATTATTTACTCTCTGGTCCCGTGCATCTTATATCAAGTGTTTGTTCACGTTTGCCACGACTGACTGGAACGCTCTCTTGCAGATCTCCCAGCAAGCCGCTGGCCAGGAAGTTGCTGGGCGGGACCGACTGGGAGTCAGTCAGCAGGAACAGCCTATCAGACGAGAGGCTGGAGACGCAGAGTCTGCCCACCCGCTCCCCGCCGGGGACGCCCAATCAGTGAGTGTCACGGTTCACATCAGGTCAAAAGATGCAGCAGCACTTTGAATGTGGTCGCAGGAGGAATCTGCTCTAATCCACGGGCTCTGTTCTGAGTTGGAGTCTTGGACTCATTAAGCCAAAAGAAGTTTTATCTCGTCAGCTCTGGACTCACTTAAAGTTGTAGACAAATGTGCCCTTGGAAGCAAAGAAAGGTCCTAAAAGACAAAAAGAATAAAGACGACAGCAGTTAATGGAAGTAAAAAAAAAATGCAATCACAATTCCCCAATAAAGTTTTATCTGTGTCATCCGATTCTAATCAACACGTGACTGTGATTTGTTTGCTTTTGTGCGTCAGGAACTCGCTGTTTGTACAAGAAGGTACGCGACTACGACCGTCGTCTGTCGGCCACCTGGTCGATCATGTGATCCACGCTTCCCCCAGCCTGCCTGTCTTCTCGTCCAATCACAAGTCGGCATCGTCAACGCAGGCCAACAGCATCAGCTTGGACTCCACGCCGTAAGTTTCAACCCTTCCGCCCCTCTACCCTTTATTTTTCTGCTGTTGTTCAAACTCGACTCACTAGCAAACACACAGAGCCGCCGGCCACAACAGCCCGCCCTTCAATCCTCAAGTTTAATTTTACTCATCCGTGTCAGTGCCACGCTGTCTGACTTTGCTGCTGAGTGGGCTCTTTTTTTTTTTTAAGTGTCTGTGTCTGTGGCTTCTCCCAGCAGTTCACACCCTCTCCCAGCGTCACTCGGCTGGCCCCATTCAGAAGATGAGCCCTTTGAAAAACAGCCCCGTTAAATGTGTTTATAGCGCCGAAGCAGTGCAGGGAGGTTGCACAACAGGGCTGAACTAGAACTGTGTGTGTGTGTGTGTGTGTGTGTGTGAGTAATAAGCCATTATAGAACTGAGATTAATCCCTGGAAGAACTTCATCAAAGTGCTTGTTTTAGATTGCAGCTGCCTCAGAGTGGACCAGTCCACAGAACACCAAACTCTTCCTAGAGTCACTTAGCCCTCAGCAAACTCCACAGAAATGATTTAAGTCCACATATTTCACTTAATGTGCTTGCTCTGGGTTCCAGACAGTAATGCGTGCAGCTCTGGAAGTCTGCACTTTGTGATGTCATACAGGGCTGTTGGTCACCTCACCGACACTTCTCCCAGGTTAGCGGACACAGCCCAGATGTGTCTCCTGAGCTAACACAAAGCTAAATATGCAGTTTTCCAGAGATCTGTAAGTGTTATTTGCATGGTTAAATCTTGTGAGGTTGCATCACTGGATGCAGGATAAAAATCTGAAAAGTGATGGTAACACACGGGAGCTTCCCCTCAAAGTGAAAATGTGATTGTACAGCAGCTTGTTGTCCACCACTTCACCGTCTGAACGCCAACTATGTTCTGGAAAAACTGCAGAGGCCTCGGGGCCGTAGGTGCTCTTGATCTGTGGCTTGCACACACACACACACACACACACACACACACACGCGCAGCAGAGCTCCATGGAAGCTGTGTGCGCCTCAGTCCAAAGCTGGCAGGACATGGAAAGGGAGAGAGGAGGGATGGAACATTTCTCAGTTGGAAATCAGAGTGGTTAAGTAACATTACAGTGGTAGTTCCGCTGCTTAGCTACACATACAGACGCACACACACACACACACACACACTCAGAAACACACAGAAGAAAGCAGGCAGGCCAAGTTGTTGTCTCATCACTCTGTTCAGAGCCAAACCGTGACATAATCACCTGCTATCTCATCTGCACACCACAAACACATCGTCTTCCCTGCAGTCTTTCTTTGTGCAGTACTGCAGATCCTAGCAGCCATTAGTTTTAGCAGTGACACACTCTTCAGCCGTTTAGACTCACTAAAAACATCTGTTAACTATTCAGGTTATTTTTTCTAATCTTCCAAAAACTATGCATACTTTATTTGAAAATAAAATACAAAAAGAAAATATTAGCATTATGCTTATTCTCATCATGCCCTTCTCAAACCCAGTCATCCACCCAAACACTTTGCTGGTCATTCTAACTGTGGCTGGTCAGCAGCTGTGGCAGGAGAACTCTCCGACGTTGTGCTTTTTAATTTAAAGCTGCCACATTCTTGCATGAAGCATCGCTTCCGGTGTCCTCGGCAAGCTGCTAACTCTGCAAAGTCACATGCTGCAGTGCCTCTGTTCTACCTCATCGTCAACAGTTTGGGGTCCCGCCATTTGACTGCGTTTGTGTGTCCTCTCGCTCCTCGAAGATTTTCCTCCAATAAAAACCCAAGTTTGGATCTGCCTTCCCTCCCACAGGCCACAGTTATACAGTGTTTGCTCCAGACATGAGCAATACAATACAAGCGTAGCCCTTGGACGATCTCTCTGTAATGTTCCGTTTTTAAGTCGGCCGCAGCGAAAATGAGCCCTTTAGCCGACCGCAGCGAGTCACGGCGACGGCCGCCGACATCCAGCGTCTTCATTTCCCCCCCGCGGGCTCAAAGAGACAAAAGGTGCAATTAAAGGATGCGTCTTAACGCAGCTGTGTGCACACGGCAATCAGCTTCCTTTTTGGAAGCACGGGCATAAACAATATATCGTTGTGCAGGAAATGACCCCTTTGTGATGTCACAAAGGGGTCTGTGACCTCAGAGGAAGCCTTGTTGTTGCCTCCCTCCTAACAGGTGGACGGTCCAACAGGGCATCGATTTTTGTTTTTCTAGCAGGAATCTACAACCGAGGTCAACTCTGTGGTGTTCTGGAGATCTGCACAGCATCATCACAATTATTTTCTGACAATTTAATGTGACCTTTACAGCCGTTTCTGTTGTTCTGGGACCGGTTGAACTGGTTACGTCTTGCCACCAAAACCGTTTTTTATTCAGTTCTGTCTCAGTCGTGTCCATCTCAAATCTGGTGGTGGCCCAGGGTAGAGGGATCCCGCCTGCCGAGCCGCAAGAAGCCCCGACCTCAGTCTGACCCACAATAAATGTTCAGTTTGCTGCGTGTGTGTGTTTAAGACGCAAAGTGGCACCAGTGGCAGCAGCCAAAACAAAGGCAATGCTTGTTGACTGGTAGTCAAACCCCTGAGGACTGGGCGCACACACACACACACACACACACACACACTTAAAGACACAGGCCCAGAGTGATGTGACAAGCTTTTACCATGATGCAGCTGAAAGCCTTACCTGACCGACCGTGCACTTTCCTCGTGCACACATGCCGACTGCCTTTTATTGTCTGGATGATGGGATGCGGAGGTGGGGAGGTGGGGGTGGGTGGGTCATGTCGGGGGTTGTTTTCCTACCTCTGCCCTCTTTTATTGAGGTTAATGCATTCCGACTAACACAGAGTGCTATTAAGCCTCTGTGTCTCCTGCAATGTCTTTCCCTTCCGTTTCCCTTTTTCTGCGTTTGTCTCGATTTCCTTTTCCTTTCCTTTTTTTTTTTTGCCACACAGCTAGCGTAGCTCTTAAACAAGCAGGACAAGTCTCAGCTGGAGCCACTACACTTGTCCCTCAAATATGTGCCCTTGGCTTCTGCTCTGTCCGAGAGGCCGGGCTGGGCTGGGCTGGGCTGGGCCAGTCCGGCAGCGTGTCGTCAGCGTTTTTTGGCCTCTGTGCTGTGATTAATGAGCTTGTTTGGTAATCCTGCAAAGTCGTGATTAAGCCGCGCTTAAAGGTCTTCGTTGGGTCTTGATGATGAATATTAAGGCCACAAGGAAATATTACACAACTGGAGGGTAACCGTTCGACTCTGTGTGTCTCAGCAAGATGTTGACGTGGATCAGAACTCAGCAGCTTCTCCTCCTTCCTTCCCTTCCTCCTCCTCCTCCTCCCCCAGGTCTCCGGAGGGGATCGACAGTCAGCCTCCCGCTCTGCCCCCCAAGCAGCTGAGCAGGAAGACCCTGAGTCAGATCATCCAGGCCCACTCGCAGCAGAGCCTCCTGGACAACCACCTCAACGAGATGTACGACGTCCCCGCCAACGCTGACAAAACCACGGTCAGGACCGAACTGGATCGATTCACATCCGTCCCCTTTAAGCTCTGCAGCGTGAATAACAAACGGCTGTGTTGTGTTTGACTTTCAGCTGAACGGGGTCGTCCCTCACGACAACCTGGTGCTGATCAAGATGAGGCCGGACGAACACGGACGCTTTGGCTTCAACGTCAAGGTGAGAGACCAGCCAGCAGCAAAGACTGACACCTTTGAGCAAACTGCTGGCATCCATCCATCCATCCATCCATCCATCCATCCATCCATCCATCCATCCATCCATCCATCCATCAACCATCCATCCATCCATCCATCCATCCATGGCATCTATGTGCCGGCTAACTGCTTGTATCTGCTTGTTTGTGTTTCTCCAGGGTGGCGCCGACCAGAAGATGCCCATCATTGTGTCTCGAGTGGCTCCTGGGACGTCGGTAAGTCAGCAGCTGCCGTGTCTCCTGCGATTGACTCAAACAGCGAGTTGGCCTCACCGTCTCCGCTGCACTCGCCCCCACCTGCAGGCTGACCTGTGCGTGCCGCGGCTTAACGAGGGCGACCAGGTGGTCTTAATAAATGGGCGGGACATCTCGGACCACACCCACGATCAGGTGGTCATGTTCATCAAAGCCAGCTGTGAGATCCACTCCGGGGAGCTCGTCCTGCTGGTCCGACCAAACGGTGAGTTTCCTAGACTGATGGGAAGGTCAAACGACGTCCTTCAACATTCTATCTATCTATCTATCTGTCTGTCTGTCTGTCTGTCTGTCTGTCTGTCTGTCTGTCTCAGTGTTTGTCAAGTTGTTACGAACCTGTTCCTTCTCTGTGGGAACAACTAATCTTTGTTCACTGCACCCTGTCCGAATTTAGAGATGCATGAATCACCACCTGGTGAGCACATGAGTGATAACGGGCTGGATGTTGGAGAACTACTAAAGATTACTAAAGACTCCTCTCGCTCTGTTTGCGGCGTCCCGAGTCTAAAGCTCCTCCACTCGTCTTCTTTCTGTCCATCTCAGCCGTATGCGATCGCCGCCAAAGTGTTTCCTTTAATCAGCGTCGGGAGGAAGTGGGAGGAGGAGAGCTCATAAAGATGATGAAACGTGGAAAATTCTTGGTATCTTAAACTGGGTCATAAAAGGATTTATGCATTCCATGGGCTCTTACGTCAGGGGAGATGTGAGATTGCGTCAGATTGCGATGGAAAGCCGGACCGTTTGATGGAGCCCGACTCGCGGGAGGTTGACTGTTAAAGTCCTGCCTCGCCGGCTGCAGCCCAGCCTGCCATCGTTTGCACAGCGACAAATCTTCCTCCTGCTGCCTCTTCCTGTGTAAACAACCATGTGTGTGTGTTTTCCTGGCAGCCATCTACGACGTGGTGGAGGAGAAGGCTGACTCGGAGCCTGATTTTCAGTACATCCCTGAGAAGTCTCCTCAGGATCCCACCCAGCTGGACCAACACGCTCTGAGAGACTCCATGGTGGTGCTGAAGGACGGCCTGGGCAGCGGAGCCATCCTGGCACAGTTTGACGTGAGGAGACACATTTCCTGCTTCATTCTTGAACACCTTGTCATGTGATATACACTTCCAGAAAATCATCACAAATTGCTTGAGAACTGACCACGCCAAAGTCATTTGAGGTGACAAATACTGAAAACAGATTTTTTGTTTTGTTTTGCTAGCACGCCTACTTTTGTTTTCCTCAAAAGCAGGACACGAGCCGAGACGCGCTTTCCAGACTGTGATTGTTCTTATCCATTTGAAAATGAATTTGCAGACTCTAACACGAGCCCCTGGTTGCTTCTCTTACAGCAACTGTACAGGAAGAGGCCGGGGATGACCATGCTGTGTGCCAAATTACCTCCGAACGTTTCCAAAAATCGCTACAGAGACATCTCTCCGTGTACGTCTCCTGGTGTCGCAACACAAAACTTTTCCTTCTCTGGTTTTCATTCTCTCTCTCCTCCTACCGCGCCGTGCCGCCTCACCTCCCTGTCTGTTGTCTCTGCCTGCCTCCCTCTGCAGATGATGCCACGCGGGTCATCCTGAAGAGCACAGATGACTACATCAACGCAAATTACATCAACGTGAGTTGATTCCTCCTCCGCTCTTTCTCTCTTTTCATCTCTCAGTCGATATCAATGCCTCACCGAGGCCTGCTGGCTGGCTGGCTGGCTGGCTGGCTGGCTGGCTGGCTGGCTGGCTGGCTGACTGACTGACTGACTGACTTTCTTCCTGGGTGGCCGCTCCTTCCAACCGCTCAGAGCGCACGTCGAAACGTTGCGGCGGTTAGCGGCAGCCACACTGGTGAATGAATGAGCCACATCAACCACACGAGCAGCAGCGACCCAGAGAGTTAAATGTGTCAGTCAGGTTAAGTTGACAGGAGTGTCTGAGTTTTAAAGGGCCGGTTCATTTTAGAGTGAACATGTTTTTTAGTTTTTCATTCATTTTGCCCCCCTCCAGTCCTGTGTGTCCAAATTACAGCCCCCTGTAGTTAAAACCTTCAAGTGGTTGTGTTAAACTCGCAGATGGAGAGTCATTAACTAAAGCAATCAAAGACAAAACATTTCTTTTTGAGAGTTTAACGTTTTCCTTTCAGTGCTTTTTACGTGGTCATGTATTGATAGTTTTTGTTTGAAGTTAATTATCTTGAAAGTGTTTCACGCTGAGTGAACCCTGACAAGCACCGAGTCAACTCTCTCTGAAACTATAAGAAAAATCTTCTGCACCGAAGGCGTCTCTCCAGCTCATGTTTGATTCAGTGAACGATGAGCTTTGTGCTGTCATTGTTGGACCATGTGACCAAGGCCCGCCGTCTGTCACTGTATGTTATGAATTTGGCCTGATATGGAAAAATCAGCAACAACAAAAAGCCCTGCAGCCCAGTTTGTGATAACTGAATGAAAAAATGTAAAACTTTGAAAACGCTTCCAAACTTAAAACCCTCCTGAAATCTTGTAGCGTCACGCTGCTCTGCTCTTGCTGTGCTATAGATGGAGATTCCTGCCTCCAGCCTGATCAACCGCTACATAGCGTGCCAGGGCCCGCTGCCCAACACGTGCTCCGACTTCTGGCAGATGACGTGGGAGCAGGGATCGTCCATGGTGGTCATGCTGACGACGCAGGTTGAGAGAGGACGGGTAGGTGGACTAGTTACTGATATTGTCCACTACTAGTCAAAGGTTTGGACACTCCCTTCTGATTTCATGGTTTTCCATGACAATTGACATTGCAGATTGTCAATTTTTTTTTTTTTTTTTTTACAGTTTATCAAGTATAGAAACCCACATTTCTTTCTTATTACATTATCACACAAACTGTTAATTTTCTTACAATTTTTTTTTTGGCATCAATTTCTCTCTGTCTGTACTTTGTACTCAGTCCACTTGTTGCAAAAATAATTCAGTGCAGTGTTTGTCAGGACTAAAGTGTGACCGAAGGTGTTGCTGACTGAGTGCTATTCTGCAGCAGGAATTGACCTTTGACCCCGAGGAGAATGGAGCGGCCCTGTCAAGTAAAAGTAAATATTGACTGTGTTTGCAGGTGAAGTGTCACCAGTACTGGCCCAACCCAGACAGCAGCACCACCTACGGGGACTTCACGGTCACGTGCCACAACGAAGAGGGCAACTCGGCCTTCCTGGTCCGGGAGATGACGCTCACGCACACCCCGGTAACCACACACACACACACACACACAAACATGCACGTGCAGCCGGGCAGGCTTTGAGGATCAGAGAGAAACGGGGGAAGTCCGGTGGGGGGATGCAGGATGTAGGATGGCGAGGGACACCGACCCCAGAGGGTTTTGGGTGGGGGAGGGACCCAGCGGGGACGATCACTCAGAGGAGAGGTGTGTTTCCATGGCGACCAGTGTGGGCTGTTCTTTTTCTGGATGCTGCACGCGGGGCTTCGTATCAGGAAGAACCGGTCGCCATGGCAACCCCCCCACACACACACACACACACACACACACACACACACACACACACAACCATCCAACCAACCAACCACTCACTGTGCAGGAAACGGAAGAAGGGCGAGCGAGAGAGTGAGAGAGAGTGAGAGTGGGATGGTGACAGTTCTCCTCATGACGCTCACAGCTGTACTTTGGTCTTGGTGGGTGAACATATTGATTATTAGTCATGTTGCGTATGATAATGCGAAGTCGAAAGGCTAAAAATCAAAAAGTCCTCCTTAAATTTATTTTTAACCTTTATTTTTCTTTTTTGCCTTATTCATGAATCATCCATGTCTTCTGTAACAGTCAGTAAAGTCCTCCAGGCTTCTGTAACAGTACAAAAACTAAAGTAAAAGCTGCACCTTTTCATTGAACATGTTCTGGTGTTTATTTGCAATTTCATTCCTGACATTAAAAACGACTCAAACGACGACACAGTGAAGAAACTCTTCCGACACTCAGTGGCTGGAGCTCAGCCGGCTGTGGTTCAGCAGTTGTGAGTAGTGGAAACCCCCCATGTTTCCGACTCGTCCTGCCGATCTCCCGCTGCGTGCGAGACCCCCCGCCCCCACACACACACTTTCCCGAAAAGCCCCTCCCCCTCCCGAGACCCCTCCCAGCGTGTTGCCCTGCCTGTCGTGGCCTTTAAAATACATTACGGCTGTCGAAGGAGGCAATTAGCATTCTGCTCCGCCTGTGATTGTTGCCATGGCGACGGATGTGTTGCCATGGCGACGCGGCGAGGACATATTAAAGAGGAAGAGCTGTGAGTCACACATGAAGCGGTGGTCAGCAGCGGTGGCGGCAGCGGTGATGTTTGATGCTTCCCATGAGACTCTGGTGTTGACGTCCTCACCGCTGAGCGCAGCTCTGTCGCTGGCTGCCGCGTGGACGCTTTTTACTTTTGATATCAACCGCATCATCTTTAGATTCCACCGTCCGGCAGCGGGGGAAAGCACAGCGTTGAATCAGCCAGAAAGCCGCTGCTCTTCACGCTCTTTGTTCAGTAACATGGTTGAACGGGCGCAGTGAAGCTCAGGTCACACAGCTGGGAGAAAGTCTGGTGCAAAGTCACCCTGGGTCGAGCTTCAGCTTCTGGTTTTGTTGCTATCCTTGTATAGTTTGTGTTTATAGATTTGACTTTGCAACTTTGATACCAACTCTGGCCAGAAAATCAGTCAAAAATATGGAAAAAACATCTTAAAATATTACATTTGCCACGTAGAAATACAAATAATAATAATAATAATAATAATGATAGTCATAATAATGATGATGATGATGATGTTTTCCCACCCTGTGTTGCCCAGAGTGAGCAGCAGAGGGAGCTCACTCAGATCCAGTACCTGGCCTGGCCGGACCACGGCGTCCCCGACGACTCCACTGACTTTCTGGACTTTGTGGCTCTGGTCCGGACCAAGCGGGCCGGACAGGACCAGCCCATGGTGGTGCACTGCAGGTAGGAGTCTTTATCTCTCTCTCACTCTGTGTGGTGGATGGACGGACGGACGGACGGATGGATCAGCGTCTAAGTTGTTTGGTCGTCTCCTGCTGCAGCGCGGGCATCGGCCGGACGGGCGTCCTCATCACCATGGAGACGGCGTTGTGTCTGATGGAGAGCGGCCAGCCGGTGTATCCTCTGGACATCGTCCGCACCATGAGGGACCAGAGGGCCATGATGATCCAGACGCCTGTAGGTGGCGCTCCTGGTTGAGTCCGTGCTGCTGCTGCTGAATCTTTGAGCTAAAGTCTGAAAATCCCTCTGTGTCCTCCGCCTCCCTTGCAGAGCCAGTACCGCTTTGTGTGCGAGGCCATCCTGAAGGTCTACGAGGAGGGCTTGGTCAAACCACTCAAGTGCGCCATCTACCAGCAGAGAGAGAAGGCAGACGAGACGAGGCCGGAGGAGACAAAGGAGCAGCAGCAGAAACCCGGCAGCGAGGCGGCGGAGGAGAAGAACGAGGCCGAGGAGGGCGAGGCCCCGGCGGCGGCGGCGGTGGGGGCGGAGCTGCTGGAGGGAGGCCTGGACGAGGAGGACGATGACGATGAGGAAGTGGAGGTGCTGGACGTCGGGGAGGTGACGGAGGAGGACGAGGAGGACGAGGAGGACGAGGAAGAGGAAGAGGAAGAGGAGGAAGCGGAAGAAGAGCCCAGCGTCGCCAGCGTTGCCAGCATGACCAGCGAGGCCAGCGCAAACCTGGAGGTGGAGCCTGAGCCCGAGCCCGCGAACCCGTGACCTCTGCTGGGGTCGCCCCCCGGAGAAGAGAACAAAAGCACTGTTGCACTTTATGCTGATTTCAGAAAAAAAAAAGAAAAACATGAAATTAAAGGACAAATGAACAAACTTCAAACAAACGTGGGTAAAAAAAGAGAGGAAAACCCAGCTGTGTTGAGTAGGTACCAGTAGGGGGAGTGTCGTCTGTTCAGGGTCAGGGCAGAGAAAAAGCATTCAAAGGATGAAATGATAGAAGTTTAATAGTATAAAATGTGGATGGGGAGTTGCTGTAGTGCCATAAGTACGAAGGGGAGGGGCTGCCCCGCCGTGCTGGATCGCTTCCCCCTCCTGATTGGCTGTCTCCAGAGGGCGGCCCCGCCCCCTTCTGAGCGAGTCTGCCAGACGGACCTGCCTTTTTTTTTCTTTTCCTTTTTTTAGTGTCCTTTTAGCTGATAAAGAGATATACCTTATCTTTTTTTTTTTTTTTTTTTTTTTGCTCCTCAGAGAAAAAGTATTTATTGTGTTTTAGTTTGTGTCAAACCCTGTCCACTGAACAAAAAAACAAAAAAGGAAAAGTCTTGTACGTTTGTTTGTATGAATCTAGAGCTTCATGCTTTCCTGATTAAATCTTAGCTAGTTTACGTAGTGCGATTCCTCCTCTTCTAACTACTTCCTGGTTACTTTTTGCTTTTTTGTGACGGGCGGGAGGGGTGGTTAAAAAAAAAAGCATCTTTCTTTCTATCTTTTTTATTATTAATTTATTGTCATTTTTTTACCCTTTGCTCGCCTTCCTCTTCCAGCTCTCTGACAGCACAGACTGACGGCTGGAAGCGCTTAACGTGTCTCACCTCTCGTCCGACGCCAGTCCTCTTCTTTACTCCTGCTTTGTGTTCTTCCTCTGAGCTTTGCAGACCACGCCCCCTCGCTGCGCTCCGAGCGGGTGGGGGGGTGATAGCTGGTCGACTCTCTCTCACTTCTGCATCCATCGTGATGGCCGGCAACTGGGAAAAAAAAAAGACATATCGCTCAAGATGATAATCTTGTCATAGAAAGCGAACAGAGAGGCTCCACTAGGGCGCTCGCTCGATCTCACAGTCGGCTGATGAGTTTAAGGAACGGGGATGAGTTCAACTCACTTGTGTCGGCTGAGTGAGTTGGATCCCTGCTGAAGTGTCCCTGAGCCCGACACTGGCAAGTAGAGCCCAGCCGCAGCTGACTGGAACGGTGCAACTGGGGGCGTTTTTCAGGATGGCAGGAACCAGCATCGGGTCGCAGGCAGCTCGGTCGTCGTCACGTGTCACATGATGCTGATGAGAAAATGAAAGTCAGAACTTTATTTTTTCCCTCTGACTCTCCACTGCCCCCGTCCGTGTGTTTGAACACGTGGTCTCTTTTTGTTTTTGGACTCTTTTGGCATCAGTTGGATCGGTCGTCCTTTCCTAAACTCCCTCTCCTCCAAACGCTCTCAGTCTCTGGTGTCAGTTGGGTAGGTCAAAGGTCAAAGAGGCGGCGCTTCAAAGCAGACGTTTCTTGTTTTGACTCCCGACTGTCCGGCGGGCAAGCGGCGGCACAGACAGAATATTGGATCGATACTTCTCTTTTTTGATTGCCCCTCCTCCCCCAACAGTGGTACTAAATGATTCATCTGCAGGCTGATGTGTTGAGGTGCGTGTAGAGAGGACTCCTTAAAATCTTGCCATAGGACACCTCGTCTTTTGAGTTTTAACTCAGTTTTTTCGAAGGTGTCATCATCATCTCACTAAAATCCTTTGTTTTCTGCGACTTGCTGCTGCCGTGGATTCCTCTGGAAAAGCCTACTGTGTGTGTGTGTGTGTGTGTGTGTGTGTGAGCGCTCTCACTCTCCCTCCGCTGTTTCTCTTAGTTTGTTAGCTGTCTGGTCTAAGCCTGCTTGTCCTTTAACTGGAATTAAAGGTTGTGCCCTAAAGCCACAAACCCGTTAGTCTGACCCGAATTTTACAGCATAAAAGATGCATAGAGCGCCAAGATTGTTTCTGCTCTCCTTTTTTTTTTTTTTTTAAGCCTCAGCCGTGGCAAAAGCCTCCTCTTTAAAAACGGCTGCGTCATGCTTGAGCCACACAGAGAGGTGGGATGAAGAAGGGAATAATAATGATAGCTCCTGTTTTTGCTCGCCCTCCTTTATTTTTTCTCCTTACATCTTGGATATTACCGCCTCTTTCCCTCCTCTCCCCTCAAGGGAAGAAAAAAAACGGCCAACAAATCTCAATCCTTCTCTCAGGCAACATCAACAGAGCCCACGCAACATCCACACTCCATTCTTCTCATTGTTCTTCCCCAGATGCCTCTTGTTTCTTTGGATCGTTTTGCACGGATCCCACTCGGCTCACGCACGGCCTCGAGGCAGAGCGCCGGCGCATCTTAGCGGTAGCACCCCCCCCCCCTCCCACGGACAAAAAGCAAAGGCTGGTACCTGATGACTGACAGATTCAGAACCCCTGTTAACCCGATTTTTTTGTTCATTTATCGACCAAATTCATGAGGGCGACTATTTACAAGTTCAAAAACAAGAAAACGGCGAATCTTGGCAAATTACCGACAGAGAACGAGACGCTGGCCTCGCAGGGATGAGTTAATAATTAATAAACGGGGAGCTGCCGGTGCTGAGCAGCGTGTCTGGTCCAGCAGTGCTGCAGCCTTGTTGTCGACCCGTTCACTGGTACTGTGTGTCTGAGCGTTTAGGGTACGGATCAAAGTTAGTCTGGAGGAGTGTGGACGCGAGGAGGGCTCGGGGGGGCTGCGAGGGTGTTGTATTTTTGTAAAGATGATGAAATGGCCCTAGTTGAGTTAGATAAGGAGAGCACTTTGTTCAAGGCAGAGTGGCAGGTAGTGCTACTGATTAAAAAAAAAACAAAACAAACAACGATGATGATAAAAGAAAAGAAAATGTTGCAGACGAGTCAGAAAAGGTTGTTCTTTTTATTGATTTGTCATTTTTAGTTATTGTTTTAAAAAAAGAAGACCAGTAGGGAACAAGACAAAATAACTCCTAACTACACAGTGCCACTTGTTAATTTTGTGTAAATAATACTAGATCATGTAAATACAATGTTGTATATGAAAAAAATACCTTTAAAATAAAAGGGAAAATCATTTGTGAGCAGAAAGATTTTTTTTTTCATTTATTTTATTCTCGCCCTTCTTTCTTGGATGATTCAAATGTGACACATATGGTGTGTATTTCAAGACTGATATTTCAAAAAAAATCTGTTTATTTTGGATGGTAATCCAGAACAGCGGGTGTATATAGTGAAACACAAATTAATGAGGAATGTTCAGCCGTATTATACTCTTGGTTAACTCCTACCTGTGCTATAAAAAGAAACCCCTTTGTCCTCAGTTGCTTGTTTTTTTATTTTTTATTTAATTTTATTTTGTTTTGTTTTTTCTTTTTGTATCGTGGTTTTACAGTGCTTTGGACATGTCTTTAAGCTTGATTGTGAACAATTAAAGCTTGTCTGTCAAAGCATGGAGACGTGGCCTCAGACCACTTTGCTTTTCCAACACTGTAAGTGAGGTTGAGCAGCGCATGAGCAAGCGGATGAGGAAAGATGGGAACAAATGGCTGGTTTTCATCTCGAGATTAAAACTGCAGAGTGAGATGGAGCCAAATTGGCCTGTCAAATACAATAACACTGGCTAAGAGCACGGCTTTCAGAGAAGAATGAAAACATCTTAAAAAGTGTGTTTTCAGGGGAAGGACGTGGTTGAAAACAAAACCTCTCTGGCAGGTTTGTCAGCAGTTGACCTAAAAGATTTATTATAATGCCAGATGATTTGACGGACTAATGCAGTTCTTTTTTTTTTTTAGCGTCTTTCATTGCTTTCAAAAGTCGAGGCAGCAAAAGAAGGTGTTTTATTTCGAGCACGCACTACTCATGCATGCTTCATCTGCCACTGTGCTATTCATCTTAACACGAGAAGCACATGGGGGTTGCATTGTTTTGCATGCATGAGTAAACCAAACCATCTCATCACATGATTTTATCATTTATCATTTATCAACAGGGACGACAGGAAATGCAATAACATCGCTGTCAAAGATCATCCTTACGCACCACACGCCCACTGTGGTACTAAAAGCTCAGTGACCTGTCAACCTTTTCAGTCGAACTATTTTGTCTGGCTGCACCCGAAGTAACAAGTAGGGGGTGCTGTTGTCAAAAGGAAGTGGTTTTCATTGTGAGCCCGGAACCCAGTAAGCTGGCGCACACTATCTGGTAATACTCCCTTAATAAATATTCAAGAAAGTATGTTATGGATCTATCTTTAGTTTGAAAAATAAATAAATGAAACAATTCAATTTTTTTTTTTTTTTTTACAACCTTTATATTAAAAATTATTGATTTATTTTCGGTCTAAAGTCAATAAAATAAACAATACAAAAATGTTTCGTCTTTAAAGGGTAATATTGAAAAAAATTACGAAGAAATAAAACTGTATATAAATGTCATTGAATAACGGCTTCAAAGACGAGGACCCTGTCCCTTTAAAAATGCTAATCACGTTTTTGTCAGGGATTTATCGTGACGTCACATCCTGGGAAAAGCTTTTGCCTCCTACTTTTTTTTTTTTTTTTGTTGTGACCTGCTGGGAGAGAATTTTTATCCAGTGGCGCTATCGAGGTCGCAAAAAACGACCTGCGGGAACGGAGGCTCGGAGTTTCCACGGCGGAGAGACACCGAGGGCGGATGTTTGGTTCGGTTCGACTACAATGCAAGCGGACGGGCTCTGGCCGTGAGTCGCTCCGAAGAGGTCTCGGTAGGTCTCCCCCCACTCATCCAGAACCTCCGCGCAGCCACAAGTGGCCAAGCGGAGCAAGTGTATGGGTCGGTCGGTCGGTCTCCATCTACTAGCGCCGAGAGTCGGAGGAGGCGTTTGTTTTGCATCACGGGGCGCTTCGACGAGGCCGGAGTGCTCACTCGTGCCGCTCTCGCCCCACTCGCGGCGGTTAGCGGGTAGAGCGAAACAAGCGCACACCTGTTGCCTGCCTCCGTTTAGTCCAGGTACTTTTCAGGCCTCGGCGATGTAAAAGTGTGAGGCTGTGCGTGGAAAATTGCCTCCTTCCGTGTGGCTGTCCACACTAACGCGTTTTAATCACCACTTTGACATTTTACTTTTAGTCTTTCCTCTTCATGTTTCGTCGATTTCAAACGCGATTTTGACGGCTCGCTTCATCTCATCCACTTGTGTTTTCTGACACGAAATCGTGAGTAGCTAGCATTGTGCCTTCATTTACACTTAAATGCACGATACGTGATATTATAAGTTGTATAATATTATTAATATTAGATATGGATCAATTGTTTGCAACGTGGAATACCGACATGCAATACAAGTGCCAGTAACCCTCGGTTCAGTGTATCGTCATTCATATTATATTCGTATTGGTTTGGTTTTTTCGTCAGTGCTAATGACGTCACGACAGAGTAAATAAGGTCAAAGCAGTGGAATATTGTGGGTCTTCATTTGGTGTTGATTAGCGTTAGCTGAAAAAACACCTCGTTTATGTTTAGAGGTTGATTAATAAAATATTTGCAGGTTGTTTTCTTTACTTTATCTGCGAACTCAGTCATGACGTAATCAGTATCTATTGGAGGAGGGATGCTCCACCTTGCAGGAATTTATGATTTTATGACAGTTAGTTGACGTTGTGTCTATTTTGTCCTATAGTGACGCCGTTTGGTCACTGCTTTCCCCGTTTGTCCGTTATAAAATCTAATCTAATCTTTCGCAAGGACATTTATTTATTTTATTTTATTTTACAATTCAAGATGAACTTTTTCTGACCCGATGTTCTCCTTCCTCCCCAGGTGTTGCTGTGTAACCTCCCCTCTCCTCCACCATGCTTAGTTTCCTGCGCAGGACGCTGGGGCGGCGCTCCATCCGGAAACATGCCGAGAAAACGCGCCTGCGGGAGGCCCAGCGGGCCGTCACACACATCCCTGCATCTGGGGACGCCAAGTCCGTCATCACCTGCCGCGTGTGCTTGCTGGACGGGACGGACGTCAGCGTCGACCTGCCGGTAAGAGCACTGTGCGCGTGCTGAGATGTATTAGGCAACGTTTGGTTGTCATGAACTGGATGTTTAGCACCGGACGGATCGTTGGAATGTGAAAAAAATGAATTTGGCAATTGTGAAATCTGCAGGGAAGAGTAGCTGAGCGTTTTCATTACCCGTAGAATTGCGCAAAACCTAAATATGGCGATAAAGAACCGGTGATGGAAACAGCTAAACTTGGAAAAACCTCTGAATTATGACTAAAAGGCTTTGACGCTCTCGTGAGGAGGTTTTGCAGATGTATCCATAGAGAAGTGTATTGCAATGCAGTGTCATGGAAACACTTTTTTTTTTGCATGTATGCATCACCGGACGTGACGTACGGGGTCACGCGACCAGTTCACTGACCAGTGAAAATGGCGTGATATATTTAGATGGAGGAGGAGGAGACGGAATATTTTTTAAAAGTAATCAAAGAGAAACATAGAACAACCATTCTCGACAGCTAACAAACAAACAAAAAATTTTTTTAAAATTTTAGAAATATGGCTTTTATTTTGTGAAAAACTGTCATGGAAACGCAGCTAGTGAGTGCATGCACGTGAAGTGTTATAAATTATAGAAATCATTTTATGGCACACTTATCACCCTCCTTATGACCGACTTTCAAAGCAAGTTGGTGAAACATCTTCGCCATCTGTTGAACACGCTGGTTACGCTGCCTGGCTCCCGATTGGTCCGAGGGGCAGCAACCGATTTGCATCAGCACCCTGTGGCAGACAACACTGTGCTGTGCTCTCTGTCTCAGTCCAGACTCCTGTCACAGGCCTGTCTCAGTCCTCTTCTTTAATGAGGAAATGTTGTCCAGTCCTGATGAAACTGATAAAGCTGCAACATATCTTCTAGTCTGGGAGCTTCGGTCGCAACTCAATCCAGGCCTCGGCCTTCTTCTTCCTGAGAGGATGCTGATTTGTTCCTCAATGCTCAAATTATCGTAAAGCGATTCCGACGGAAACTTTTCAAGATGGATTACAGGGCCGCTGCCTTGCGGGGTTGTTTCTCACAGCCTCCAGAGAGAGGAGAGTTTTCTGCTGCACGGCTGTGACGGGGTGTCAGCTGTTGGCAGCCGTCGTCAAGCTGGTTTAATAATAACTGGGAAGTAGAGGCGAAAAGGGACGTTGAAGTGACTGCGCCGTTCCTGTGTCAGTGGAACAGTCCTCTAAGCCTGTGTGTGTGTGCTGTGTGCGTTTTGTGGGTCTGTCGGTTTGCTGATCACCTGTAATTCCATGATCCTCTCCAAAGAACGCACGTGGTCACATGACCGCATCACATGACGTGTGCCTCATAACCAGGGAGTGCAGGACGGCTCTGGGCCCTCCCCGCTGCTTTATCTCCTGTCGTTCTTCTCTGCGTCTCACTGTTTGCCAGCTCAGGCGTCACTTTCAAAGGAAAGGATTAAACACGCCAAGCAGAAATTTATACAACATATGATTTACTGCATATGACTGGAAATAATATATAACAAATGTTTGTTTTAGTTTTTTTGATTTATTTTTTTTTAAATACATTTCCAGTTTTCTTCCTGCTTCTCCTCCTACCTTTAATCTGCAGCATTCCTCTGACTGAGGCCATTCAGGCCTCGAGCTGCTGCTCTCGCTATGACCGACTCTTATCTTGACATCTCGCCGTCTGGCATACGTTACCAAGACTGCAAAGAGGTGTGGCAGAGTCTGACCATTTCGCTCGCCTGTGTGTGTGTGTGTGTGTGTGTGTGTGAGTTAGAGAGGGGAGCGAAATCATCCATGACCGAAAGAATTTTATTTGATTTTTTTCTTTTTTCTTTTTTTTTTTCTTTTGGCCTCAATCAGTTCGCCAGAATTCCTCACCAACCTTCGTAAGCAAGAATGAGTAACACATTAATGAGAGCCTGTCTGAAGAGTGAGCTCACGCCACACACTCTTTGTGTCAGCAGAGTTCTGACCAAGTCCGCTCACACTCGCAGGTCATCCTTGGTGTCACCTCCTTGTTGAATCTATGAATATATCAGAAAGTTGGAATCACATCATTTAGACTTGGAAATCTTTTTTTTTTTTTATCTTCTCTTTTGTTGTCTTTCAACGGAAAACATGGCTTTACTGCAGAGTAGTTGGGTTCTTCCTCTTCTTCTTACCATTATTATCGTCATTATTGTCATACCATTTATTTAATGTGGCTACACCAACCTGTTCAAAGCAGTTTGGCACCAAGCTAAACAGAAGCGTTAGCTGCAGAAACAGGGAAAACTTGGGAGCCAGAAGGCAAACAGTAGAGAGCTGCACTATCTGTGTTTCAGCCGCTCTTATCGTTGACTCACTCTGACCCTGAGAAACCCAGCAGCCTTTTGCTGGCAGTCCATCTTCTGCTGACTGCGTCGCCTGCAGTGGTGCAAAAAGCTTCCAGGATTTCTGTGAGAGCAGCGATGGCGTCTGTAGCTGCGTTTCCATGACAGGTTTTTTCTCTGCAAAAGCGATATTTCTAAAATTTCAACAAAGTACAATTGAGATTGGATGAGAATTATATTTTCTTTTGTTTGTTTCTGTTTTTTGTCAATAATGGTTGTTCTATTTTTCTCTTTGATGACTTGGTAAAAGTATTCCGTCTCCTCCTCCATCTAATCATAACGCGCCATTTTTGAGAGGTTTTTCCAAGTTTAGATGTTTCCATCACCAGTTTTTTTTTTTTTTTTTTTTTTAGGTTTTGCACCATTCTAGAGGTCATGGAAAAGCAGCTTGTAAGCTGGTTTGGCTCAGTGTGGGCAGCTTGACGTGTGTGACTACTATGAGCTGTCAGAAATGTGTTGGGGGGGGTTGATGGGGGTCTCCTCCTCCATGTGGTACAGTTTGTTTTTGCCTTTAGAAAATGTGCTTGTAAATAGCCGAGGCCACTCTAAACCTGAATGGGGCCTTTTCACATGCCTTGCTGGACTCCAGCTGTGTGTTTCCCCACAGTTGAAGGCCACCCAGCGGCGTCGCCCTGGGAAACCTCTGCTCAGCACCATCCATGTCCATACGCCACTCCATCAAGCCATATGACTCGCATTCCTTCTCCTAAACTCTTCCTTGTTTTCCCTCTTTATCTGTTTGCCGTCACCTCCTCCCACTTCCTCTCCTGCTTTTCTAGATTTTTTTTTTTTTTGGCCTTGTAAACGTCATTAACACAAGATAGGTTACAGCGTTGGCACCGTTTTATTTCTTCACTGACTTTTATTCACAGATATAAGATATATTTTTATTTTTAGACAGCTTGCTTATGTTATCCACTTAAAAAAAAAGTATTTGGCAGCCACCGATTCTGCAAGTTGTCCCACTTAAAAAGATGAGAAAGGTCTGTAATGTTCATCATAGGTACACTTCAAATGTGAGAGACTGTGAGCTTCTTAACAAAGAAGTAACAGCTCTGTAAGGGCCAGTATTCTTGCATGTTTGTAGCTGCTAAATACTCATTTTCTGCACCACTGTACAAATACATTCCTTGAAAATTATGCAATGTGATTTCCTGGATGTGTGTTTTTTTTTTTTTTTTTACATTCTGTCTCTCAGTTGACGTGAAGCTATGATAAACATTACAGACCTCTCTCATCTTTTTAAGTGGGACAACTTGCAGAATCAGTGGCTGCCAAATCCTTGTTTGCCCCACTGCCAGTGCAGAGAAACGCTGTCCAACTCGATGCTGTTGCTTCTAATGCTCCTTTTAGAGAAACATGTTAGCCGCGTCAGAGGAGCAAACTGTATCATACCAAAATCAAGGGCTAGCCGATTAACTGACTTCAACATTACCTTTCTTAAATAATGAATTTGACATCAGTGTTTGTGCAGCTGATAATGATATTGGCTGTTGCATGCATTGACGCGGCACCACTGGAGCCTTCAATAATTGAACGGGCGGAGCTTTTAAGAGCGTCGGCAGATTGCTTTAACTGACCTCTTGCATTATTTAAGGAAAAAACGCCTTTGCCAAGTTGTGAGTCAAGAGCGGAGCAGCCCGGCTTTCCCAGCGTCGCTCTCACAGCCGTGTCAAGTGTGTAAAGGAAGCTAATCAAGTGTTTTACTTCCCCGAAACCGCTCGTCTTCTCGCACTCCACCTTAAGGTTTGGTTTCTTTACGCACGATCGGCGCCGAACCCTGAGCGGCAGCGTCGCCTCGGCGCTGCATCACCGTAGCGCCGAGACAGAGAGACGGCAAAAAAACACAACCCCACAATACTGCAGGCAGGCATAACAGGACACACACACACACACACACACACACAATGAGTCCTTTGTGCTCTCACTCCCTGGGTAGTGTAGGGGTGCGGTATGCCTTGACAACTATGCCAGCTAGCATGGGGCCAGCCCCCCCAAGCTGCCCAAGTGCACTCCAGGGGTCTCTGTGTGTGTGTGTGTGTGTGTGTGTGTGTGTGTGTGTGTGACCTGCTGCACACCACACAACTCACTCTCCACCACTCCCAGCGCACTGTCAAGGACCCCTGTTCCACCCGTTTGCACCTCCTCTCACCCCAGTGTGGCAGCCTCATCACGTGATGAGTCGCCACAGCAGCAGCGCATCTAGGTGCTCTTTGTGACATCACAAAGGGATGACTTCCAGCAAGTTAAAAGAATTGATGTTTTCCCCATTCTAATCCTGAAGGCGCCCAGTTTGTGATTGCCCAGCGTCTGGACGACCACCTGACTCACTCACTCACTCACTCACTCACTCACTCACTCACTCACTCACTGCCCTTTCATTCTATATGTAAAGGCTGATCAATGATTCACATTGTGGTTAACACTGCAGGCTGCAGTTGTGTTGGGCTAAAGCAGGAGGTCTGTCAGCCAAAGCAGTTTCTGAGTTATCCAGGCCAGGGTGGATGGACGCAGGTGCTCGTCGTCTGTCCAGGTTGTTTTGCTTTTGTAATACCCAGCAAAAAAAAAAACACTGACATGCTGTGGCACCTCTTTGCCTGACACTGTTCCGCACTGGGGAGTCACATGACGTCTCCAGCAGCCCCACTTGCCTTCGTTCCTCTGAGCCAGGGGCACTTCAATCCCCCCTCCCCCCCCCTCCCCCCCGCTGCCATGGCAACCATGTCGCTCTGCTTCGTGGAGGCGTGTGTGTGTGTGTGTGTGTGTGTGTGTGTGTGAGTGTGTGTGTGCATGTGAGAAGGAGATCTTCCAGTTCCAGGCAGATCACAGGTACTACCTGGTACGGCCTGGGTGATATATTTCCAAGTTGGATTCCTTCATGATCATTTTTTTTTTTTTTTTTTTTTACTGAGCTCCGTATTAAAAATCCAGAAAATAGTTGCAGGCTGATATTTTTTCTGAACTAGTGGCATTCTGACTAAACAGCTATTGCTTGAGAACTCATATAGGTTTTTGTTTTATTTTTGATGCCTTCCAACAAAATCATTCAGCAAATATTCAACAGATCCTTGAAGTATTTAGGTATTTAACAAAGTTGTAACGTGTGTGTGTGTGTGTGTGTGTGTGTGTGTGTGTTTCCCTGAGCAGAAAAAAGCCAAAGGCGAGGAGCTCTTCGAACAGATCATGTACCATCTGGACATCATAGAGAAAGACTACTTTGGACTGCGCTTCATGGACTCGGCGCAGGTGCCGGTAAGAGTTGAAGACTCAAATTACACAACAAGATTTTCCTTTTTTTTTTTTTTTTTTTTATGGTTATTTTCTTATGTTGGATCTTTTACATTTGAATTTTAAAACCTAAAACAAATCAACACATAGAAAGTCTCGTTATTGATGTCAGTTCTGATGTCAGTCAATGTGAAACGCAGTTTGGACAAAGTCCCCGTCCGGACTCTGTGCGTTCGCTTGGAGTGATTGTTCACACGCTGGAAGAGAGGCCCGGACCCGGGACTTTTCTTCCTCTGGCTGAATGGACTTAAGGGGATTGGTTATGGGACTTTTGTCAGCGCTTGGAGTCAAACTGCGCTTTGAGCCCGGCCAGTTCCACTCACTGGGCCGACCGCGACACTTTCTCCTCTGCCCTGATACACTGTGAGAGAGAGAGAGAGAGAGAGAGAGAGAGAGAGAGAGAGAGAGAGAGAGAGAGAGAGAGAGAGAGAGAGAGAGAGAGAGAGAGAGAGAGAGAGAGAGAGAGAGAGAGAGAGAGAGAGAGAGAGAGAGAGAGAGAGATGCAACTGAGGGGAGGGGCAATGAGAGGGGGAGGAGGAAGGGGGGCTGTGATCAGGAATGTGGGGGAGAGCGTTGGAGAGAGTTCCACTGTTATCTCTCTCTCCTCTCTCTCTCTCTCTCTCTCTCTCTACACACACACACACACACACACACACACACACGACACATCTCCTTGACATTTCTCATGCCTCACAGAGCCTGAACTTCCAGGAAGAGTTACAGCGGCGAGCGGCGCTGTGGCCTCCCAACTTTCAACCGTCTGCTTTTTTTTTTTTTTCCTGCCCCAGTTGCAAAGAAATGGTTGTAAATATTGCAGTGGGCTTTTCACCAAACACTGCAGCCAGTCAGCAAAGCCGTGTTGTCAAGTCGCCCTCTTTCTCTTCCTTGTCTTTCAGCACTGGCTGGACGTGACGAAAAGTATCAAAAAGCAAGTGAAGAGTAAGTGAACGCCGTGAGCTCGGCTTCTTACGAACCCTGATGTTGATTTATTTGCCGCTGTAATGGAGATTTTTTTTTTTGTCTCGTGTTTGTCAGTCGGCCCTCCGTACTGCCTTCACATGAAGGTCAAATTTTACTCCTCGGAGCCAAACAACCTGCACGAGGAGCTCACCAGGTGAAAATAAACAACAACCTGGTGTTAGAACCTCAACCTTTGTGTTTGACGTCTCTCTGATGCCTCAGAGATTTAAGTGCACGCTTGTTTTCTTTCAGGTACCTGTTTGTGTTACAGTTAAAGCAAGACATCCTCAGCGGCAAGTAAGTTCTGACCTGCGCACTCAATAATTAAAAAAAAAAAAATCCAGCTTTTGTTGCTAATCTGTCGTATGGAACGACGGAAAAGAAAAGAAGATGGCAGCGGAGAAGTGAGCCTCGCTGCTGAGCGCTCGTGCCAGCGCGCCAGCTGTGAGATCAGCGCAGACACACACGTCTCAGTGCAGCCGTTGCTCCGTGCGAATATGACCTCATTCTAATTAAGAGGAGGATAAACAGCTGTTTTCATGGATTAAGGCTTCATTTTAATTGCTGTGTACGTGGCATTTACATTCACGTCAGCCGTCAGTCGGTGTGTCAGCGATCTGAACCGAACCAAATCATTTTTCCTCGAAGCTCAGTTGTGCTGCTTCCTGTCCGTCCTTCTTCTTCTGCGCTCACATCCATTTATAGCAGTGCTTCTCAGACTTGCTCTGTCGTGCCCCCCTTTGGAGGAAGGCAGTTTTTCAAAAACAACAGCAAACCCCGCCTCATGTCTCACGCCCCCCCCCCGCCCGAAATGACTCTGTGCCGCCACCCACTTTGACAAACACCGCTTGATTGCAATGGTTGTCCATTTGATCATCACAAGAGGGCTCGCAGGGTTACGTAAGATTCCGGTCGGCCTTGGGAGGAGGTCGACAGCGACGCTGACGCTGGTCTCTCTCTGCAGGTTGGAGTGTCCCTTTGAGACGGCCGTGGAGTTGGCCGCCTTCTCGCTGCAGGGTAAGAGCGGCTGGCGAGCGAGATCGTCTGTCACCTTGGCCAACGTTGTTTTGTCTTCGCTGTATTTTAAAGTTTTCAAGTGGAGGGGAAATGCAGAAAGTCGCTGCTTGAAATCAACATAACTGGGTTACTGGAGATGTTTATGAAATGGAATTGCACACACACACACACACACACACACAGAGATCCAGACAAACTGAGGGGTCAACGCCAGCTCATTAGTGCTCCATCCTCTGCGAGGCCCCCTAATCCAGCCCTCTCTCTGTCTCCTCTCTTCCCCTCTCTCGGCTTTTCTCCTCCCTTTTTTTTTTTTTTTCCCTCCCCTCCATTTTCCACAATAATTATGTTGGTCCTGGGATAAAGTTGGGTTCAGAGTCTTTGCTCTCCTCTGTGTCCTGAGGGTTAGCTCACAGCTGGACCGGTCCTCCTTTCTCCACTCGATCCAAACATTGCCGAGTGAATCTGGCTGCACAACACCAGAGAATATTTGTTTCAACCTGGTGTTCAATGTTTTCTCGCTCGAATTTGCTCCCTCACACAAGCCGTTTTGCTCAAAGTGGGTCCTGACGGTTGTGTATCTGTGTGTATTTTTCCTCTTTTGTTTGGTTATTCCCCAGCTGAACTGGGCGACTGCGACCCGCTGGAACACACTTTGGACCTGGTGACAGAGTTCCGCTTCGTGCCCGACCAGACGGAGGATGTGGAGTTGGCCATATTCAACGCCTGGAGGGAATGCAGGTGTGCATTTCACTGTGAATACACGACTGCAAATCTTATGCTAATACACATGAATATTTATTAAACAGAGCTGCAGTTTTCCTGTGATATATATATGATTAAAAAAAAAAAAGTTCTGCAATGCTTCTCACTTGTTTCTTCACCTCAGTCTGTTGTTGCAGTTCACACTTTGATCTTTCCAACGTTGCTCTTCTGCTTCCTCCTCCTTCTCTCTTGGCCCCTGCAGAGGCCAGACACCAGCTCAGGCTGAAATTAACTACCTGAATAAAGCCAAGTGGCTGGAGATGTACGGGGTGGACATGCACATGGTCAAGGTAATGGACACACACACACACACACACACACACACACATGCGCTGGCTCAGGAGTGACTGGGATGTTTTGTGTCCTGCAGGCCAGAGACGGTAATGAGTACAGTCTGGGTTTGACTCCAACTGGAGTTCTGGTGTTTGAAGGACAAACCAAGATTGGCCTCTTCTTCTGGTAGGTTTATTATTTATACCAACGTTCCACTTTGAAGATGTGGATAGTCAATGAAGACTTTATTGATATTTGTTCTTTGCACATATATGAAGCCGAGTGTTGTTGTTTTTTCTACTCTCTCCTATCTCTCTGTCATTAGGCCAAAGATAACGTGTCTGGATTTCAAGAAAAGCAAACTGACCCTGGTGGTCGTGGAGGATGACGATCAGGTGACGTTGCACATGTTCTGTCACTGTGTCGCAGCCAAACACTGCCTGAACTTTTACGCCTGCTGCCTTGTGAAGTTGCGTGACGTCACAAGTGATCCGCCGACCTGCAGAGAGGGAGAGAAAATACTGAACTGCACAGCAGAATCTAAGGCAGCAGTGTGCTTCAAAATCAGAAATGCAGAAGGGTGGTGCTCTATGTTTTGTTTTTCTGTCTCATCTGGTTCAGGAGGCAGGAAAAATGAAAATCAATCTATTATTTACCGAGTCTCACGAAGGCCGACATCACCGCAAGCAAAACAAAACAGTTGGCCTGAGTCCAAACAAGAGGGTTCAGTTCAAAATTGAAAAAAAAAGACACAGTTGAAACGTCTCTGAACACGACCTGGAGGCTCGTATTTATGAGAGGCTTTGACTTTGGGAGAGTTGGCTTAATAAAAAGCCCGGCACCCCCCACCCTGGTATTCCTGGTATGCGGCCCTCTGGAAGTCGCCTCTCCTCGTCTCTGTCCTCAACACTCAACATTCTGTCTTCCACTCACTGTAAACACAGAGGGCGACATGATCGACTCCCCTCCTTCCAGATAGTCTAAGATCCAGCGTCCGAGGTGACCTGGCGGAGGGAGGGAGGTGGGTGGGGGGTAGGGGGTGTCGGGGGTCACCGCCCCCAACAACGAGCACCGGCCTTTTGAAATGTTAGTTTTTCTCTTTGCACAAGAGGCACACCTGAAAACTGATGAAAATATGCAGCCAGTGGAGGCGCGCCAGGGAGCAGCAGTGCAGCGTGGCCTTGGAAGAGCTCCACCGAAACCACATTAATCAGATTAATGAGACAGCGTCCGCACACAGCGGCTGGTATTCACTCTGCCAGTCTGGAGACTGTTGTGTGTTAGTGAGGTGGTGTCAATCTGGATCTTCAGGGCTTTTGAGATGATGTTAAATCCTCTTGTTTTCACGATGTGACGGTCGATCCTGCTGGACAAGCAGATATTAAACCCGGTCAGATCCTCTTTGTCTGCTCGTTGGTTCCTCTGATGGAGCCGCCTGTCAGGCGGCGGCCGTGATGAGCAGGCGATGACATTCCTCTCACTTCTGCACCTGCGCCGCCGCCGCCCACAGGGGAAAGAGCAGGAGCACACCTTCGTCTTCAGGATGGACCATCCCAAGGCCTGCAAGCACCTGTGGAAGTGCGCCGTGGAACACCACGCCTTCTTCAGGCTGAGAGGACCCGTCCAGAAGAACTCTGCACGCTCGGGATTCATACGCATGGGCTCGCGCTTCAGATACAGGTCAGACGTGCACGCTCGGGGTAAACGCATCAAGAGAAATTAAAAAATAAAGTAGAGGACTGAGAGATTTGCCCGCAAAACATCCAAGTTATGAATCTCGGCAGCAAATACTGTATTTGTGGGTCCAGATATCGGTTCTGCTCTCTGCCTACCACAGGCCGAAGTCGTGATTAGTTGCCTGTCCGTGTGAGTTCGAACGCGGCCTGGTTAAATAAGCATTTGCACGCGTGTTGATTTAGGACGGAGGTTACAGAGTTTGTTTTTCCAAGAATTTTAATGCTTGGATAGATCCAGAGTTCAGCAGGGGTCAGAGCAGTGCCCTTTGTTTTGGGTACAATAGCATGCAGCTCAGATTGTTGGAGAAAAAAAAATATGAAAATGCATATTTATGCTGATGTGTACATATACACACCTTCTCATGCAATTTTCTTTATCTTTACAACTTTCTACACTGCAGATAGATACTGAAGACATCAAATATATGAGCAAGATATAATAATTCCATGTGTGTTCATTCATAGTTTTGATGCCTTCAGTGAGAAACTGCAGTGTCAATAGTCACGAGAATGATAGACTTTTGACACACACGCCTCACTTGCCTTTCCAAATGTAAAAAACTGAACTCTGTCATTTTTCTGATCAGTGGGAAGACCGAATATCAGACGACAAAGGCCAACAAAGCGAGACGATCGGCCTCGTTTGAGCGACGACCCAGCCGACGTTACTCCAGAAGGACCATGCATAACAGAGGTGAGCTCGGTTTAAGCTCTGCACAAAGAATATTACGCTCATCCTACCTTCAGTGCAAAAAAAAAAGTTGTTTTTGTTTGTTTGTAATTGCATCTGAATTTTTTTCCTTTTCCTTTTTTGTTTTTTTTTGCAGGACCATTTAATCCCCACGAGTAAGTGCCTCTTCATTTATATTCAGAGAAATAGGATAAAAACACATTTTCCCCTGTTTATTTCCGATCACACAGTCACTGTTGTCTTTCTTGAATAACAACATTTCCTTCATATCGACTGACTGTCTGTCATTTAGCTTTATGTGCATGGATGAGGGTTGTTTTTTTTTGTCATTTTCTTTTTTAGCTTCAAGTGCTGTGACTCACAAAGTCTCCCCCTGCTAATACATTCATAAGCCTGGACGCTAATCTTGTTACACAGGTAGCCTTTTATTATAGGATGTGCCGGCCCACCACAGACACTGTTGTGTCACTGCTAGTCTGTGAACTGCGTGTGAGCATTGTGACGACCAGCCCTGTGATATCAAGTACAACAATTGATTCACATCGTTCAATAAGAAGTCATGCATCTACACGGCCTGAGGATGTTTCTGCCCTGCACAGCAGTTAACTGGCTTTCCAATGGGAAAGTCACCCAGGTGGACACGTTGTGGAAGACGTCACAACCCTGGGTTTTTATCATCTGCCTATTTCCAAGAGTTCTGATGGCACTTGAAACGACTCACAGCAATGATAGTGTGAAGAATTCTTTTTGAGACGCGTGTTCTTTGCTCTTTGAATGCAAAACAACCCCGCTGTGTTTCTGTCTGTCCTCAGGGTTCTTTCCTCCGGCAATGGAGTCGGCTCCAGCAAAGACAACAAGGTGAGGAGCGAAGCAGCAGCAGCAGCAGCTGTAGCTGTGTGTGTGTTTAAATCCCACCTCTGTTTCACCGGGAAATCAGAACAAACAGAGGGCCCTTCAAGTCAAAAAATAAAACAGGACTTCAAACATCAAACTAGGAACGAGATCGCAGCCTCGACTTGGCAGCAGAGTGATTACCAGTGGGACAACTGCGTGACATGAAACTGCTTTAATTCAGCTGATTCACTCAGGATTCATTCACCTTCCAATCTCCTCTCTCTTCAGGTGTCCAGAAGTGCCTGGTCAGCCGTGCCAGTGGTCAGCCCGGCCGCCGCTTCCGCCTGTGGACCAATGGAAATTGAGGCTCTGCCTCGCAGCCCCGGAGGAGAGAAACGCAGGTTGGTGCAGAAGTGTTTGAACGAAGCGACTGCTTCAGACGCTGTTAGTCCTGAATGGCTTGCACGGTTCATTTGACATCGACCTTTACCTTCCGTGGTGAAGGACGGCCACTAAATGCTTTTAAAGTCTCGCGTCTTCATATACAAAAACCTCAAGGTCAGGTTGTCCTACAACAGTGTTAAAACCCAAACTACGCCACCTCTTGGTGAAGCAGCAGAACGATTTCAGATGTGACGCTTCCCTTCCCTCCTCTTCTGACAAGCCTGCAATGTCTCCCGTGTGTGTTCCAGTATTGTCATGTACTGAGGACACACTGGTCTTGCCTGGAGGCCGAGCAGGTAGGTATGATGAAACGCCTGCCGCTGCTCTGGCTTCAACCAATCAGTCGCTGCGTAGTGGCTCGCCGTGGGGGTTTGAAGGTGAAAGTAGTTTTTCTCCCTGCGCTGGATATGATCCCGTCGTCATTTGCTGCCTGCCTGCTTGTGATCAGCATGAAACGCCAACCTAATCGGTGCTGGAAGGGTGGCGGTGGTTCCTTTGCCTGTGATCTCGGCTCTGAATCTGCTTTTGTTTCAGTATTGGGGTGCAGACTAATACAGTGGCGTCCTTCATTTGGATTTGTCTTGCTTCGTTTTTCAACTTTGCGTCCAAATCTTCAGCGCTCTGTGACAATCACCCAAGAGTGAGTGGAAGACTGTATAGCAGTCGGCCTACATGGTCAAAACAGACATAGAAGACTTCTTCATTGAAATTTCAGCTTCGATTGGTAAATAATCACCTTTGACTGATTATCACGACTGTTGATTTCCCGTACGGCCTGGTTGGGCTACTTAGGAAGTAAGCTCACACAGATTTTCAGCTCAGGCTGATCCTGTTTCTCGTAAAAGTGCAAAAAAAAGAGAAGAAACAGGCACTTGCAGTAGGAGGCATCCCTCCCATTAGTTGTTATTAAATGCCCTCAAATGCTGGATGCACTGCCGCAGCAGTGGATTGGGTCAGAACACAGCCTGATTTACAGGTTTTGACATCCTTCCATTCACAATATGATGCAGGCACTTCTTAAATCCACATTGTGTGGAGGGTTTTGGTTGTTTTTTTTTCGCTTCGTCCTTCTTCCATTTTCCTTTGGGCCTGGACATCCAAATCAGGATTCTGAAACTATTCTTGAACGCATCCCAGTGACCTAGGCAGTTGGTGTTGTACTGTTTCACCAAACAACCCAGAAGCCTTTTATTTTGAAGTTCTTCTTAGTTTTACATGCATACAGGCTAAGACCTGTGAAGGACCCGTTGCTCCGTCTCAGGAAGTCCAAGCAGGTCCAAAGCTTTGCATTCCGACGTTATCGAACCCTCAAAAATGCATCCAGTCATGAATCAAAATCTTTTTTTCTTTTTTTTCCCCTTCTTTTCATCGCAACACTGACACCCCACAGCAGGACGGGGAGGGGGAGGGGGGTTATCAGCACCATGTGACCCTGGCGTGCCTGTTTACGCCATGAAGCCGTGGCAACACTTTACAGCACACTCTGCAAACGTGAGCAGAAAAAAGACCCTGAGAGGGACGCAGCCGGTCACTGAGACCGGACCAGACCTCCTCCTCCTCCTCCTCCTCCTCCTCCTCCTACTACCACCTCCCCCCGGGCCTCCTCCTGCCTCTCCTCCTCCTCCACCTCCTTTCGTCCCGCCTTTACGACGGCGTCTTTGTTGATTTTTGCATGGAAGCCACTCACCCGTCTGCTGCGCTGCTGATAACATGAGCCGGCTCTCTCTCTCTCTCTCTCTCTCTCTCTCTCTCTCTCTCTCTCTCTCTCTCTCTCTCAGCTGAACCTGGAAACAGTGAACAACGTGAAACGGACACCTTGAATCCAATCACTAAAAAAAAAAAAAAAAAAAAAGTCCAGATAAAGTGGCTCAATAGATGTTTTTGTTTTCATTTGTTGCTCGTTGGTGGCACGTCAGATTAGGACAGGAGTGGGCAAACTTCTTGACTGGTGGGGCCACAGTGGGTTGTAAAATGTGACAGAGGGGCTGGAAGCAGATGATGGATGGAGTGTTTTGTTGACCCATCTCATAGGAGGAGAAAATATATCATGGGATATGTAGGAAACATGGGCTTTAATGTCAGTTGAAAATGAACAAAAGCAAAGTTGCAACAAAATGTCTTTGAAGCCCCACGGTATTTAGTTCTTTATTGAAATGACTCTTAAAACACTGAAAGAATACATGAAATACAGCTGTTTTATGACTGACCAACTATTGATATCATTTCTTCAAGCTCGGCGGGCCGCATTAGGAAGGTTAACTGGCCCTCCATGGCCCCCAGGCCGTAGTTTGCCCATGCCTGCATTAGGAATTAAATGCATGTGATTTGACGTCCTTTATTTCTTCATTTTTTTCTAAATTGCACGTTCGTAGCGAGGCAGCGTGTAGCACACAGACGGCTGGAGGTCGGCCCCAGGTCACTGGGTGGTGGTGGTGGGAGATGAGGAGGATGCTGTGTATACGTCCTGCGCTGGCACTGCTCCCTCGCCTCCCTCCAGAGCCTCTGGTGGAGCTGTCATCGCCAATAAGCACTTCCGGCCCTTCAGGCCTCCAGCGCTGAATATTTAAACAGTGATTGTGACAGGCGTCACCAGACCCCGGCGGGCCAGAGGTGCAAAGCCGGGTCAGCGATACTCCAGTGAGACGCCACCGTCCGCTCCACTTTAGCTGGAGTGCTCGTGTCACAACACGGCGGCGGAGCTGCTGTTGGCTGACACTCAGAGCCACCAGCAGCACTTACTGTACATAGTGGCTGCAGTGAGCCTCCAATACCATTTGATCACAATGATGTAGTTCTCATTGTGTCTTCATTATTATTCATATTACACATATGATATGATCAACTTTATTCCAGACTCAGGTCCATATTACGTACAAAAAAAAAAAGACGCACGCAACAACACAACAAGTAAGTTTAAAACACGTACAGACATCTATTATTATTATCATTATTATTATTATTACTATTATACATCCAGTGGTTCCAGAAGTATGATAAATATTTTGTGTCACTTTGAGCAGGCACCATAGGGCCATAATGACTGCATTCTCTGACTGGATAAGTCATTGAGTAGAATCCTAAATGCATCATTAAATGCCACCTCCAGTTGCTCTTTATTGAAATCAACAGATTGGTTTCAATTCTAAATGATTTTCAGCAGCATACAACACAGGTTGGTTTGTTTTCTAATGCCAGTAGATCCTTCAGAAGTGTCGCTTATTGGACCTCAATTATGAAAACAGAAAATGAAATTGTTCAAATAGATGAAACGGTAATATTACGAAAACAAATCAGCCATTCTGCCTCCGCATTAAATGTGTCTGTGGTTGAAGGCGGCTCGTGTCATCAGCTCCACTCTCCTCTGCTTCCCTGCTTCCTCTTGTTGTCGTCCAGCCAGCCAGTCGTTCTCGGTGTCTTCATTTGAATGCAGTCTCACACTTCTTCTGCTGGCTCATGCCCTCCTCCCCACCTCCTCTCTCCTCCCTCCATCACCAGGTTCTTCTCTTCCCTCCCGTCCATAATGTCCCGACCTAAAGACACGGACTTGGGACCAGTTGGGCCTCCGTCTTCGCTCAGTTTCTAGTCGAAGGAACATCGCAGCAGTGACTCTGTTCGGGGAGCAATGTCTGGTATTTGAGGCCGAACCTCTCGGACAGGAGTCGTGACTTGCTCACCACCGGTGGCCTCATGAGTCTGAGCAGAGCCTGATAAGCTCTCTCACCTTTTCTCCCAGAGTGAAACTCTCCTCCTGGGTTCTTCACTCAGGCTCTCGCTCGCTTTCCCTCGCTCTTCTCCTCCACTCTGGCTTCTCAATCCACCTTTTGTGCCTTCTTTTCTCTCATTCACTTTGTGAAACGCTGCCCCCCCGCCTCCTCCACCTCGTTCCCACCGTGCCTTCGTCTTTAAGCTCTTGGGGAAACTGGCCGAGGTGCCGCGGTGTGGGTGCGAGGCTCAGGAATTCCGCCTTGGCTCTGTGAGGAAACAACAAGCAGCAGAGTTCATCAAGTCTTCCTGTCTTCTCATCTGCTCAGAAACTCATCATGATTCTTTTTTTTAAATCTCTCCTTTTTAATATATTTTCTAAAACTGTTGCCGCAATTGTGTGAAGTCGATCAAATGATTTTTTTATATATACATATATATATATATAAATGAAAAAATATGATTTTTATCGTGCACTTTTCCTCAGTCTGCTGCTCTGGTAGTTAGTTTGATAATGATGCTCAATATACTCTTCAAATGTAGAAGGCTGTCATTGTAAAAGTGTAACAACAGAATTCTGATCTATTGATCTATCTATATATTAATATATATGTTTTATATCAGTTACACTTCTTCCACACTGAATATGTTTATTGTTCATTTTGGAGACGCTTCAGAATTTTATTTATTTTTTTGTCTTCAGCCGTAAATTCAGCTTTGTCAAACCTCTTTTTTTTTTTTAACTCCTTCTGGACCTTCTTGTCCAACGTCCAACGTCTTTGAGGAAACCAATGAAAGTTTTTCATGGGTGTGTGTGTGCGTGTGTGTGTGTGTGTGTGTGTGAACCACAGGCAGCGGCGGCGGGTGTGTAACCCGCACTGCTGTCCGCTCAGTGAAGATGATTCACAGCTTGAGTGTTTACAGCTCCACTAACCAAAGTGATGTTTGTTATTCTGACTGAACTGTATTGCCGTTGAGAATCATTCCGCAGAATAAATTCAAGATTATTGTAGAGTGCGTAGCGTCTTTTCGCCCCGGACACCTGGAACACGTCTTCAGATTCATCTCCGGATTATTTGACAGTTAGTCAGCAGAGAGAAGCCTGTCTCTTTCAGTATCATGCTTTTCTTAAAGTGCTCACCGTGCAGCATCAGTCACTGAATGCCTGGAGGAGTGAGCGATGCATCACAGAATACTAAAGGACCGGAGTCCTGTCTCCTTTGTGAACTCTGACGATAAAGAACTCTGCTAAGAGGGCGAAGTGGAGATAAGACGGCCGGTCGTGCAGGGACTGTTTTCCTCCCTTCCTGTCTCCGCTTTATTGCCCACACAGGGCTGGATGCCTCCTCGCCGCTTCCCTGCGTGCGTTGCTCATCACGTGGGAGGGTTTCCACTTTGTGCACGCTTTGATTTGCGAGCGGTGGGGCCTGGAAGCCTCGTTCCCCCTCAGCCGTGACGGCGTCCCGCTCCCGGCCCTGCCGTCCTCTCCGTCCCGCACAGACAGTAATGTACGCGCTGGCCGTCGTGTCCTCGGGCCAGAGAAATATGAGGTTATTACGGGGCCGCCGCTAAGGTCCCTCCCAAAATCCGTGTACCAATTCCGAGGATATTACTCCACGATATTTCCAGGAAGAAGTTTATTGCCTGCTCGCTGGGAGTGATTTTTTTTTTCCCTTGCGAGCAGTAACGCTAAACTTATTGCCTCTCTGTGCGTTATCACACTGGTATAAACCACGTTTAAAATTGTAAATGGATCTCTTGGTGTAATCGCAGTGACCTGTGACTGGATGTCAGACTTGTTGTGTTTTGTTGTTGGTTAAAGCAACGTTGTTGTAAAGAGTCCTGTTTGACTGTGTTAGAGTCTGTTGATATGTAGAGGAACCAGCCGGTAAGTCACTCTTCATCCCATATAAATACACATATACACACTAGCAGTCAACAGTTTGGACACACCTGTTTCCTCTTCATCTTTGATACTTTATAAACTGTAGATGCAAACTGAAGACATCAAATATATGAGCAAGATATGTGGATTAATGTGGCAAAATAAAATTTGTATGATGTATATATATTTTATATGAAGGCTAGCTATTCTAGATCATCTAAAACATATAAAACTTGTTTGAATTATTTCACACTTTTTTGTTGAATACATATTCCATAAGTGTTCATTCATAGTTTTGATGCCTTCAGTGACAATCCACAATGCAAAGATAGTAAAGAAAAGCCATTCAATCAGAGGTATGTGTCCAAACCGTGGACTGGTGGTGTATTTTTTGATGAATATATTTTCTGCTGTGTGTGTATTTTCTGATTGATTTCTCTTTGCAATGAAGTGACTTGAGCTGCTCTCCTCTGCTCTGCGCCCTGCAGCTTGCCCCTGGCCGTGGAGCTGATGGAGACGTGCATTGACGACGTCCTCAGGGCTCCTGCCGCTGTGGCGGCGGCGGCGACGGACGAGGCTGGTCCCAGCGCCTCCTTTGCCGGTGCTGCTGCCGCCGGCGTCGCCGGGGACGACCCCCTCAGTCTCGGCGGTGAGGCCCGACGATCAAATGTTGCAAAAAAAAAACTTCTGATTCCAGGAGCTTAAAGTTCTAACTAAGCTGCTGGAATCTCATTAGTTATTAGTGGGCGTATTACAGAAGGGTGACGGTGAGTCAGAAACCCCCCAACAAACCGCACGCCTTCTTCCAGCCCTGGTGTCACATGTTGCTGGTGTTTTCCTGCAGTAGCCTCACTTAGATTAGTTTCCCAAGCTGAGTGTTTACCTCATGCTGCAAACACGCTGGTTGTTGCCGCCGCCAATGCGAACGACGGCGATGCGAGTGGTGACGGTGCTGTGGAACCTTCTGCCCCTCCAGAGGCTGCGGCTCGGCTAAAGCAGCTGGCGCTGGACAGCAGCCCCCTGCTGGCCACCCCGAGAAACAACGGCGTCAACATCAACGTGGCGTTGAACAACCAGGTGAGGACGTCTCCACGAGACGCTCCAGTCGTTTAGAATCAGAAGGAACAAACATTCCGTGTTAAACGTGTTTCCTCTCTTCCCGTGTGTTTGCTGCTGCTGCTGCTGCTGCTGCTGCTGCTGCTGCTGCAGGAGGACGTGGTGAAGCTGACGGAGAAGTGCGGCCTCAGCAGCAGCAACGGCAGCAGCAGCCCCGTCGCCACTCCGCGGCGCACCCCGGAGGACCTGAAGAGTAACATCCTGAAGGCGCAGGCTGAGGCCGCCGCCCTGCTGGTGAGCGACAGACAGAGTTCAGACTGACAGCAGACAAAAAGCAGAACGACCCGGTCGCCGTGGATACGACTGCTTTTTATGTCAACAGCTTCAGTTTGTCAGTTTCTCAGTCTGAACGTTCCTCTCTCTCTCTGTGGTTTCCTGTGAAGAGTTCTCTGGAGGATCATGTCATCACGGTGGGAGATAAAAACTGTAACCTGCAGGAGGCCTCGGGCAGGTACGAACACACTGTGATTAAAAACAGACACGGCTGCAAATGAACAGATTTCATTTCTGAGCTGAATTGACAGAAACTTGACGGTCAGATTTCCCTCACTGTCCTGAAAATGTTGTCATTTTTTCCCCCTCCTGCTTAACCTTCCTGTGTCAGCATGTTTCACTAACCAATCACAGCGCTCCCTGCCGCTGTGGCTAACTGATTAATTAATCAGCCGCCCGCATATTCATGAGGACAGTTTTAGCTGCTCCCACGTCATCGGGCTGCGCCACCAACCAGTGAACCCTCTGCCCGCAGGCTGAAGGTGCGAACGGGACGACTGGGCAGCAACTCGTCGCTGACGGTGGGCAGCCGTCAGCCCGACGTCCAGGAGTCGCGGGAGGGGCCCAAGCCCACCTCGCTCTTCTGCTCAGCGGGGACCAGGTCAGTGGCGCCGGAGTCCAAACACTCATCTCAAGCTGCGTTGCCAGGACCGTTTTTTTGCAAAATGAAAGCGATATTTCTAAAAATTTCCACAAGGTGCAAATTGCGATTTGCAGGTGTTTCCATTGAAATGTGTGAAGCGCGTGATTCTCGTAATTCTCGTCAAATCTGGTCCCGAAATTAACTTTGGTTTTGCGTGTTTCTGTTTGTTTGCCGTCAAGATATTTCGGTTTTGCTCAGCAGCTTCTGCCACTAGTTTGTTCTTTCTTCTTCTTTGTTGTCTTTGCTGACATCTGCTGGCTCCACTTGGAAAATGTCTCTGTGTTTGAAAAAAGTGGGGGAGGGGAGTGTGGGAGGGGTTGGGGGCTCTGGGGTCATGTGACTCTTGTTCTGCCTGGAGACTGGCAGCGTCTTGCACAAGAAAAAGTGTGATTGCCTGGAGTGGAGGTGCTGCCAGTGTTGGTTCTTGTGGTGGATCTGCATCCTGTGGGTTAGAAGGAAGTCTCCTATACATGCTTGATTTCAGCTGCGAGGACCTGATGATTTGTGACGCTCTCTGAATCCTGCTGTGTTTCTCTCTCTGCTCATCAGTGCTGAGCGGCTGGCCGACGGTCTCAACACCTCACTACCCATGATGCCCTGCGAGCCTGCCGGCGAAGGCCTGGCTCCAAAGGTAGCGCTGACCGCCGGCGGTGAAGTGATTCACTGATCGCGTGTTGCCATGAATGAACCGGTGGCATGTTGGAAAAGTTTCTCACGCTCATTGAAGGCAGGAGATCAAACTGTGGAGGAGCAGCAGCGACGGTAGCTTGAGGAGTTGCAGTCAACATTGTGTTTGTGTTGCTCTGCAGGCGAAAGCAGAGGAGGTGGACCTATCAAACCCCACCGCCATGTCTGACAACCTCATCGACTTCACTGATCCCACTCCTGTGGTAGGTTCTCAAAGGTTTAAGGTCACTCTTTGGAATTTCGTCTGCCCTAAAATGATAGTTTTGGAAGAATTTTCTGATGAATTACCTTGTAACCTAAGAATGGAACCTCTGCCTGAGGGGCACAGCGCACCCTGCTGGCCTGATACACGACTACACGAGACGCCTGTCCAGTCAGGACAGCCGCTAGGTCCTAGTGCGTCACGTGGTCCCACATCAGGCCAGCTGGCGGCGCTGTGAGCGGCAGAGGTTCCGTTCTGCCCGTGAAGAGTCATAACTCGGGTTTCTTGGTCTTCAGCTCCCTCCGGTGCAGCAGCCCAAACCTGCCATCACCCCTCGCTGGATCATCCCCTCGTCAGCAGTGAGACACTCGCCGCTCCGCTGTTCTCCTCTGAGGTGTCTGTCTGTGGCGGGACAGACCCGAGATGGTCGGCGACTCTTCACACCATCTGTTCTTCTCACTCGCAGCCCCCCGGCATCTTCACCAACGGCCTGCTTGACCTTGACGCCCCTGCCAAGGTCAACCCTCCACCCCCTGCGGACGCGGGACCGGCTGTCACCGCTGCCCTCCCCCACCTCCCCCACCTCCCTCACCAGCGCAACACTGTCCCCACCAGGTAAGAGGCTCACAAGCCTAGGCAGCATGATGGTTTATGGAGCCCTCTGCTGGTCGTACTGGAAACTGCTCAGCCTCTCTGGCTGTTGCAAGTCTTGACTTAGCGACTGAACTTTAAATAATCTGTTGATAGTGACTATTGTCATCATATCCGTTGTCTTATATGCACTCGTTGCAAAAGACAGCTTGGATTTTAATTGTTTGGAAAAATGGATATTAAAAAATGTGCAAAGTATTTATCCGTCCATCCATTATATGATCAACACAATTTCAGAATATCTATTCTACTTAACCTGCTACTAATTGTAATATGGAGGACCTCTGTGCTCGAGTCAGTCTTCAGAAGTCGTGTTTGTGAAGTATTTTTCCGTCCCCGTTCTAATCTTGACACGTGTTCCCTCCTGTGTCCTGCAGCGTCGGGGCTCAGCAGCCTGCCTCAGAAGACGGAGCCAAAGCCAGAGGTCTCCTGACCACTGAGCTCTGATTGGAGGAGGGTCGGCGCCAACACACACACACACACACACACACACACACTCACACACACTCACACACTCACGCTCATTGGCTGAGAGGAGTTAAAGCAAGAAAATCTCCCAGAAACAAACTGAAGAGTTGGAACAGTGAGATAACAGCACAGTTATATTGTTATTATTATACTTCTTACGGTTTTTCACAGTAGCGCCATGCAAAGTAGTTGTAGAAGCAACATGTAGCGGCAGAATCAGGGCTGAAGGAGCCGAGTCCAGGAAGTCCAGGAAGTCCAGGAAGTCCTTCCTCAGCCTCAGTCTCTCTGTAGAAGCAGCTGTGACAGGTTTTACATCTTGTTTTCTACTGAGGTGACCCAACAGCGCCACCACTGCTTCCAGACTGGAGACCTTTTAGCGCCTTTTCTTTTACCTTGTTCTGCCCTGTTGGTCTGGGCACTGGATTCTCTCTGAGCCACTCCGCTGCTCCTCCTACTGGTCACTCGTCTCTGGTAGCGCCGCTGGAAAACTCTTGGTCAATAATTTAGCAGGAAGAAAAGAGTCTTAAAGTGATGATTCTTCTCAGCAGCTGGACTCTCTGGTTGTGCTGCTAACTGGACTGTGAACTTCACTGGAATTTCTGTTCAACACTGGACGCTGATCTTATTTTTTCTTCTGTTGTTTTTCATGGACGACGAGGGGGTGACTGCTGCGTTTCAGCTCATGGTTCTATTACACTGGGTTTTTTTCCGCGTATTTTTTAAATGTTCATCGATTGCTTTTTATTTGTCACTCTCTGGTAACAGATGTAATCAGGCAGCAGTAGACAAGTAACAGCAGCATACGAGTCTTAAAAACAGCCCATAATATTCCAGTATTTTAATTTCTTCTAAACTCTTTTGTACCTTTTTGTTTGTTTGTTTTAACGCTCTGAATTTGAACCCCTCCATCTTTAAACGAGCGACAACTCGACTGCTTCAAGTCGAGTGTTGGCACCAGAGGAGGCTGTGAATGTATTTGAAAGGTCAGTCGGAAATCAGCATCATCGAAAAAATGTATTTGGTTGGTTTTTTTTTTTTGCCCCTCAAAGTCTTAATTTCTAAAGAATTCTGATTCTCTATTTGTAAATTTGTTATTTAATCCTTTTTTAAAATGTCAGTCCTCTACACAGCATAACCTCCACTCCCAGTCTGTTGCGTCGCTGTAGTTTGTTGTTCCAATGATGTCGTTAAGCGAGTGTGACCACTTTCCACTGGCTGCTGAGCTCTGATGGGTATTTATGTTGCCGCAGCGTTGACTGTCTAAAAATGTTACATGGTGTTTTTTTTTTTTTTTTTTAGCAAACAGTTATGATCTATCGTCAGTTTATAGGCACCTGCTGCCTGTAGATACGAACTAGATTTATATGTATATATCTATTTTTTTTTTCTTTTGAAAACGATGCTGGCAGTGTTACTACTAGGTTCCAATAAGATCTCAGGATTGCTTGTGAAAGAAACGTGTTCCTGATCAGACAGACTGGATGACATTGTGACGTCTCATGCAATTTTATATGAACTTTTGTGTCGTTTTATTTTCTCTCTGGTCTCCTGGGATCTCTGACCGTCACTCAGTAAAGTTCTGCTACGGTAGGAGTCAAACGTCTCTTGGATTTTCTGTTCTGCTTTTGGCTGGTTTGAAGTCATCTGCGAGTTTAGCTCTTTACAGCCTGGACACCTGGATGATTCTTAAATGATGAGGATTAAATGATCCAGTTGAGTCACTGGAAAGCTCTGATGCTGACGTGCACAGTTGGCGGGTCGGTCGTAGGTTTTACCGAAACTATGAAACGAGCAGATTGGATTTGGGCTGCAGTTCAGCTTCTTTGCCACTAGATGGCAGGACAGCACAATTTTACCATTTGTGTCGGACGCAACTGTCCGATAAAATTTTGTCTTGCAATTAACCTGCAAATAAATGTTTTCTTATATATATATATATATATACTTGAATATGTCGTTGTACAGCCCTACACCAGAGGGCCTTACAAATGCAGTTTCTGCAAATAGTTGCACATTTAACTTGTAAGACAACAATGACAAAATATATTTTTACAGAATGTAATTTGCTTAGAAAAACCTTGTCTGTTATCTTCAAAGTTCCTGTGAGCAGGTGAAGAGTTACAGCAGCCTGCGGCTCAGCTGGTGGCCTCAAACACCATGTGGTGGCAACACTCACAGCCTCATGTGCTCCTGTTGACCTCTAGAGTGCAGTCTGACTCCACGGCGCTCTCGCCGGCTCTCCAGACACTCTCCTTATCAACATGTGGAAGTCGGATTTCTCTTATCAGATATATTATTAAGGACGTGTAAAGAGCTGCTCGCACAGCCGAACAGGATTGCAGTCGCCGCTTCTTCTCCCCCCCTGGATGTGCTTTGCCTCGCCAATAAATCACAGTCTAGTACCTCCAGGCTCCAGATAAGACCCTCATTTGCTCGGGAAAAGCCTGTTAGTCAGATTTCATAAGAGGAGTGTGTGCGGAAGGCTCTTTGCAAGAGAATGAGAAGTGACGCTCACTGGCACTTCTCCACCGAAAGAGTTTTTTTTTTTTTTTTCTTTTGCGAACTAACCTCAGAGAAATAACAAGGCAAGACTTGGGGAGGAAAGGAAAAAGGCAAAAGTCAGCCTTGGCGATGGCACAGCAGCGTCACAAGATCTTAAATCAGCAATTTTTTCTTTTGTTTTTCATGGATGACGGAGAGGTGACCAGTGTTTCAGCTCATGGTTCTATTGTACTGTTGTTTTCTTACGTATTTTTGAAATGTTCATCGATTGCTCTTTATTTGACTATTCCTGGTCACAGATATAATCAGGCAGCATTAGACAAGTAGCAGCAGCATATGAGTCTCAAAAACTGCCCATAATATTCCAATATTTTAATTTGTTCTAAACACTTTTGTACCTTTTTGTTTGTTTGTTTTAAAGCTCTGAATTTGAACACCTTCATCTTTAAACGAGTGACAACTCGGCCGCTTCTAGTCGAGTGTTGGACCTGTTTTGGAATATGTCACATATATCAGCACTTCTCTTTTTCCAACTAACCTCAGAGAAACAACAAGGCAAGACTGGGGGACCCCTGGCGCAGCAGCGTCAGAAGATCTTAAATCAGCAGAGTGAGAGCACCAGAACTTGGCTGTTATTAGTCAACTGCTGTATTGGTTTGCATTTCAGAACGCATCGATTTGGGGAATTGAGCGAGCGCGGCGGCTCCCTGCAAAGCGAGCAATACGCTGGCGCAGTGGTTGGGGCCATTATTAAGGAGCAGACAGCCTACAGCTCAATAACTCAGCCAGGACTGCTCCCCTCAGCAGATGTGCCAGGCTCTCACCCCAACCTTCCCGCTGAATAATTGATTACGTACATGCACCTTATGCCAGGTCATGATTGCTTAAGCAATGCTCAAAAAGCTCCGTGTGGACTCGGATTCAGGGATTTGGCTGGAGGCCCGACGATCTGATGTCACCGGCTCACGTCTGACTAAATGCAAACATGACTCCTGTCTGAAATTTTAATTTTCTCCCTGGCTGGATTGTGGGAGCCTTTTTTTTCTTCTTCTTCTTCTTCTTCTTCTTCTTGAGAAGGAAAATCCTCCTCCTGGGTCCCCTCGGTCCCGGTTCTTTATCAGCAACAGCTGTGCTCGGTTGGTTTTGGTTTTCAGGACACGATGAGAGCAACTATGATGCGGCCAAGGCAGGATGTGAAAGGAATGATGTCTTCATGAAAATTGCAAATCTACAGCGTTGGGACAGGTTCAGTCCGAGACTCCACCGGATCAACAGGGAAACGTTTGTTGCTATAGCTTGAAGTCAAACCTCCCTGTTTGTTAGCCAGCAATAAATGTTGGAAAGTCTGCAGAGTCTAACCTCCATCTTGACTCTGAAATTAGGGTTAGGGTTTCGGGATTCCCCTTGCGCTAGAAGCCCCAAATTTGGCGTGGGTGCATCTTAGGGGTACCTGGTGAAATGGCAAGTGGCCCCATGTCTCTAGGACAAAGTTGACCTTTGACCCCATAGACTTGCATTGGATTAGGGTTAAAGTTAACTCTGAAATTAGGGTTAGGGTTTCTGAAAGTAGGGTTAGGGTTTCGGGGTTCCTCAAGTACTAGAAACCCCAAACTTGGTGTGGGTACATCTTGAGGGATCTCGATGAAATAGCAAGTGGGCCCATGTCTCTAGGACAAAGTTGACCTTTGACCCCATAGACTTGCATTGAATGAGGGTTAACGATAAGGCTGAAACTAGGGTTAGGGTTAGGGTTAGCTGAAATTAGGGTTAGGGTTTCGGGGTTCCTCAAGTACTAGAAGCCCCAAATTTGGCGTGGGTGCTTCTTGGGGGCTCCTGATGAAAAAGCAAGTGGTCCCATGTCTCTAGGACAAAGTTGACCTTTGACCCCATAGACTTGCATGGCATTCGGGCTAGAGTTAACTCTGAAATTAGGGTGAGGGTTTTGGGGTTCCCCTTGCGCTAGAAGCCCCAAAGCTCAGGAAGAGACACACACATGGCTACACACTTGTTGCTGGCTAAAAGTCAACCTCTCCACAGGAGCTTGCAAGTGAAATGCAGCAGGACTGTGGGCTGAGAAGATCACGTCTCTGCCGTGAGAAGCACATAGTGTTGTAGTCAAGACTTTATCAAGACTAGAGAGTATCGAGATGGAGACCAGACCAAGGCATTTGGAGTTTGAGACCAAAACAAGACCAAGACTTTATATATTAAAGAAAAAAAAAATAGCAAAACAGAAAAAATTAACAGTATCTTTTATCAATTCAAGTTTGCTTCTAAATGGAACAGCAGCATCTCTTTTCAGCAAGGTATCAGTTAATCTTTTTTCTTTAACATTTTGCTGCTTTGCCAACTATTTTGAACCATTTTCAGTTATTATTGTGTCATTGCAGTGTTGACTGATTCTGGACTGGTCTGGATTAAAAACCCTGAGTTCATCCAGTCCAAGACCAAGACCCTTAAAAAGTCCAAGTCCAAGACCAACCTCCAGTACTACAACACTAGAAGCCAAAATCTGAAAGCATTGTCTGACCAATCAGAACCCTACAAACCAAAGAGAGAGCCACAGGAAGCAGGAACATATCACCTCCTTGCATCATGAGGAAGCCTGGAGCTGAAGTTAACTGGCTCAACTGACGGTAAAATACAAATCTTTGATTTTCATTTTCATTTTGTTTTCAATGTGACAGACAGAAGCTACGACGTCCAGCTCACATCTGGTTTTCTGTGATCGAGTCTTTCATCTTATCCATCCGTAATTCCTCCAACCACCTCTGTTTTATTCTGCTTTACCTGACAGCTGTTGACGTTCACGTTTCAAACTTTCAAACCGTAAATACTTCACAAAATGCCAACTGAAAGGAAGAGAAAAAAACAACAATGCAGCAAAATACAGTGTATGAAATGCTCTTAGAGTCGAGCTCAACCAAAATAATACTGTGCTTTCAAGAAATGTCTGAGTCGCAGAGCAATATTTACCTCCTTCAAGTGAATGTTCACCTCTGGATTTATACATCACTGCACACACACACACACACACACACACATGCAATGCAGATGGGATTCTCTTTGTCAGTCAGTACAATAAAAAAAGCCATTGTGAGGTTTGGCTAAGTGTGAGGCGAGATAGCCTCCAACAGCATCTTGAAAAGAAGCTTATACATCTCAGCCATCAAAATGGCTTCAAAGCCTTGACGTGTATCTGTGTGTGTCTGCGTGTTTGTGTGTGTATGTGTGTGTGAGAGAGACACAGTGAGCACATTACAGAGTGTCTTGTCAGTGTGAAGAGGTATTCACTGTGAAGGCACTGAGATGATAAAGACGTGAGCGAGAGGTAATTGATCCCTCAAGGGCTGCATTGTGTGCACTGTATGCATTTATTTGCGTGTATATGTGTGTGTGTGTGTGTGTGTGTGTCAGGTAAGGTTGTGAGAGCACACACACTGTGCTATTGTATCCCCAGCTTAGTGCTTGGTTAAGTCTAATGCAGTGTATTTTTAGATAATTTTTTTTTAACCCCGTCAGGTGGATATTGTTTAAGCCATCTGATCATTTTTAATATCAAAATCTGCAACTGGACCACTTCCACCTGCGCTGGTTCCAGCAGGAGGCAGGAAGCCTCCCGGCTGTATTGTTGTTGGACTGTAAAGTCTGGAGAGACGATGAGGCCGCTGCAGCTGGATGGCTGAGGTTTCGGCCCGGCCCTGAGTTAGACTCGTTCCTAGACGTGACCAGCAAGGAAGCAAACATCACAGGACGTCTGTTTTACCGGTCCACGTTTGTGTTTCAGTTGATCCTCCCACCTCCGAGGCAGCGGGACGCCTCCGAGGAGAACTTGCAGTTTTTCCTTCCTGCAGAAATTGTGGGTCGTGCCGAGTTTTTGGTCCCTCCTGAATAGTTTTGTGCGTGTGTGCATTAAGCCAGAGCGACAGTGAGTGGCACAGAAATTGAGTTGTAATTGAAATTGCGGTGCGTGTGTGTGTGTGTGTGTGTGTGTCACTGAGAGGAGTGTGGAGTGTGTGTGTGTGTG
>CM020514.1:19085965-19095965 GCA_009823395.1 Thamnaconus septentrionalis | reverse complement strand
CGAGATGAGTCAGTGTGAACTTGTTCTGCAATTACAGTGTGTGTGTGTGTGTGTGTGTGTGTGTGTGTGTGTGTGTGTGTGTGTGTGATGCTGCTCTGAGGGTTCGGCAGCACGAAGCGGAAGCTGCGGCGGCGACTCTGCCGGTTCTGTTTGAAGTCGTTGTTTTGGTCCTTGTCACGTGTTTGTTTTGCTGCGTTCGATGCCCCACTTAGAAAACTCCACACTTTGTTCCTCAAACTGATACGAGCTCGCGCAGCGACGAGTCCCACAACAACGCTCGTAACAACAAACACATTTCACATATGCAAATGAGTGTTTTCTGCGGCGTTAGTCAGGGATTTCAGCGGCGCTTTCATCAGCCGGGGCGCCGCTGCGTTCGCTCACCAGCCAGCAGCTCCAGGAAGACTCACTTCACACATGACGGAGCTCCGAGTCCTGTGGTGATTTACAGATTCACAGGGCGCAGAGAGAAAATCATCAAGTCGTGAGGAGAGAAGGGGGCAGCTTTCACTTCTACCCACACCTCACATTTGTCTCGGCAGCTGCTTTTATTTGGGAAGCGGATCTAAATCTTCTTCTTTGTTTAGTTTAGTTGTTTGTTAATAGAACAATTCTTTCATTTCCCACCAACAAATTAATGTAAATTAAGTTCAAACTTGATGGTGATGGATGAACAATGATGGTGATGACAATGTCGATGAGTTCTCAAGTCTCGTTCCCTTCATGTTCAATTGCATCGGCTTTATTGCTCATGACAGCAAAATTGATGGAAATTTTATTTTCAGCTTTAAAAATCTTTGAATCTTTTTTACCCCAGAATTCTTCCATGTGAGTTCATAATGTTTTGTATCTGTTTTTCTTTTTGTATCTTCCAGTGTCTGGACTACATTAGCCGCATAATAACAAGCAGACGACAATGACGACCAGCAGTAGCAGCAGTAGCAGTAGCAGGGGCAGCAGCGGCAGCAGCAGCAGCAGCAGCAGCAGCAGCAGCAGCAGCAGCGGCAGCAGCAGCAGCAGCAGCAGCAGCAGCAGCAGCAGCAGCAGCAGCAGCAGCAGCAGCAGCAGCAGCAGCAGCAGCTGCAGCAGCAGCAGCAGCAGCAGCAGCAGCAGCAGCAGCAGCAGCAGCAGCAGCAGCAGCAGCAGCAGCATGTCAGGACGCCCTCGCAGCATCCAGGTACCACCAATAATTAACGGCACCTCTCCCTCGCACCTGTAAACCAGATGAACTGTTATTATTCTGCCCAGGCTGTCTGACCGTGTTGCTGCCTTTTTTCACAGGTTGCTCGGTGGCTCCGACAGATTCCCCCTGGTTAAAATCATCCGTCGGATCCGTCTGACTGAAGCTGCCGAGCGTTTTCCTTCCCCGATGAATCTTTTCCATGGTTGGATTTCATCTGCTATCAATCCCTTCACAAGGCGTCCGCCATGGATGCAATTTCCCCCCATTTTTTGCAACGCTGCGGCTTCCTGCAGAGGAACGAACTCCCCATTGTGAGTCCCCCGCCCCCCCACAGCCTCACGCACACACACACACACACACACACCAACCCTTCTATCAATGATTCAAATGATTCAAATGATGTGATTCAAAGTCTGAAATAGATGCTGCAAACTGGCTCGACGTGCAGTCTAATCACAGTGGACCAGGTGGCAGAGGGGAGTCACAGTCATCAGTTCACCAAGTGAAGCTGATGTGGAGAGTGATGTCGGGTTGGAAGGCCACTGACTACAAAGTGTTTCTCGCTGGAAATGAATGGCACATTTCACAACAAAATAACTTCCTTTCATTCGCTTTTGATAAAAAGTGAGGTTTTTGTGCTGTTGTTGAGTTGACAACAACAATTGTGTAGCTTCAAAATCATTTTCACAGCTCATTGACTTGTTTTTCATGCAGGAGGACCAGCTATGCTTTCACACAGCGCCCCCTGCTGGCCTGATATGGAACCATGTCACTTTGCTTGGCTGCCCGGCGCCCTCCTGTGTAGAGAGAAGACACCCGTCCACAGGGGACGGCTGGTTAGAAGGTCCTGTCTCAGGTCAGCGGGGGGGGGCGCTGTGTTTGGCGGCGGAGGCCTGGTGGCTCACCTCCCCCCTTGCAAGTCAATGAGTCGGAAAAAATGATTTTGAAAGCGTCGTTTTGCGGTGGAGAAACAACACGGTCGCTTTTGAATGGACTGAAGCGGCGAGAAAAATAAACGGCGTAAAGATTCCCTCCACATGTTGTCCTCCTGCGTGAACCCTGAGATGGTCCACTGGGGGGACGATAAAGAAAAACACAGACATTGTCAAAAGTGAATAATCTATTTAATTTACTCAGCCTGTGTGTAATGGTGAGGAACGCAGTGAAAAGGGCACGATCGCTGGCATGAATAAAAATGATTGTCTTATTAAAAAAAAAAAGGGAAAAGTTCATTTAAGAGCCCTTTTCTTCACTCCTACATTTCCATAACTGCACAGCTGCACAATGGCCCATATTTCTGACATTGGGGTTTAATATCACGGCCCGAATACATATCAGCCAAAAAAAAGAAGAAGAAGAAAGAAAGAAAAAAAAAAGTCATACATGTGCGGCATCATTTGTCGAGGTGGAAACAAATAAGGCCTGTGAACGCAGCACGAGGAACAGGCACATGGGGCTAAAGTTTAGGATTGAGCAACGGCAGAAATAGAATAGATTGTTATCTATCTATCTATCTGTCTATCTATCTATCTATCTATCTATCTATCTATCTATCTATCTATCTATCTATCTATCTAAATAATGTTCTGTGTTCTGTTAATAATAATGGCTTTTTAGTACTTTAGTAGTGTAGTTTTTTTTAGTACCCAAATGTGCTTTTATCACACTTTGTTAATTATTTTCATCTAAGAATAATCTCTTTTTCAATCAATATGTAAACATTGTTTGCCAGGATGCGTAAAATAAAGTGTATTTAAAAGTCAAAAGTCTGTCTGTCTGTCTGTCTGTCTGTCTGTCTGTCTGTCTATCTATCTATCTACTGTATCTATCTATCTGACTTTAGAAACTATAAGTAGCCTTGATTCTGAAACTAAGACGGTGCCAGGTGTGTGTGTGTGTGTGTGTGTGATTATTTCCCTCAGACTATGGTGTGTAGGTGCAATGGTGCTGCTGTGTGTGTGTGTGTTGTGCGTCAGGGCGTCTCCATGTTTTCTTTGGAAGGACTGGCAGCGTTAGTAATAGTTGACTAAATCCCCTCTAACTCCCTTCCAATGTGCTGGAAGCCGCCCTCGCCCCGACGAGCAGACACGCACGTCATCCACCTATTCATGTGGTCGGCTCTGAGGATAACATCAATTCTCCACGGGAAGCTAATGAGCGGCGGACGGGCCCCGTCGGCCAATGGGGACGCAGCTCATTCCTTCACACCGGGCGTCTGTCACAGGCTGCTGTTGTGTCTTCGCCCTCTGACTTCTGGAGAGCTGTTCACTCAATGATCCGCCATATGGCCACTGTGTGTGTGTGTGTGTGTGTGTGTGACTCGGTGGCCAGACGGGGTCTGCTCATAACAAGCAGCGAGGCCCCCTGGACGGAGGGTGGGAGGGAGGGACGGACGGAAGGAGGGAGGAAAGGAGGGGGGAGCCGAGAGGAAATGAATACTTTTCATCTACATTTACAGAGTGAATTCAGAGGAAGCATCTTTCAATCAAAAGCTGTGAAGGGGGAGGAAAGAAAAGGAGGGCGGAGGGGCGGGGTCAGATCAGGGAGGGAGGCAGACTGAGGAAGACACACGGAGGAAGAGAGAGAGAGAGAAAAAAGAAGCATTCAGCTGCAGAATAGAATAAGAGAGAGAAAAAACAGAGAGAGGGAAGAGGAGTGACTGACTGGAAGATGGAGAAAAGGGGAAATGAAGTGAGAGAAAGTGAAGAGGCCAGGTGCAGCGGCGGAGCAGATGGAAGGAAGGAGAGATAGAGGGGGGGAGGGAGGGAGGGAGGAGGGGGAGATAAAGAGCGACGGCGGGGGAGAAGAAGAAGTTAATGTCTGGGCTGTTGTGTGATGGGGCGTGACTGCTCGGCTGCCAGGACGCACTCGTTTAAAGACTGCCTGTGTTTTCCTCTTTTATCACTCTTCCTCTCTCTCTCTCTCTCTCTCTCTCTCATCCCCTTTCTTCACTCTCAGTCTCACTTTCTCTTTGCCAGTTCAGTTTACTTGCGACACTACCGGGTGGAGAGGAGGAAACTTTTGACTGCTCGCTGAAATTCGTTTTTTTTTTTTTTTTTTTTTTTTTGCGATTCCAAAGAAAATTAAATTTGAATCACAAGTGAAACGAGTGAAACGCTTTGACTCGACACAAACTGGAGGGCGTGTTGGCAGCGTCCTGTCTCGTAGTTTACCGCTACAAAAAAAAAAGAAGCTGTTTCGTATTCTGGAGCCGTATAAAGTCAAAATTTATTGTTGCCGCACCATCTGCCTAGTAACAGCCAGAGTGCAGCCAGAGGCCAGCTAGCTTAGCGTTAGCAACGGGAGGGAAACAGAGAAGCCTGATGGAGAAACCTGCCAGTTGCTCAAAGATCCAAATAATGTGATGAAATGTATTTTTTTTTTTAAGCTAAACTGTCTTTTTTCGCGTCAGTGAGGCTGATTGGCACCAGGTCGTTGCAAACTTTTTTTTTTTTTAACTGAATAGCTTCGTTTAACTGCTTCTGCAAAGAAATCGTGTACTCAGTTTTACACCACGCACAGTCTTTGTCCAGTTAAACTCCCACTAAGAAATTTGAATTCCAATCACATTATCTGGGTGTCTCAATTGGAGTTCACCAATTGCAATTGCAGTCAGACAAGCACGTTCACATGCTCTTCAGTCGTCCAGTCATAGCGCAGTCAATTCCCGTCAATTGCTGGAACCCAAACTGAACTTGAACAGTGAAATTTTCACCTCATTTTTCCACCTGGCCCTTTGCTGGCGCGACCCCTTTAAATCCAGCGGACGTCTTTATCTCTGGAATTAAATTCAGCAGGCGCTTTTCTGCCGCTGCTCCGTCGCCGCTGATGCGTTTCTCTCTCCGCACCCCCGTGTCTTTAATAGCACACGACTGCCTCGTAAAAAGCAAAAGGCTTTGGGCTAATAGATGTGGTTTAGTGTGGCGCTGGCCGCCAGGCGCTGACAACACTGGATGCTGCGCTGTGAGAAGCTGCCGGGGGGGCGACGGCGCGACGTGCGCCTGTTTGAACATCGTGGACATTAAAAGGCCTTCAGGAAGCCGCCGGGATGAAGTGGCTGCTCAGTGCTGGCCAGCCGCCGGGACTCACTCTGCCGTCAGCCCCTATTCTTCCTCACTTGGAGACAACTGCGACGCTGATTTTACATAATGCAACACAACACAATCCAATAAGCCCAAATCTCAAGGTTTGCCAGAATATTTCAAGAGTGGTGGTAATTTAAAGCATTGATTATTTTCTTTTGTTTTGTTTCCCCGTGTGCGTTTGGCTTAGATCAGGCGTGGGCAAACTACTATCTTATTAATAATCAGTAAGTCATAAAATAAGTCATAAAATAGCTCTTTTCCGTCCATTTTTCAGTGTTTCAAGGGTCATTTCAATAAAGAGCTGAATATTGCGGTGCTTCAAAGACACTGATTTTGTTGTAACTTTGTTTGTGTTCATTTTCAATTGACATTAAAGCAACACGATACATTTTTCCTCCGCTCACCAAAAAAACTCCATCCATCTGCTGCTGCTCCGCTACCCTCCTCTGGCACATCTTGGACGCCACTGTGACCCCACCAGTCTTTGCCCTCTCCTGGTTGAGCAGGAGCTGCGGTGGTCGGCGGTGCAGCTGAAACACGCAGCCTGTCGTCGGGACAACCAGCCGACTGCTTTCCCCTCTTCCCTCCTTCACACTGACTGTGTTTGGAAATGATTTAAAGAGATAGATTTCTTGTTAATGCTGCAACATCTGGCAAGCTGTTGCGTTGTTTGGGGCTTTAGTGCTGTGGATGTGTTGGAAAGTGTATGTTGCTGTTGCTTAACACATACACTGTCTGTATTGTCTGTCTTTCATGGAGAGAAAAAACGAAATCATCATGTTCAAGTTTTTAAAAAAAACAAAAAAAAAACAACAACAAGTGGGAAAACCAATTAGTCTCTTTCATAAACTCCTCAATGTAAAGCGCATGAAGCCGTTAAATCCAAACAACTTTTTTTTTTTTTTTTTTTTTTTTAACCAAATCTTATTTTTCAATTTTCAGGAAAACGGAAAGTTGCAAAATGGAAAGTTTACTGGCGCTGAAAAAAAAATCCATCAGTTGTGTTTTTTTTTGGGTTTATTTAGTCTGGTTTTTATCTGGCGACACCTGAAGCAAACTGACTCTCCACCTTCTCCTCATGTCCCAACCGACTGACTTCATGCTGCTAAATTAAATTACTTTTCATCACGCGAGAGCTTTCATCCCTCCCTCCTCCTTTCTCTCTCATAACACGGCTACAAATAAGATTGGCGTAAATCTAATCTCGCTATCAGGTTTTAGAGTTTTCTCATTATTGTTTGGCTTTCGGCCAGCCACTGGAAACTTCAGTTTATTCATTTTTTCGTGGCGAACCAAAACACAAACAATCCAGCTGCTGCTGCTGCTGCTTCAGGCCTCGGCGTTTCTCACTTTTCATCCCTCTGTTTTTATGATCCACACAAATTTTTACATTTGCGTCTTGTGTTTCTTTCTCCCCTGCTTCCCCAGCAGTAAATCAAACCCATCCCTCCGTCCCGGTTTTCTTCGCCACCTTTATATGAGACGTTTTATCACGAGTGTCAGCCCCTCCCACCCCGCCACCCCTCCAGCCCCCAGTCCTCCTGATTCACTTGTAAACCCGCTCGGCGTTCCTTCAAAGCAACATTCCGCCGTGACGCTATCAGCCTTTCCGCTCGGTAGCTCTCGGGCTTATTGAAAAGTGCTGCTCGCTGCTCGGCCGCGAACACGTCCAGTGAAAACTGTCGACGGTCGCGACTCTCAAACCGTCCCGGCTGAGGTTTTTCTTGTTTTGTTTTTAAACCGTCGTGCGGCACGTACGCACCCAGCGTGCACGGCGGAGGCCTTCGTCCCAGCCGGTGGGCTGCAGAGCAGGAATCTGTAACTGTAAACACCTGCCACACACACACACACACACACACACACACACCCAACATAAGGTAAAGTACACACTGGCACTCGTGCACAGGCCTCCTGCCGACTCCTTATTCTATAAATGGCAACAATAGTCGTCAACAAGGCCTCAGGGGGAGCTTTCATCTGAGTAGGTGGCACAGGGGCGTGTGTGTGTGTGTGTGTGTGTGTGTGTGTGTGTGTGTGTGTGTTTACAGCAGCAGTGTGTCTGTGTTTTGTACCTCCCTGTTCTCACCCACATGAGGAACTTTACCTCAGTGCAAAGGCACTGGCCCACACACACACACACACACACACACACACACACACACACACACACACACACACACACACACACACACACACACACACAGACTGTACCTGTCGATACGTGTTGGATCAAGGCCCATCTGCCCACTGCTTGCTTGCTAACAAACAGCCTCTCGCTCTGGGAGCTGCAGGTCCAATGTTTCAAATCACAGCTTAAAGATTTTTTTTTTTTTTTTTTCTGTTCAATGACTACGAGCAGAAAAGCAAACGGTTTTAGTTTCAGGCCGGCATGAATGAGAAGCTGCTGCTGCTGCTGCTGCTGCTGCTGCTGCTCCTTTTTGCCCCCGATGGTGAAAATGAAAACGACTTTGCAGCAAGTTAATGTGCTGTTTACAGAGCGAGGAGGAGGACTGGAGGAAGTGATGAGCAGGACAGACTGCAAGCACTTGCTGATTAGTGGCGATGCAGTCGAGGATGAAGAGGTCGATGCAGGAACTTCATGTTCTGCAGAGGAATTTGAAAATTGAGAGAAAATCAAAGTTTGTTTCACAGAAATTCCAGTTCGTAATTCCAAAAAAATGAGCTCAGTGTGTGTGTGTGTGTGTGTGTGTGTGTGTGTGTGTGTGTGTGCATTGATGTTCTTGTGGCTGTGGTTTGACTTGTGTATCTGTGAGCTGTGCTTTATGTGTTGCTGCAGCAGCAGCCGCAGCTTGGGGCACTTTGTGCCTGTTGGTGTGCTGACAGACTGGTGTATTATTCATCAGCTGATGGAGAGCAGAGGCCGACGACTCGGCTGTCATGAGTCTACTGTGCGGCGTCGCGGGAGGACGTGGAATAATCCTCCGCTTAGAGCAACAGGCCGGAACTTTGACACGCAAGACAAACGTCGGACACGCGGGGGCGCCTCGAGCGAGCGACCTCAACAGGCCGTGACCCCGTGACCTCTGCTGAGCCGTGCACACCAGAGTTTTAGACGCTGTTGGACCTGCAATCATTCAGAGACGGCTGCGTGCTAAAGAGAGCCAGCTTGCTAACTAGCTCAGTGTTTTTCAACCACTGTGTGGAACACTAGGGTGCTGCAGTATGAGATAATAGCTGCGTACGACTTCTGCGTTTCACACCACTCAATGGAAACACCTGCAAATCGCAATTATACTGTAAATTTTTGGAAATATCGCTTTTATTTTGTGAAAAAGTGTCATGGAAACGCAGCCAGTGTCAGGTGTTCCGTAAAAAATACCCAGTTTCATTCAAGTGGTCTAAAAAAAACATGAACCAGTTTTCCTCGCTCACTTCCTCTATGGTCTATATGGTCATAATTGGGCTAAAAAGCGTCATTTTAAAATGTTGGGATTTTTTCAATGTAAAAAATGTGCCATCGCGGTCTGTCCTCCTTGACTTGTTCTCTCTTTTTGTATCATCATGTTTACATTGCAGATTCCAGTCTTCGTCACCAGACCTCTGTGCATTACAGAGCACCTCCAACTGGCGGCACTTCAGTATATTTTTAATGTTGAAGTGGATTCTGCGCTGCAGGACATTTAGGTAATGACGGTGGAGAAGATTAGAGGATGTCAATCTGCATCCCGCCGAGATAAGAGAAGGTTTCCGGATGACCAAAAAACACCTTCTGCAGTGTGTGTGTGTGCGTGTGTGTGTGTGTGTAAATCTGTGCTAATCTGCGCGTGCGTGCGTGCGTGCACGTGCGTGTCCCCTCATCTGATCGTCTCCCAGCAGGATGTCGTGGGCGACATCTGCTGATTTTGTGCGAACCGCCTGAACCTGAGTGGCCCAGCGTGCTGCCGTCATTTAAAACTCATTCTGACGTCGCCAGCAGCTCGCCCGCAATTTAGACCACGACGCTGGAGCCACGACGCCGGAACCAAGACGCTGGAACCAAGACCCTGGAACCACGACCCTGGAGCCACGACGCCGGAACCACGACCCTGGAACCACGACCCTGGAGCCACGACGCCGGAACCACGACGCCGGAACCAAGACGCCAGAACCAAGGTGCAGGAAACCACGACATGCAAAGTTTGCAGCCTGCTCAGACCTTTTAAGGGTGTTGGTCCCACTTGTTTGTTCCTTTGCCACCAAATTTATTTATTTATTTATTTGCTCAGCAACTCCCGCTGCTCTCCGCTGCCTAACTGCACCAAACGAAGGCACTGAACGCGGCCAAGACACTGAAGATCTTCCGGGTGTAAATTCACAGCAGGTCAGATTTAAAAAGTTTCGCTCTGAAAATCACGAGTGTTTTCCGAAGCCCTGTGTTCTTCCCTTAAGCTGGTTTATGTTTACATTCTCTATCTCACCTCTTTATTTCCACTCGTGTCAGATTTTTTTTCAGTTTCACTGAATAATAATAATTAACCGTCACATATTTGTCATTTGCCAAGGCAGGTGAAATATCGATGATTTCAGCAGCGCGTATTTCCCCCCTTTTGTCTCCAGCTTTTTTCCACCTCTGTATAAATACTCAATTCCACCCCCCCCCCCACTGTCTTCGACATGCCCCCCCCCCCCACCACTCCCCCTCCCTGCAGGCTACACGAGGCCGTTCTCTTATGAAAACCCTAGATCTCCGTCGCTGCTTCACAATGGCTCAATATTGTATCATCTATCACTC
>CM020514.1:18995965-19083465 GCA_009823395.1 Thamnaconus septentrionalis | reverse complement strand
GTGACTTTTCTTTTTCATTTTGGGTCCTGTTGAGATTTTGTGCTCTTTCACTCTGTGCCCTGCTAAGCTATCATACAACAGCCAGTCAACAGTGAGTTTTGGCGAGAAACATTAATTTGCCGGTAGGCGTGTCCCAACAGTCAGCTCAGGGGGAAGGCAGCTGACTCTGAGTCCAAAGGTCGGTGGATCAAGTCGTACTCTGGGCAGCGACCCGTTTTGAAGTCTAATGGCCCAAAAAGAGAAAGACAGATGTGTCAGTAGATGTTCTTCAAGAGTCAGCAGATAGCTCAGGGTGTAAGAGTGCTGACTTTGAATGGTGAGGTCAGCGCTTCAAGTGGCCTTATTTGTCTTTTGAAGTCCAATGCCGTCAAAAAAAAAAGATGAATTTGCCAGGAGTCTCATCCTGGTGGTAGCGCAGGGTGGAAGAGGACTGATGTGGATCAACTTGGTGGATCTCTTTGGAAGTTCAATGGCCCAGAAAAGAAAGATGAATGAGTCAGTAGTGTCAGTGGAGTGGCTGAGGCTCATGGTGTAATAGTGCTGACTTCTAACTCCAGAGTCCAACAACAGGCAGAGTTGTATTAAGTCATTCAAATGACCAAGGAAGATCAATACTTAGTTGACCCAAGAGAAAAATGTCTCTGAATAATGCAAAGGATTGTGAAACTCTTATAACAACAATTTTTGGACATGTTGTGATTTTGCATTCTCCCACTCCATTTCATGCTAAACTGTCATACAACAGTCATTACAGTGAGCATCGGGGACTTTTGATTTTTTTTGGTCCCTGAAGCCCCCGCTGACATGCGATAGTCTGTTGTTTGGTCGGGATGGGGTTACATTTTATTGCTTCTTTTTTGTTGGGAGTAGGTTGACGACTCACAATGGCCCCGAACTAGCAGGGAAGACTAAACTCTCTGAGATTGTCTCAACATGTCAACATGAATAGATCTACAACCCAGTCCTACTACATACATTATACGCACTTGTTTTTATCCTTATACTATAGGGTCACAGCTCTCATTGGCCAGCAGGTTGCTGGAATGGCCGTTGGTTGAATCGCCTGATGAAAGAAGGTAAAATCATGTTTCAACTCAACCCCATTTCCCGTTCTTCTCTTCTTCCACATGCTTTGCTAGGTGTTTTTAAGTTAGCGGGGCGTGAGAATGGGGTCAGTCTTCCCAGGTGGAGGAGGAGGAGGAGGAGGAGGAGGAGGCGGAGGCAGAGAGGAGCATCAGTGGGACGGAGACTTGATGGATAAATGAGGCGCAGGAGTAACAAGAGGAAGAGAGCAGAAATGCTGATGCGGAGAAATCACTGACTCCTTAAGATAATTAGTGGGTCAAAAACCACATTAGTGTGGTATCGTACACAGCGAGAGCTCACAGCAACTTGGAGCAGCGACGCAAGGCCGTCGATACAAATGCATTTAGACGCTGAGGCGAAAAAGAAGTCATAAAAGAAGAAACATATCTCTCATTCTGAGTCACTCTGGTGCGGTCCAGCGGCTCTAAGTGTGTTTCACAGTGTGTGTGTGTGTGTGTGTCACCTTGGGCAGCAACCCAGTCACCTCAGGATGTCGTCTCTCCTGCTCCGCCTCGACCCCTCGCTTCCTCTGAGCAGAGCAAATTAGCAGAGTGGGCGACGGACGCTCTGTTTGTCATCCTTTCACTTATGTGCAGCAGGCTGCTGAAGTCTCTGGTTTGTGTGTGTGTGTGTGTGTATGTATATGTGTGTGTGTGTGTGTACAGTGTGTGTGTGTTTTTTAGGTCAGTGTTAATTAGGAGCGAGCTTTGCACGGCCTGATGAAATGAAGAGAATCTTTGATCAGGCGTGTTCCGGCCTCTCCTGGGCACAAACAGCAGAGACAGACTGAGGGGGCGGAGACTGTGGGAACGCACGAGGTAAAATGGAAAAGCTTGGAAAAAATGAAAAATTAAACATGAGATTTGGGAGTTTTTTTTTTTTTCTTTTTTTTTTTTTTTTTTTTAAAGCATCAAAGCAACAATAATCTTAATACATTATTGACGAGTATTTTGGTTTATTTGGCAGGAGATAAAAGGTCAAAAATAATCATTAAATTTACATATCGTTCTGAGGAAAAGCCTCAACAGTTAATTCTCTTGTCTGTTGAGACCAGCCAGTGTCCTTTCACACTGGCACTTCAGTGACCCCATTGGCTGGCTTCAAACATGACAGACGGAGGGTTCGGCCAATCAGCTCCTTGTCGGAGTTTTCTTCCTTTTGTTTATTGACAGGATTTATTTCCTCAACGTGCAATAAATCTTCAGGCTTTATGAGGTGTAAAGCAGGTCAGCTGCCACTGACCCCCCCCCCCCACCCCCCCGTCACTGACCTGACGATGACGACCAATTCCAAAAACAAACAAACAACAGTGGAGTTGTTATTTAGCCTTTATTAAATAATAACAATAATAACATTAAAAAAAGAAATTTTTCTGTACAAAGTCTACAAACAACAGTTTGAGTTGTGTGGCCAGTGCTGTCGGTGTCTCTCTGCGCGTGTGTGTGTGTGTACGCCTCAATGCGACGTAACGTGTGTGTGTGTGTGTGTGTGTGTGTGTGTGTGTGTGTGCCTGTTTGTAATCCATCGAGACAGAAGAGGTAATACTTTCAGTCAGACTTTTAAGTCAAACGGGAGAGAAAGAGAGAGTCGAAGAGGTGTGTGTGTGTGTGTGTGTGTGTGTGTGTGTGTGTGTGTGTGTGTGTGTGTGTGTGTGTCATCCAGTCATTGATCACGGCCTGCTCCATGCAGAGTGTTTTGAGAGGGAGAGATGGAGACGTAATGAGAGAGCTCCAAGGCACTTGGAAAATAGTCCAAAGAAAACGCAGCTAGATGAACAGCCCCCCACCCCCACAACCCTCCCTCCCCCTCTGCAGCCCCTCCCCTCATTACCCCCAGCCTCCTTTTCACAACTAATTATTCTCTTCATTTCTTATTTCGCCTCACCTCTACAGGCCTGGTGCATGTTCTCCAGGAGAGAGAGAGAGAGAGAGAGAGAGAGAGAGAGAGAGAGAGAGAGAGAGAGAGAGAGAGAGAGAGAGAGAGAGAGAGAGAGAGAGAGAGAGAGAGAGAGAGAGAGAGAGAGAGCCTCCAGGCAGAGATATAATAAGTGTGACATGTTTTTTTTCTTTTCTTCCCCCTGATTTTCCCCCCCTGCTCTTTTCTCTCTTTCAATTCTCGGCCCCAGAGGACGTCGACTTGACCCGGATATTTGGCTGATTCAGAGAATAACAAGGAGGACTCTGCGGGATCGACCTCCATCTGCAGCAGCCTGGGAGAGTGAGAGCGGGAGAGCGAGCCAGGGTGAGAACGGAAAACACGACGCAGACACAAAGACGACCACGTCTGGCCGTCCAATTAGATCTTTGGATCGTCTCTGATCTGCTCTGGCCTGCTCGCCTCCTCTCCTCCTCCCTATGCTTCTTTTCCTCCTCCCCTCCCCCGCTGTTTCACAAAACAACATCATCTGCATAAAAGCTAAAGTCACCTACTTGAGATCAAACTTCCTCTCTGTTCCCCGCCGGGTGGCTCCAATGCAAACATCCTTCACCGCAGCGAGTGGAACAATCGAGCTTCAATTCACTTTTTTTTTTTTTGCGAGCAGCTAATGTGTAAAATGAATGAGTCACTTTTCAAGCGCTAACAACATTAGAAGCTGTTTGCATTCCGCTTTAATAATAAAAACAACAACAGCAAACCCTCAGACTGATGCCTCCGTGATGGAAAAATCCTTCACGACGGCGGTGAAGATATGTTTATTAATATGCTGATGAACGAGCGTCCTGGTGGCCATCAGAGGAACCCCGTGGAGTCCTCGTCGTGCCATATTGTGTTTCCACTCAGCGCCTATTAAAGCGGCTGCCTTCCGTTCCTCTTAAAGAACACGTGCGACGCCCCCTTCTTTTCCCATCATGATCTAATATCCGGCGCTGATTCCACGCTGTGTTTACAAGCCTGCGGTGCTCTTTGCGTGCAGAAATGAAACACAACATAAATGGGTGTATATCTTGTAAAACCCCCCCCTCCCCCCCTGAAAAAGTGCTACTCACGGACCAGCAGCTCTGCAGGGTTCCCTCCTCATTTTACCAAAATGTTTTTTTTTTTTTTTTTTTTTTTTGCTGACGTGTGTGTGTGTGAAGGCGGCGGCAGCTCTGGAGCGACTCAGTTGTACAGAAGGCTGTAAATGCAACAGGTGCAGCGTGGAGTTGAGTGTAAACACGTTTTGCTGCCTGTTTCTTCCTGTTTTCGCTCCCAAATGTTGTTTTTTTATGTGTGTGTGTGTGTGTGTGTGTGTGTGTGTGTGTGGACGTCCTCCTCAGTCTCTCCAGCAGCACTGGCCCTCCTCAATGGCTGTCCTCCAATACAGCGTATACTGTAGTTTAGCTTAAGGCTCGATTGTGTGTCCCAAAAAAAGCAACAGTAAAAAAAAAAAAAAAATCAAATAAAAATGGTCGACTGTCAGATTTCTGTCCTTGGGTTTTCCGAGGGTGTCCGTTAAGTCGGGGGGTTGAATGAAAGGCAGGATGATTCGACACTGGCGTGTGGTTCTCGACCCCGCCCCCTTTTAAAACACTTTAACTCCCCCCCCTCCCCCCCCTCCACCTCCCACCGTGCACATGACCCTTTGAACTCTTTGGCAATCCATAGGTTGCAATAAAACAATCACTGGCATTTCCGCTCACACAGTGTCGCTCCATCGTTTAGTCTGCAAAAAGGCGAGAAAAAAAAAATAGATATTTACCAAAGACAAACTCTAAAAAATACTCAGTCTAACGCACGACTCCATAACAGCATGTTAGATTCAGATAAAAACCTCTGATTTTCTGCAATTCCACCTTCATTAACGATTTTTTTTTTCCTTCTAACGTGTCGCTGGAAAATGTGCCAAAATAGAGAAAGTAACATATTAAGACGCGGAGTCCAACACAATCCTAAAGAAAGTCTAAAAATGGCGTAAGCGCTCTACGGGGGGGGGGTCGGGTGGCTACCAACCGAAGCTTTGCTTTACCGTTTATCCCCTCCCCTCCCCCCTCCCCCACCGAGTAGACACGGGTCTAGAACAAAACGGAAACGGTCACCATCACTCTTCTATGCCACTGGTTTCACAAAGCGCAAGTCGAGGGCGGACGAGAGGAGCAAGCTAGCGCCGAAGCTCAAAGCTAATGGACATCTGCAACTCACACAACTCATATCTAAAACTTCCAGAAAGCAAGAAAAAGCAACAACAAAAGAAAAAAAAGAAAAAAAAGAAAAGAAAAGAAAAAACAACCCAAAAAGGTCCTTTATCGTCTTGTATCCTTCCTCGCTGTTACAAATCTAGATTTGTTAGAGTATCAGCTTGTTTTTTCTTCTTCTTCTTTTTTTTTTTTAAAACTTCTTCGGGGAGGGATAGGCATTCTCTTGATATGTGTTGATTTCAGTCAGAACCCACAGACGGCCGACGGTCCACCGGCGCTCCACAGTCAGAAGCTGCAACCTTTTTGGTTCCTCTGCGCGACCGTCTCTGGTGGCCACATTCAAAACCTGGCCTTCACCACGGCCAGATCAGAGTACCGATCGTCTGGGAGTGAAACCCTCCTCCTCCTCCTCCTCCGTCACAATCCAAACTGCAGCAGGTTGTTTAGAAAATGAAGCCACGAGTGTCCGAACGTCCAGATTGTCGGGGCTGCTGTGGTCCGTCTCTGGCCGCTCTCGCTTGGCTCCAGTGGCTGTGGGTTAAACTCTCTTTTTAAATGATTGATTTGTCATTCGTGTATTCTCTCATTCATTCATTCATTCATTCATTTGTTCGTTCACAGGCTTTTTGAATCAAGCAGGCTCTCTCCTGCAGGCGGAGGAGATGCGGGGCTGTGGGCGGGGCAGGGGGCGGGGCCAAGTCAGGTGTTCCCAAGTTTTAGGTCGGCGACCTCCAGGTCCAAAGTTCCCGCCCACGGGCCGACTGATTGGGGAACTCCTGGGTGAGAGGGACCCCAGTTTAGACATCATATAAGGTGGTGGTGGGGGGGGTCAGAGTATCAGATAGTGCTTCCTCGTCTTTGTCCTCCTCCTCCTCCTCCTCCTGCTCCTCCTCCTGCTCCTCCTGCCACCACTCAGGCCTCCGAGCAGCACCTCTGCTGGTTGATCTTCACCTTGTGCTTGATGCCGTCGTACAGCTCAAAGTTGTAGTTCTCCAGCGTGGTGGAGGAGCGCGACGAGAGGCCGCTGTAGGAGCAGGTGCAGTAGAGGAGCAGGCCGGCGCAAACGGCGCCCAGCAGGACGCCCAGCGAGCTCATCACGATGATGGTGAGGAGGATGGGGTCCAGCGTGTACAGCCAGGCGTTGTCCTTGACCTTCTCCGACACCAGGGTGACGGAGGGGGGGTCGGCCTCGGGGGAGGACGGCGTGGAGAAGGGCGAGGGCCACCCGGGGAAGACGTAGCCTGGGAACAGAGGAAGCAGGTCATTAAAGGAAGAGAAGGAGTTCAATAAATCGCTCCACTTTTATTTACAGCGTGCTGAATCACAGCCAAAGTCTTTTTGAAGGACTTTTGCACAAACCAAGAGAAAACCGACGGATCCCTCCAGAGCAGGAAGCGCAACGGCGGCCAGGAAAAACTGCTGTTTTGTGAATGCGACAGACTCGAGTCGCCTTTAAGAACATTTTCTACAAGTTTCTTTTCCAGTGGGACGCGTTCAACCAAATATCCATCCAGCAAATTTGAGAAACAGTCGTCCAGGCGGGAGAAGTTTTGATATCCATATATCGGTCCGGTGGGCAAAACACTCTCATGAGTTCTATATTTTTTTTTTTACTTTTCCGTAGATTTTGCTTACAGCCGCAGCGTCGTCGCCGCCGGCAACAGACGACGACCAAACTCTCTTTTTTATCACCGCTGTAAGAATTCACGGCGGAAGACGAAGAGAAGTTGTGGAGGTCTCGACGGTTCTCCGCGGTTCTCGCATTAAGAAAATGAAACGTCAGAAAGTCTGAAATGTGGCCGCACCGGGGCGGCAACCGCCGGTTTTTCACCTGCAGGTTGTCATGGTCGCTGCAGTTCCTCTGCGTGAGAGTCGAACGAACCAGAACCGCTTTCACTGTCTGCTCGACGCAACTTTAATGCTGGCAGAATGTTGTCAGTCTGACAGTCGACACGGTGGAAAAAAGAAAGAAAAATTGCAATGAACTCCCAGGAGTGTGTTCTCCCCTCTGTGTGTGTGTGTGTGTGTGTTGATGTTGCCAAAGTGTCGACGTGGAGACGGAAGAAGCGAATGGTGCTAATCCACTTAATGAATGCATACACATGAGCGAGCCAGCGCACAATTAGGAGGGGCGTTTAGAGTGTTTTATAGGAGGAGGAAGACACACACATACACACACGCACGCACGCACACACACACACACACACTACAGACAGCTGTAAACAGACAGTAAATACTCTTGTTTAGAGTTGAGACGACTGACTGGTTTTGTTGAATGTGTCAAGGGATGAGAGTGCATGCAGGCGCGCACGTGCACACGCACACACACACACACATGCACAACTGTGATTGTAACAGACAGATGTTTTGTCAGAACCCAGGAGTGAGTCTGTCCGTCTGTCTGTCTCACTTCACATGGAACAGAAATATGAGGAGGAAGAAGAGGAAACACACACACACACACACACACACACACACACACACACACACACACACACACACACACCAGACACGCACATGCCAGAGAGTGCATGTCAGTGTAGCCACGGGCTTTCTGCTCGTCGCTCGACAAGTCAAAAAGAGAAGAGGAGCCGCGAGCTCAAAGCGGCGCTTCGCTCTCCTTTGTTATGAGACGTGTAAAACAGTCGGCGCCGCCTCGGGCTGAGAGGAGAAGAGAGGGAGGAGGACAGAGGAAGCCTCACCTTCATCGATGGGCGACTTGGGGTTGAAGACGGGATCTTTTCCAAAGTCCATCGGTCTGGGATCTGGCGGAAAGACAATAAGAGCAGCGTTTAATCCCAAGCGTCCACTCGCTCACACGAGCTGCTGTCACAGAGAGGTATCAACAACACACACACACACACACACACACACAGTGTGGAGAGCACTCCAGAAACCCTGTGCACTGAGCTGCTCCAGTCCAGAGCGGAGGACGGAGGGTCTGGAGAGGAGGTGAAGAAGAGGTGTAGGAGGTTGTGTGATGAAGGAGCATCACTGAGATTGAAAGGAAAGGCGAAGAATGGAGGTGAGAGCAGCGGCAATGTCTGGAGGAGAAGAAAGAAGAACTGGGGAATGAAATTTTTAGTGGGTGAAGCCAGAGAGGTTCTGAACTGAGATGTGTGTGGACAGTGAATATCTGAGGATGGAGGTGGCAGGCAGGAGGCCTGCAGGAAGAGCAGAGCGGAGATTCATGGATGGAGAGAAGTTAGAAGGAGATGCAGAGGATTGGAGGGTCAGATGGAGGCCTGTGATTGGCTGTGGCCAACCCTGGAGGAGAACAGCTCAGCCCATCACAACACGACCTACTAAACCTTTCACTTCCTGTGGACCGTCATCAGCATCAGATAAGTGTTACTGATTTTTTTTTTTTTGTTGAAAATTTCCTTTTAATTTAAAACCATTTCAGTCGACCAGGAGGAAAAACACAACAAAATTATTTTGTAGAAAAATATCACTTTTATTACCTTTTACATTCACGTGGTTGTTTTCCTATTCATTCCAAAAACAGCGACATTCACCCGGCGGAAACGACGCCATTACATTTCTGCGCCGGCGAGGCTTAAAGGGGGTTGGGAGACTCGAGTCTGCCTGCGTTCACTTTGACTCGAGGAAATTGATGTTATAATACTGAGACGAGCGCGGAGCAATACCTGGGCACCTGATAATGGTTTATTGCTCTGGCAAAGGAACCAAAAAGACATCAGGAGGCCAAACTGTAATCGACGTTCAAAAGACAAGTGGTGAAAAACTAATTTAGCAGATGTGAAAAAGAGATACGGGGCCTCATTTCCGTAGTGAGATGAGGTTCTTATTTTTTTTTTTCCACCGTGAAACAATCTAGATACCTTCAGAAAACAGCCTTTATTAACTTCCAGCCGCAGAAGAGACGGATGCTTTCAAATAAGGCCTCCTCGTATTAAAATAAAACACCAGCTCAAGCGCTTTAATAAGGGCTGATTTCCTTGAAATAAAAGCAGTGATTTCATCATTTAAAATTCTAAACCCAGACGCCGAAGAATTAAAACGAAGACTTGCATCCCCCATTAAGAAATAACAAAAAAAAAAGCGCAGCCAACAGTTCCTGTGCTGAACATTAATCCTTCCTTCCACGCTGGAAGGTTGAGAATCCACCCGAGTCCTCAACGTCGCCGGCGCTAATTTACAGTTTGACATTTGACAACGACCGGCACGAGTCGAAGAGACAAATCGTAAAGTCGAGGCTGAAGAAAAAGTGCAGCAGTGTTTAAACATCGGGGCACTTCTGCCTCCATCCAGCAGCCCACCCAGCTTCATCTAAACCAGCCACCGTGGGACCGAAACATCTCTACATTCCAACCAACCAGTGGGCCAATCAGATTACAGAGGAAAGGATTTTTTTTTTTTTTTTAACAGATCAGCATTTAGATGGAAAATCAAAGAGAAAACAAACAACAGGATTGCATCTGATATAAATGACACCATACAACTGCTCTCCAGACACACAATTGAAACGTAAACCCACAATGTGTGTTTTTTCCCATCATTGAGCAAATGGGGAGTGTGAGCGATGAAAAAGTAAGTGGATCAAACACTCGCGTAACACCCCCACCGAAGATTCCAAAACACTCAAAAACGGCAGAATTCTGGAAAATTTAACAAAAAAAAAAAAAAAACATAAAAAGATCTGGCCTGAAATGTAACCTCAAAAAAAGAAAAATCCAAAATAGCCTTTCACATGCACATCACATGAAAGTATTTGAACAGACTTCCGCTCCGCATCTCCGGAAATGCAGAAATTAACAACAGGCTCTGTGGTTTTTTTCTTTCTCACACTCGACTAAAATCCCTGCAGACTCTGATAAAAACAAGAGAGAGAGAGAAAGAGAGAGAGAGAGAGAGAGAGAGAGAGAGAGAGAGAGAGAGAGAGAAAAGAAAAACCCTTCAACCCTCCCTCCTACAACCACCGCACCACTGCTGAACAATTCCTAACGATGCTGGCTCAAAGCCCCGGAGCCGGGATCATGAGAAGAATCATCATTCACGTCTGAAAAGGAGATTAAAACTCCCCGTTGCCCCATTTTTATCTCCACCGTCCAATTAGCAAAGGGAAGAATAAAAAAAAAGAAAAAGAAAGAAGGGGAGGGGTTGGGAGGAAAAGACATGGGTGGCTCTTTGGCACAATACGGCGTCCCGGCGAGGAACCGAGGACCTGTTGGAGCGCTTTCACTAGTAATATTTCCTCCAGGACACAGCGGAGGGAGAGAGAGAGAGAGAGAGAGAGAGAGAGAGAGAGAGAGAGAGAGAGAGAGAGAGAGAGAGAGAGATGGTCTGATGGCTGGAAGTGCTTACTGCAGGGATTTTTTTTTTTTTTTTTACAGACGCAATCACCTCCATTAACTAATTAGAAATATTAAAGGGCCTCAACGCCGTCTGTGATGGAGACGGCGGCAGAATCGAGGAGGGGCGGGCTGATTTAGAGTCGCTGGTGCCTTTTACTAAATCTTACAAATAATAATAATAATGATAATTATTATCATGAAAAAACCTTGCCAGAATGGGAGGGTGCCGGGAGGAAAGCAGCAAATCAGTGGTTTTTCTGTGCAGGATTTCAGAAGGTTGCAAGGCTGCAGCAGCAGCAGCAGCAGCAGCTGTGTTGTGTGTAAATCATATGCAAGACTATGAAAATGGGAGGTAGCAGGAACACACACACACGCGCACGCACACACACACACACACACACACACACACATAAACCTCTCTGGCATTTTGACTGGTTAAGACACTTTACGTGACGCCGTCTGCTGAATCAGGTCAGTCAGCGCAGAGCAAAGAAAAAAAACCCAACAAAGTGAATTAAAAGAGTAAATGAAGGGAAACCTGCAGCTCTGTGTGTGTGTGTGTGTGTGTGTGTGTGTGTGTGTGTGTGACGGCGCCTGTGTGGCCCACCATCACACCCTCCGCACTCTGCCAAGACTTCTTTTATCTGCTTTCGTGTTTGAAACAACCTGCCCTCCTGCTTCAGTCCCAAAGCCCAACCTGCCTCCCTGTTAGTCCTCCTCTAAGAGGTGAAGAAAAGGAGGGAGGAAAAAAAAAATCTATCTTTGGAAAGTATAGAGGGCATTTTTTTTTCCCCTCTTTCATTCTTTCATCTTCCTCCATTCTCTGGCAGGCGGAGGGACCCTGGTCTAATGGGCCCTGCTCCTTGGAGAGACTTTGCTCTCCTCCATTTCTGCCTCTCATTTTATCTCCTCTCTCTCTCTCTCTCTCTCTCTCTCTGTGTGTGTGTGTGTGTGTGTTTTAGGAGGATTTGTGATGAAGGGATGGTGCAGAATAGGAACAAGCAGGTTTTGATAAAAGAAAAAAAGGGGGCTGAGGGATTTGGGCACGGACCAAATGAAAGGCGGCGGCGGTGATAGTGAGCAGGAAGCTGCTGCACATTTCCTGAAAATATGTAGGACGAGAGCGTAGCAGCAACAGTATCCCTGCCAAAATAAAATAAAAAAAAAACATACAATACTTTAAAAATCAGTCCCTTTTTCTGCTCTCTAAACACAAATAGTTTTTTACATGATCAAAATGCGATTGTTGCCCTGAAAAAGGGGTTGTCAGAATTTTTTTTTTTTTTTTTTGTTTAAAGTGCATAAAACTGTCACAATCACAATAAGCCTCGGGCAACATACTGCAAAGTAACAAAGTATTTCAATGACACGATTAGGACATTCATTACTATTTTTCAATTAAGATTCTTAGAAGGTTTGATAAAACACCATAGACCTGAATAGAACAGGAAAGAAAAAAGTGCTTAAAAAAAACCAAAACAAGTAGAAAAGTGTCACCAAAGCTGACTGACTGAAAACATGAAACAAACAAGTCGCTTTGCTTTTCAGCAAAAAATCCAGTTCTGGACAATCAGTCCCTCTGTGACGTCACAAAGGTCAACAATTCCTCACTGAAACCTCCAGCCGAGGATCAGTTTTAGCAGAAGATGGAACTGAAAATTGATTTTTCAGGCTAAATTTGCTGTTTGTCTCGGTGGGAAATCACAGTTTTTTTTTTTTCATGTGGTTCATGATGAAATGAAGGGATGATGATGTCATTTCAGACTGAGGCACTAACTCATTCCAGAGGTGAAGAAGTCACAGTTTTCAGTTTTTCCCTAAAAGGCAAACCAGGAGATGGAGAGAAAAGCGTCACATGTGCGTACGAGCGAGACGACTGAGCCTCGTTTTTAACGGCCGTTTGTTCCCAGGTGTGCGGGAACTCTTGACAGCTGTCTCATCCAATCACGTCGCTCGCTTTACACGGCAGACGGGGGGGAAAAAATAAAAGAAACAGCGACACGCGAGACTCCCTCCTGCGGTTTACAGACCTAAAAATAAAAAACCTTGAGAACGAAAAGCAGCCAGTCACGGCCAGAAGGGCGGCGCTATTCTCTTCCTCCAGCTGCTCAGCTACTGCCTCTCTCTCACTCCCTGGACGGCCAGTGGACGAGCGAACAGTAGCTCCGCCCTGACTCTCTCTCTCTCTCTCTCTCTCTCCTGCGCTTGCAACTAATCCCACTCTGTCACACTGTCGTGGTGTCTGGAGAAATCAAAGCAGGCCAATCAGATCACAGCATCACCGCCGAGGAGGAGGAGTTACAGCTCGGACATCCAAACGCAAATGTAAGGTCCATATATGTCGTCCGACGGCCGAATTCCTTTTGGCTTTAAGTTTGTTTTCTCCGCCAGAGTCACAGTCGCAGTCGTGTCCTTTTGGCAATCTGCAGGAAATGAAGGGGCGGGGCTTCCATCTGTCAGTCCCAGCCAACCAGGAAGCCGAGCAGAGACGCATCCTGCTGCGGGACTCGTGCATTTTAGATCCTTGAGGCGTCAGGAGAGTTCAGTCCAGTTTTTTTCACGGCTGGGAATCGCTGTTGAACCCAGGCGCTCGAAAAATACAATGAAATGAAATAAAAAAAAAAAATCAAAGGTGCTTTTCAACAGCGATAATCGCAGCTGTCGTCCCTCTCCAGTTTGATGGTGAGCGCGGGGTCGTAGGTCAGCCGGTCACCTGGATACAGGTGGCTGTGGTCGGGGCCGAGCACCAGATTGTAGCTGAGGTTGTGGGCGTGGCCTGCGGTCTGGGGGCCGTGCTGCCGAGGCCGCTGGCGGCTGCTGCTGCTGCTGCTGCTGCTGCTGCTGCGGTACGTGACCGAGTGCTGCTGGCTGCTCTTCTTGGAGGCCCAGTGGCAGCGGCGGCAGCAGAGCGCCACGGCCGCCGTCGCCATGACCAGCAGCAAGAGGGCGCCGCCGCCCGCCAAAACATAGTACCAGTGGGCGGGGACGGGCTGCACCGCCACTGTGTCTACTGTGGGCTTCATCCCAGACATGGCAACCCCTGGAGGGCAGGAGGACACATTACTGGTTGGCACCACAATTAAAAAAAAATTAAATGAAATTAAAAAATAAAATAGAGGCAGGCAAACAGCACCGGTTGCAAAGCCATCAATCGTCTCGCTTTGACCATTTGCTAAGCCCCGCCCCCTGCTGGTGGTCGTCAGATCAGAGCTTAGCGATGCCAAGTTGGGACGTCGGGTCTGTCAGGCTTTGAATTTCTCCTTTGCAGAAATAATTCTGAGGAAGGACTTGTTTCAGTTGAAGGTTTTTAATGTGAGAGACGAGTCAAAACTACCCGAGTTCTGACGGAGCTCAGCAAAGAGAAAAACGTGTCTGTCAAATGCCGCTCCGCTAAAACACTTTCAACTAATGGATCAGCACGCAGCCAGAACTCATTTATTGTATCTGAGGTGGTGAGACAGATTATGAAATAAAACATATTTTACTTTACTCAGCAGCAGCGGCCATGTTTGCTTTTCTTTCAACGACTTTCAGCCGCAAAGGAAACATTTCAACTTGAGCAAAAACCAACTCGCAGACATTAAAAATCCACAAAAACTGTGAACCAGAAACTTGAAGCCTGCTGCTCTTTTTCAGTCCGACTATTAAAGATGCATTGTTTTAATAAATACATTGGCAGTCATTTGGGATTAGAAAAATTCTGAAAAACCCCCAAAAAACCTCAAACTGTTAATGTAAATTTCATATCTGCTACTTTGAGAAATGAAAAGCCTGACAGACGCAGCACCAGAGGGAGTCGGAGGAGGAAACGGTCAATACCCTGCTGCTGCTGCTGCTGCTGCTGCTGCTGCTGCAGCTGCTGCTGCTCCTCCTCGGCTCACTTGCCCGATATTTGAACAAGCTTCTGCACTCAAAGTCCTCATTCTCTTTCCATCAAAAAAATAAAATCGGATGCTGATGCCTGCAGGCACGCTGCCGTTTCGCTGATTCCACACGGCGCGTTTATGCAAAAAAAAACAAAAACAAAAACAAAACAAAACAAAAAAAAAACCCATCACAAGCACGAGCTGCACAACAACGACACGCTGGGACTCAAGCCATGCGATCAGATTCACTCGGATGATGCAAAGCCTTTATTATGCAGTGACTGGCTGATTTGGTCAAAGAAAGGGGGCGGTGTGTGTGTGTGGGTGGGGTGGGTCGGGGCGGAGGGGGGTAAAGTGCTCGTATCTGGAGGATTAAGGCTGTTCGTATCGGGGTGGGATCACAATGAAGCGACTGCAGTGGAGGAAGTAAGGAGCGAGTAAGAGAGAAATTACAGCAGGGAGGGAGAGAGAGAGAGAGAGAGAGAGAGAGAGAGAGAGGAGAGAGAGAGAGAGAGAGAGAGAGAGAGAGAGAGAGAGGGAGAGAGAGAAGGAAACAGAGGACGTCACTGGAATTTAGTGAAATAAAGAGAAGGATGGAGAGAGGGAGGAGAGAGGGGGAGGCAGAGAGCTAATCCTGCCATGATATCTTTAATCCTGCATTAAAGGGTTTGTCAGAAACTTCAATTCTCTGTCAAGTCACTGTGAAAGAGAGCGGAAGAGAGCGAGAGGGAGAGAGAGAGAGAGCGAGGAGAGAGAGAGAGAGAGCGAGGGAGAGAGAGAGAGACAAAAGGCGAAGAGGAGAGCGGGCGAATGAATGAGTGAGAGAGAGAGGACGATGGATCCCTTTAAAGTGGCCTTCAACTTCCCTCCAGTGGATCAGGGCACATGTGAGGCTGCAAAATTTCCACCGTCTCTTTACCGTCCCTCGTTTTATCAGAATGTTGGCGGTGAAAAAGAAAAAGAACTTTTTCAAAGGGGAGCCTGAAGTGAACCGAGAAAAAAGAAACGTGTCGCACCCAAGGTTACTTTAAAATCGTCGCAGGCTCGACGTCAAAGACTCGAACTGACGGCCGGGTGTCATGACACGAGAGCGGCACTAGGGGGCTCGAGAGCTGAGTGAGGTAGCTGCATGAATCAGTCACGCTTGTGCCTGCGAGTCAAACCACCAAACCAGACCCGACCGAATCCCCACGGCCACTGGGCCTGGATGACGCAACACAAACCACTTCCTGATATTCACTCCCCACCAAAGACTTCACACACTCCTGCTGAAGCCTTCCCGTGTGTCAAACACACGATCCACCCAGTGGAGACTCACAGCCACAGCACCAACACACAACTGAGCTTTGCGTTGTGATCGACAGCCTTGTATGTTTGTTGAACTCACTTCGCCGTTGTTTTATCCCATTTTTTGTGGTATTTTTTTGCACGCCGTTGTTGCTGCGCTACACACCGAAGGCCTGCAAGTCGCCACAATATCACTTCCCACACATACCAAGATCGTAAATAAGATAGTGAGCGTTTCAATTTTCATATTCAATCAAGTTCCAAATTCTGCCTTAATAACATCAAATCTTTTCCACCTGCTCCCGCCTGCTGAACTAAAGAGGAAATTACTTTTTTTTTATCGCCGCATAATCACGTTATATCGGCGTTCCATGATTAACCCTTCAGTCACTCCTCCTCCTCCTCCTCCTCCTCCTCTTCCTCCTCCCTCTCTCCACACCTCAGCCTCTTTCACATGAGCGTGTCAGAACCGAGTCCGGAGTCACGCAGGGAGTCATGTGATATCTGCCCACAATCCAGTTGTCCAAACAAGCGATCAGGGATTTTGTTTGAAGAAGCATCAGCAGCAGCGGCGGCAGCAGCGGCGGCGGCGGTCACCTGACCGCTGGGCTTTGACCACTTTTGGCTAAGTTATGCATTTATTGGATGAACGATGCTGAATGAAAGCGAGTGCGGCTTCAAAAAAAAAATCTGTCAGCATTCAAAGAATCTGTTTGATCTGTTCACACTATAGCAAGCGCACACCACAGGGTAGACACACACACACACACACACACACACACACTAGTGCTTAATGTGAAGGTCTTGCTGCACAGCTAATTCTCCCTTTTATGGTGTCACAGAGGCCTTTTGTTTCTTTAAAATCCCCCTGTTTGATATTTTGCGGTTTTATTGAAACACAAGCGACTCTGCCGCCGGCGTTCCGGAGCCCTGACACAGAGTTAAAAAAAAAAAAAGATTCTGTTACGTAAACTGTCTAAACCTTTCTCAGCCACTGTCAGTCTGGCCTACTTGATGGTGCAGAACGGGGGAAAATAAAAAGAGAAACGGGGGAGCTGGAGGCCGATCAGCTCCGGATTCCGTTTAGGTGGGGTCAGCACTTTTTTTGCTGCCAAAGTCATCAAGTGGGAAACGGGGGGATGAGAGAGGAGAGAAGAAGAAGGGAGGATTCCAACGGAAGTGAAACCTCAGAAGACAAACAAGCTTGTTGCTCTGCGGTGCCAGAGAAAGATGTGATGGTTTCTTGACAGAAAAGAGGTTCAGTGAGAGCAAAATGTATATAAAAAAAAAACCCCAGCTATATCTGAACTTCCATTTTTTCATCTAACCTACAACAACATCCTCCTTCCTGATGAAGGTTCCTGATGCTCCTGCTGATGTATCACTGCCAACTCGGCCAGAAAACCCCCAGCGACACTCGTGGCTGCTGTTATTGTAGTAAACAGGCTGGAGGCGGGAAACAATCAACATTCTAACATGACCAGGAGACTCAGCCCGACATGCAGGGGGGGGGGGCGGTCATGCTGGAACGATGCAGCAGGTCCATTCATCAGGCTTTTTCCTCGGAGGACAAGAGTCCACACGACCCTCGCAGGGGCCTCCATTGGCCACTGGGAGATGTAGGAACAGCTCGATGGAGAAGGTTGGAGGCCAGTGAGGAAAAATCGTGAACCGAGGTTCGCCCTGCACCCCCTCCACCCCCTCCACCCCCTCCACTCCCCAGGGACGGAGCAGCGCAGCGAGAGTTTAGCGGCGAGCACAGAAGCAACAGACACAGCAGGTGGAGATGGAAGAGGAAGAGGACTTACTGCTGATGCCAGGGGTTAAAGCAGGGAAGGGCTCTGCAAAAGACCAGAGGAGGAAACGTTAGCGACAGAGAAGATGGAATAATATCAGAGTTTTGAATCTTTGGAGAGTCGCGAGAGCAGGAATGTTTCTCTGTCTTTGCAACAAGTTTCCCCGCCGATCCTCCCTGGACCCCTCGTGTGATTTCACGACTGGATTCCCATGCTAGCATTAACTGCGCGCACCACCAGCACCGCTACGATTTCCGCCAGCGTGAGAGACGCATTGGGACGGGGAGACATTCAGAAGCGGCACTTCTTACTTTTTTTTTTTTTGCCCTGTTTTGGCAGAAAAAAAAATTGATAAGGATTTGTGGAGTTGCAGGGACGTGTGAGTCTAGAGGCCCCATAAATCTTCCCGGATGACTGTCATTTTCCACAAAATGGAGAGAAAATAGAGAGGAAGACAAAGGAGCGGGCTGACAGCGGCGGGGAGGCAGGAAATGCATCCTCCTCCTCGCCGGGTGTCTCTCCGTCCTGCGCCGTTTCCGAATCGCTCCCACTTTCTTCTTATTGCTTTGTCATTCTCCGTGTCACTTCCCCGCCACCGCTGTCTAAATCACAGCGGCGGCGGTGGCAGCGGAGTGAGATGGAGCGAGGGAGGGAGGAAGAAGAGCGAGGGAATGGGTTGAAGAGGGAAAGGAAGGGATGAGGAGAAAAGGAGAGGAGGTCGTGGGAACAGGAGCCGAACTGTCACCGCTGTTTATTATCTGCTGCTGGTTGCAACATGTGGTGTGGAAGCGAGGGAGGAGATGGAGGGAGAGGGGGGGGGACCAGGCAGGACGGAGGTAAAACTGAGGAAGCTGCAGCGTGGTAACAGACGACAATTAAAAAATAGGGAATAGCAGTGGAATCACAGGGATGAGAATGGTGAACTATGACTTTAAACATCACATCTGTGGACCTCTGACCTCTGACCTCTGACTAAAGCATCTTTCAGTCGCAATATTTAATATGGATGTGTAATCGCTGCCAATAAAGACAGGATTCTGTAAAGGGCAATTCTGCATTTTTCCCTCCTTTCTCCTAAAAGGTGCCTCCCACACTGAACGACAACACTCGGAGTGAAAAACCCCCGGCCGGGTCAGCGGAGAGAGAGAGAGAGAGAGAGAGAGGCGAGCGACACTGAGGGAGAACGATGATGGATGGCGTCGCGGCTGGTTGGTGAAGAGGAGGATTGGAGGCAGATATGAAAGATAGATTAGAATCTCCGCCTCCGGGCTGCGTGTGGCCTACTTCCTGCCTCCTCCATCTCTCCGGCTCCTTTTGTATATGTCGGATGTAAACATCGACGCACAATGTGTTTGGCCGCGCCAACCCCTGCGTGCCAATTCTCTTCCTCTCGCGTGAAGCAGCGGCGCCAGGACCAATCGGGCGTTAAGCGAGGCGGGCGGTGCTGCGGCGGTTGGCAGATCGACGGGTGACAGACAGGACGGGAGGCGGGACTTACGAGTGCACTGCTCCAGCTCGACACTGTTGCTCATGTGGATGTTGTCGATCCTGATGTGGCCTCTGGTCGGGTGATCGAAAAATCCCTCAAACACCACCTGGACACGAGACACAGTGAGGTTAAAGCAGCTGCACGCTGACCTCTATCGTTTGTTCCATCTCAACCTCAGCGGAAGCCACTCATGATGGCAGGAAGTGATGAGCGGCCGCAGGAGGCACTCAGATCCTGCGTTAACAGCACGTCACGTAACATATTGGCCGCAATTAAAAGTCCCTTGAATCTAATCAGACAAACTGAGTCTGCAGAGTGACTGCAAAATTTTTATTATAGGATATCGTCAATAAAAACTTGAAAATCCAAAGTCTGGTTTTCCTCGCCGAGCTGCCTGAGGTAAAGTCTAGTTTGATTTGTGTCCAAAGTGACTCAGGACTTGCACTTCCCAGATTGAGCCAACAATTGCAAAAAACAAATTGCAGCGGCAAACTGTTTAAAAAAAATTATGCAAAATTTGATCTCCCTTCCTCAGCTGTATTTGCTGCTGGGCAGCTCCATTAAAAGCAGCACATCACATTTTAAATGTAACTGAAAACTCCACATGCGTTTTGTGTATTTTTTGTACGAGGTTAATAACAACCCAAGATGTCTAATTATTGTAATTAGGCAAATTAGAGTGCAACATGTGTAGCGGAGGAGAAGTCAAGGCTCTCAGACTGGCACTCCAGTGAAGCGCTCGAGAAAAGAGATCCACACTAGAGGAAGAGCTGAGAGGAGAGTTCTGGATGGGAGGATGCAGCAGGTCAGGAGGAGGAGGAGGAGGACCTGGTACCTGGTACTCTCTGGGGCTCTGCGGCAGGATGGTGCGGCCCTCCCTCCAGTGGGAGCCCTGCTCTCCCTTCAGCGCCCACAGCAGGGTCTCCTCCTGCTCGCTGTCCCTCAGCAGGACCCTCAGGCTGCCCAGCGCCTCGCCCTGCAGCTGGTAGTGGAAGAGCAGGCAGAGGGGGCCCTGCTCGGGCCCCACCTCGGGGCTCAGCAGCCGGGCTCGTTTCCGCTGGGTGTGAGCGCCGGCGTCCAGGTGCAGGTAGTTTCCCGAGAAGTCTGGAGGCAAACACAGGAGGGAGTGTGAGGAAGCACAGTGAAGACAGACCAGCGTCGTCCCCGCGAGCAAAGTGGCGCCACTGACGCTTCGCTTTACATTTTCTCTCTCAGGCACCCGGCTGACAGAACTGTGTGTGTGTGTGTGTGTGTGTGTGTGTGCAGAGCAGAGCAGAAGGCTCAGCAGTCATCAGTCTGCGGCATTTCATCGCGGCCGCTAATGGCTTCAGCTATGACGCCTGTTTAAACAGACGCTCACACAAAACTCCTGCTGCAGAACCTCCGTCGCTCGCAGAGCCACAGGCTCAGCCGGCTGCTTTGGCCGTTTCAGCGACTCTGTCGGGGCCCCGACGCTCACGACGCTCACGACGCTCCAGAGTGAATGAGTGAGCGTGTTTTCATTGAATTTTTTCATTTCCTTTGTTTTTATTCTCAGAGACCAAAGGATTGATGGACGAGGATGAAAAAGAAAAGGACGGAGCGAGGGAGCCAAAGCACGAGCAGGCACGACTCTAGCGCCCCCCCCTTCCCGCCCCTCCTGTTATAGACGTTATAGCCACTGAATACGAGCTTCGCCAGGAAGAGAAGAAGAAGAAATCGACTTCTTATCGACGTTGTTAGTAACAGAGGAGAGATGAGTGTGATCTGCCCTTCCTTCCCTCCTCCCTTCCATCCATCCTTCCTTCCTTCCCTCCTTCCTTTCTCCCGTCTTTCTGTCCGTACTTCCTTCCTTCTATCCGACCTTCCTTCCTTCCATTTTTCCTTCCCTCCATCCTCTCTCCCTTCCATCCTTCTGACTGACTGACTTCACCTCCCTCAGCTCAGACGGGAGAAGAAGAGAAAAGAAAAACAAAGTCATTCAACAAGATTTTGCGGCACATCAGGCCTAATGAATAATGGATGGTGGGTGGGGGTGTTTGTGTGTGTGTGTGTGTGTGTGTGTGTGTGTGTGTGTGTGTGCGTGAGGTAAGACTGAAATGTTGCTTCACTCGGAGGCAACCAAAGAAAGCGGGGGACCTAAATTACCGCCGCTCATTAAGCACAGTTAGAGAAAGTTGCGGCGCTGTTTCTTACCACCACCACCGTCTCACTGCGTTTGATCTTAGCCAACTTACAAAGGGAGGGAATTAATTAACAAGCCTCCCTGGGAGGGTGAGGCAGCAGTGGCTCTGGGGGTGAGGGGGGAGAGAGAGAGAGAGAGAGGGAGAGGCTCGCTCAGCTCAGCTTCCTTCATGGTTATCTGTCAGTCATTTGTGTCAGAGTTTGAGGTTTTGAATCGGGAGGTCGAGACTTTTGTTCCTCGGGACGTGAAGACGAGTCAAGTGCTCGTTGACCTGCAGAGGAGCGTTTTCATTTCTTACATTAGGATGACCGTATCCGTCCGTCCGTCCGTCCGTCCGTCCGTCCGTCCGGGATGCTTTTTATTTTCCTGCCGCATCCATTCTGAACGGACGCTGACTAAGCCGGTTTTACAGAGAGCTGCATTTATTTCTTTTTTTTAATGACACTGTGAAGACACAGCGTCTATTAAAAGGTCGAAGACAACGTGGTGATTATCATTAACTGCACACAAGACTTCATGACTTTGCAAACGTCTTTGTTGATGACTCACTGTGTGTGTGTGTGTGTGTTTCTGTGCCTCCCATTGTTAAAACCTCCCAAACACACTGAAGTATCGCTGGTGTGGCGTCATCGGAGAGAACAGATTCTTATCACACATTTTCCTCGTGCAAAGTTTGGATGTTTTGAAGTCATCGTTGGTCGTTAGGCTGCTGAGTCAGTTGAAAAAGTCCCTTAATGGGTCATTCTGAGTCAGCCAGCTGTGTGTATGTGGAAAACCTCCCGTCTGTTTGCTTCACTGTGACCTGCTGGTGGACCTGCTGAAGGACGAGAGAGACTGACTGCTGCTGCTGCTGCTGCTGCTGCTGCTGCTGCTGCTGCTGCTGCTGCGAGTGGACTGTGCTTTAAATCTGTTGTTTTTCAAGATGCTGCCAGCCAAAAGCTTTGAGCTGCTGTGGGTGTTACAGCCTGCAGCCTCGCTTCACTTTCAAGGACCAAAAACTCTGAATCATGCTTGAGGAAAATGATGCAATCTGTCAAAGCCGTCGCGTAAAAATCTCAGCGACACCTGTTGGACTGAACTTTGACGAGACCGATCAGAGGTTTTGATGGTTTCCTCCTCTCATCAATAACCTCTTTTTTTTTTTTTTCCAACAACCTTCCCTCCCTCCCATCGCAGAGGGTAAAGAACTTCACTCCTGTCCTGTCTCACATCAAAAGAAAAAGCCGTGAGCTCAGCGCGTGGTGGATTTTCTCTTAGAAGGAGAAAAGAAGAAGAAAAAACCGCCTCTCTCCGCCGAGCGGCGGGGATTTGATCTGCATGCTGAGGCAGGCAGCAGCTTCCAGACGGGGCGCCGCGCTAATGTTGCTGTAGAACAAGACTTGAATGTCATGTTGCTGTCTAAGGCGAAGACGGGGGTTGGGAGGTGGTGGTGGGGAGCGATGGCGTTGCAATGTCAATTTACACACACGCTGTGTGCACGGCTGGCCCTCTTGTGTGGCGGCGCCGCGTGTAGGGTTTTTTTTTTTTTTTTGCAAAGGAGGAGCTCAGTCAGGCGTGAAGTAGACGGCTTGGACGGATACAGAGGGAACCTTGGTGGATGGCAAGGTCGTGTGTGTGCGTGTGCGTGTGCGTGTGTGTGTGTGTGTGTGTGTGAGGCCTTGGGGAAGCTAGAGAGCTAAGGCAGCACTTCTGTCAGAGCCATCATCTGACTTATCTGACTGCTCTGGGCAGTGTGTGAGAACCTCACTGGTGCACAGGTACAATAAGCACAGCTGCGAGTGTGTGGGTGTGTGTGTGTCTGCGTGCATGTGCGAGTGTGTGTGATGGATAAAACAGCCTCGTTGATCCCCCCCGCTGTCTTATTAAAGATGGACAGATGTGGAAATAGCTGAGCGCCACCGAGGGGAAACAGTGGAGGGAGGTCAGTGAGGAGAGAGGAAGAGGAGGAGGAGGAGGGGAGGAGGAGGAGGAGGAGGAGGAGGTGATGAGAGTGATGGAGTGAGAAGGCAGGAAGTGGAAGAGAAAGAAAAGAGAGAATCATTTGTCAGGGTGGAAACACAAACTGAGGAAGTGTGGAATGAAAGAGGAAGAGGAAGAGGAAGAAGAGGCAATAGATAGGAGTACATGCAGTACAGGGTGAGGAGTAGATGCAGTACAGTGTGAGGAGTAGATGCAGTACAGTGTGAGGAGTAGATGCAGTACAGTGTGAGGAGTAGATGCAGTACAGTGTGAGGAGTAGATGCAGTACAGGGTGAGGAGTAGATGCAGTACAGTGTGAGGAGTAGATGCAGTACAGGGTGACTCACTGTCTGCTCCCAGCGACAGGTCCTGCCAGGTCCCGTGGCTTCCGTGCCCGGTGGAGCCCCCGCTGGCGGCCGTGTGCAGCGACCAGCTGACGCCGGACTGAGGGTCAGCTGACCAGCCGCACAGGCTCTGCTCGAAGTCGCACACGGCCGACAGGGACGGCGTGGTGGCTGAGGGCGGAGAACACACAGACTTTAGATGCTGCTGCTGCGAGGCTTCAAGGAATAATAGTGGCTTGACACTCTGGCGTGCGACTTTGGATGTCTTATTGTCACGGATTATGTGATGACATCTCAATGATAAAAAGCTTCTGTTCTTGAAGAACAGAAGCTCAAACATTGCACAAACATGGTGGAGGGTGCATGAGAACCATTGAAACAAGAGGAGCAGAAGTGAGAAAAGGACTTGTTCAGAGGGACACTGAGCGTTTCTCACTGTTGTAGCTTTTTATTAACGTTGACAATAAACATTGACCTCAGTTCAGCCGTTGACCTGTGAAAACATATTTTCAAACCCACAGTGTGTGTGTGTGTGTGTGTGAGAGAGAGAGAGAGAGAGAGAGAGAGAGAGAGAGAGAGAGGAGAGAGAGAGCGAGCTTCATCTCTTGCTGTGAGTCTATTTCCATTCAAACACAGCTTCAGCTTCCTGTGGGACTCTTGAAACCAGTCGACTTCAAAGCCCCCCAAGGCCGCCTGGTGCCCGGTGACATCACCGACTTGACCTTAAGAGTGTCGCATTTGTTCATGTAAGCACCATTTGTGTGTGTGTGTGTGTGTCCAACAGCCGTTGAAAGTGTGTGCGGACACGAGACAGAGATGAAGCGAATGTTGTGTTTGAAAGACCTTGAAGTGCGTGTGTGTGTGTGTGTGTGTGCGTGCTGGTGCTCACCGGGTCTGGCGGCGGCGCTGGTCTGCTCCTCTCTGGGCAGGGTGGGGGTCACGGTGTCAGGCACAGTGCTGGTTTCTGCCAACAGCAAGAACAACGACAGCCGAGGTTACAGCAGAGCGGGAGAGAACAGAGCGAGACAGGCAGCGAGAAGGGAGAGAGAACACGTGACGCCTCGCTGCCTTGAAAACCAGCCTGTCGAGGCACCGCAGCGAGGCAGCGGGGCGACTGCAGGTGACCGGACACAAACAGAGACAGGCTGTGATTGGCTCTTGGAGGCAGCCAATAGCGAACGCGTGTTAAAGCTGATGACAAACGACAAGAGAGTGATTCTCCAACTCCTAGTTTTGTGACTCCACTTTAAGACTGCACTGAGAAAGCAAATCTTCAATCATTCAAATCTTGACATTTTTACAGCAGTTTTTTCCCACCAAGTGTAATACCTAATACAGCCAGATGGTGTCCCGGCACAGGAAGTCACTTTTCTGCTGCAGGACGTTGCACTAAAGGTGAAGTTTGCCGTGACGGAGCGAGTCGAGGCCGCGACACACCACCGCAGATAACACACAAACGTTCACAGACACACACACACACACACACACACACTATGATAGATGCCGCACTCAGGCTGACCTTGGTGCACAGCGGCGCGCGGACAGTCGGTGCGGTGCGATGCATCAAACACAGACACGTCGGTAAACCCCGAGACCTTCTGCTCCTCATCACCGCTGGTTAACTTTCCACAAACAGCCACTGACTTTCTTACTTATTTATTTATTTATTTATTTTTATCGACTTCCCATAAACACACACAAGGAAGTCTGAGCTGACGTCAGGAGCCAGGAGAATGTGTGCTGCTGCTGCTGCTGCTGCTGTCAAAGTATTCTTGGAAATATATAACGTCATTTTCTTTCTTTCTCTATCTCTTTTTTCTGCCCTTCACTTTGTGGTCCCTCCCTTTTTTTCCAACCCTCTTTCATGGCTCTTCCAGCTCTCTCCCATCATCCCACCAACAACCTTCTCGTTTGTCGCAGTAAACCAAACCGGTTGCGCAAAAAAACCCCCAAAACAAAACAAAAACACCAACCACCAACGCCACAAGAAACCAGCAGCAAGAAACAAACCATAAGATAAAAAAAATGCTCTCAGCTATAATCCGGGGTTCTCTTCTCTCGCCGCAACCACACTTTTCTTTGCCATAAGTCATTTCTTTCTTCCTGTCATCGCCGGCAGAAGCATATTTTGATTTCCACCGTCCCTCCATCTGCTCTGCTCGGCCTGCAGCTCTTTCTGCCTCGTTAGGGGGCCGTCGCTGCTCTCAGTCCCACTCTCCCCTCTTGACCTCCGTCGCTGCCTGCTCACCTTCAAATCTATCGAGCGCTCGCCGGACTTTTTGCCCGACGGCCGAGACTTTCGCCGACAGCGTGTCGTTAACGAAGTCGGCTGCGACGCAAAAAAAAAACAAAAAAACCCCCACCGACATTCGCAAGATTATTACATAAGACAGAACAGAGTGGTGTAACACACACACACACACATCATGAGCTTGCGCGCACGCACGTGTCCACGGTGAGAATTAAATATTAGCATTGGATAAGTAGCTCCCAGCTGCTGACATTAAGCTGTTTTAATTTGGTGCCCTTTACCACCGTAATTAGCCACCCCATACGGAGGCGGAGGGATGTGAGTGTGGGATGGAGGTGCAGAGGAAGGATGGAAGAGAGGGATGGGAGGAAGAGGAGGATGAGGAGAAGGAGGAGAGCCTCCCCCCCTACCCTCACCTCGTCACCGTTCTGTCTAATTAGCGGCCACACACTCGGCCCTGTTTGGAGCTCCGCCTCCTCCTCCTCCTCCTCCTCCTCCTCTCCTCTTCGTCCACCTCCAACAAGCTCCTTCTTCCCTCGCTTCCCTCCAGAACCGCAGGCCCGACCTCGCAGTGGTGGGCCGCCGCTAAAGGCCAGCAGAACCATTTCAAATCAATTTCTCTGTAATTAAAAACTCTCCGCCGTGCAATCTTGTGTGGCCGGCCGACTGGCAGGAGGGCAACTTTAAACCATCGGCTGTGTTTTCAGGGCTGCGTTCAAACAAACCTCAGAGCGCAGGACGAAAAAAGAAGACATATATGGTTCATCGCGGAGTTGACGGCTCGACTCTCACACACCTTCCCACAAACAAACACACACAAACACACACACACACACACACACTAGCCCCGCCCCCCTGCTGTCAGAGGGCCGACGGTTCACTGCTGACGGTGCAGATTGAGGCGGAAACTGAGACGAAAACTGTTCAATTATGGAAAGAGCCACGGCTATAAATCCACCTCTGTCAGCTTGAATAATGACTGCTGACAGTGTGTGTGTGTGTGTGTGTGTGTGTGTGTGGTTTTCTCACATTATTGGCAAGAGTGTATGCGTGTGTGTGTGTTTGCATGTGTGTGTGTGTGTGTGTGCGTGGCTTGAGAACTGTCTTCTTTGTAGCGGGACCCTCCACGGAGACCCGGTGACAATAAGCGAAAGAGTCCTTTCACTGCCATTCTGCTGAAACAGAAATTTGTTTACACTCTGAAATCAGAGTAAAACCTCCTTGAAGAAACCTGAAGTAGTTCAGGCAGTGCATTGTGTAATGTAGCAGCTCCAACACTTGACCTGAGCGCCAGTCGGCACTAGAACTCTTCTCTACTCTTCTCTACTTATTGTTTTTCACTTCTTTTCTTTTTTTTTTTTACATTAACGTGCCCACAACTTTGTTTTGAAACTATGACGACTTGCAATTTGAAACAAAGCCAAACCTGACTGGAGTCTCCATCTGGACAAAAAAAAAACCAACATGTTTACATAGAAGCAAAATCGTTCATTTAGGTTTTCAAATTTTTCTTTTTGCTTCCCTAAATTTCCATAAACTTCAGATTCTTGAAAATTCACCGTAAACGTTCTCAGAAAAGTGTCTTAATTCCCCCTAAATGTTCCCATTACAGACTCAAACCATGCTGAGGTCAAAGACTGAAGTGAAAACACATGAAACTCTGGAGCCTGTCGCTAGATTCCTCAGCGCTAATTTGGCTCAAAGAAAACAGGCAGCGGCGGAGAGTCGGGGTATTTTGTTGCACTTGTAATGGGGCCGACGTGTGTTTGATGGATGGCGGTGGAGAGTGAGGCCTGTCACACGGCGGCGCTGCGGGTTCGCCGCCTCGTCTGGCGTTGCAAATGCCCGGCGCTGCTAAGAATGGGGGCTGCTGTCAAACGTTAGCGTGTGACATCAAATGAGAAAAATGATGAAATACCCCAGAGGGTTTTTTTTCCCCTTCTTCTCCATTTGGTATTGGAAGCATTGCGTGCCATCTAAATGGCAAATCAGACAACTGCGCTTGAGAGGCGCGAGTGCAGGTTTTGATTTTTAGCGCCCGGGCGCTGAAGTGCTACGGCGCTCTAATTATGCCTCCGTCTTCTGTAGATGAGTGGCTGCGGAAAAATAAGATCTTAACGGCAGGAAACTTTCACCAGACTGAAGGCTTAATGAGCCCATTGTGGAGGACTGAGGGAAACAATGGAGTCGTCTTCAGGCTGAGAGCAAATGCCAGGCAACAGATTTCTATTGCTCAACGGCGCGGAAGAGTTTGAGTTAAAGCGTCGCCGACGTCAAAGACGAAAAAGCCAAGAGACGAGCGAGAGTGAAGTGGAAGCGAAAAGAAAAAAAGGCAACAGAAGGTGCGTGATTGCGGCCGTCGCCTTGAGCGAGAAGCCAGTAACGACAGAGAAAACAGCTGAGATGTTGGAGAGGAAGAAAAAAGAGGCAGAAGCTGCTGGAGGCAGCAGCAGCAAACAGCAAACAGCAAACAGCAAACAGCAAACAGCTCGCTGGGAAATGACTTTACGCCATAAAGTTGGGAAAGACTTCGTCTGCTCTGGGTTTGCCTTTAGTTTTATTCTTTTTGCTTGGGCGCGGCTGAAACAGTCTCGAGGGTTCGTTGGACATTTTTATCACTTTTCAAGTGAAAGAAACTTCTGGAATGTTTGAGAGCAAACAAGGCCGCCCGCGCACGTGCACAGATCGGATGTGTATTATTGCAAATGTCTTTGACTGAAAGGAAACTGCGGGCTGTTTGACTTTGGCAGTTGCATTGAGTTGCTGCTGGTCAGAGCAGACGGATGGACGGACCGACGGATGGATGGAAAAAAAGAAGAAGTTCAAAGAGGGAAACAGAAGAAGAGACGCTGACGCTGAGCCGCAAACTGACGTGTTTATATCGTGAAGACGGGAGCGTTTTGAAACCCAAACCCCTGAGTGCCGCCGTGTGCGAGGCGTCAGGGACGACGAGGAGCGATAAATGTCTCCCCCCCCCCTTCTGTACTCCACCCAGCCCCAAACTCTCCTCCCCCCACCCCCTCCACTGGTGACTGTTTACAGTTTAAAATAACGACGCTGGCTGAGTGCTCGCCGTCCTTCACTCTCAGCCGCTCAAACCAAGTCCAGTCGCAAAAGCCTTTAAGCGCGGGGGGGCCGACTCAGCCACTCTGCAGGTGATTTGTCTGTCGCTCAAACTCAGAACACAATTTTTTTTTTTACCTCGACAGCCGCTGCTGCTGGAGAACATCTTTTGTTAGCCTGTAAAAACTCCAGACGGTTGGAAATAAAAAGAAAGGAAGAAGAAGAAGAAGAAGAAGAAGAAGAAGACGTCTCCAGTTTATCTCTGGATGTTGAGCAGCTGATCTCTGCTCAGTTGGTGCAAGACGGACAGTTTGTGCAGGTCTGCAGCGGCTTCAGAAGAGGAAGGACGGCGAGAAGGTTGAGAGCCGGTCGAGGAAACACAGAGTCGCAGAAAAGACGCGGTAGTGGGGCAGAAAATGATGTCGGAGGTGGAAAGAGGTGTGTGTGTGTGTGTGTGTGTGTGTGTGTGTGTGTGTGTGTGTGCAGGGTTGTAACAGGAAGCCTTTGGCAGCAGACGAAGTGATTAAATTCTTAAGAGCGTCGAGCCGCGGAGGCCGAGGGTTCTGCAGAGGCCGCAAACACCTCCACCCTGAACCCCCACCCCACACTCCCCAGACCCCCCACCCCACCCATCACCCCACACCCTCCTCAAATTATTTTCCATTCCCTCTAGTGTTTCATCATTCATCCCTCCAACCTACAGTACCTGCAATTAAAAACTAAACAAGACAAGACGCCCTGCAGCCGTTCAACTCAAAACAGCCCTTCAATTCTTTCTGGATCCAGGGGGAAAGATAGGTACATGAAACAGCAAGTGATAATATTTAATGTCTCGCGCTACTATAATGGCCTTCAGGGATTACGTGTTAAATCTGAAACACGTGCAAAAATGTGATGGATGTGTGATTCCCTTTCCTACGATTTCTACAATCATGAACAGATGAATGACACGAGAGCAGCAGAGTTTGAGACCGAGAGAGAAGAGAAGAGAAGAGAAGAGAAGAGAATAGAAGAGAAGAGAAGAGGAGAGGAGAGAAGAGGAGAGGAGAGAAGAGGAGATGAGAGAAGAGCAGAAGAGAGGAGAGAGAAGAGAGAAGAGAGAGAGAAGAGAGAGAGAGAGAGAGAGAGAGAGAGAGAGAGAGAGAGAGGAGAGAGAGAGAGAAGAGAGAGAGAGAAGAGGAGAGAGGAGAGAGAGAAGAGGAGAAAAGAGAGAGAGAGAGAAGAGAAGAGAGAGAGGAGAGGAGAGAGGAGAGAAGAGGAGAGAGAGAGAGAGGAGGAGAGAGAGAGAGAGAGAGAGAAGAGAGAGAAGAGAAGAGAGAGAGGAGGAGAGAGAGAGAAGAGAGAGAGGAGAGGAGAGAGGAGAGAGAGGAGAGAAGAGAGAGAGAGGAGAGGAGAGGAGAGAGAGAGAGAGGAGAGAGGTGAGGAGAGGAGAGGAGAGAAGAGAAGAGGAGAGAGAGAGAGAAGAGAGAGAAGAGGAGAGAAGAGAAGAGAAGAGAAGAGGAGAGAAGAGGAGAGAGGAGAGAAGAGAAGAGAAGAGAGAGAAGAGGAGAGGAGAGGAGAGAAGAGGAGAGGAGAGAAGCAGTGGGAGGAAGTCAGGACACATCCTTCAAATCAGACACAAACATTTGAACGGGAGCCACAGCTGACATGTGAAAGATATCAGCAGCATTGGAGATGGGAACACATGCACGCACGCCCGCACGCACGCGCATACACACTGGAGCGGCTGGAAACCTGGAGCAGGGGACAACCTCCGGAATGTTCTGGCCTGAAAACTCTAAACACGAAGCCCCAGAAAGCCTCCACTGCTGCAGAATGACTGTAATTTGAAGTTGTACTGGGGAGGACTTAATGAAAATAAAGGCTTTTCAAATGGAAACTTTTTCCATAATGAAAATGTTCATTCATGAAACCCACGCGCAATGCCATTCAGCAGACTCTCTCTGGGCCGCTGCTGCTTTTTATTTATTTATCTTTTAAAGCTCCCTAATGATTACTGTCAACTGTGTGAGTTTTTCCATAAAGCCTGTTTAAGATTATCGCATTAGAACATTCATGGAAACCGCAAAACATTTATAGAAATAAATGAATTCTGTGATCAGCAAAAAAATAAGTTGTCTCAAAGTGGTTTCTGGACAAGAATCTGCACTTTTAAAACTATTTTTTAAATCCCCGCCAGTGAAGCCGCCCTTCCAGTGGTGAGCAGAACACAAGGCTGTATTTACACGAGTTAAAACAAACGCTAAACATACTGTGTGTGTGTGTGTGTGTGTGTGTGTGTGTGTGTCTGCCAACAACAAGGTGTGCAGGCGAGACAGACAGCAGATGTTCTGATGGCTCAGTCATTTAGAACCTGAGCAGAACTGGCAACCAGGCGTCTCTCACTTCACATCCAATCATCGGCGAGGCAACGCCGACTTAAATTACACAGCGGCTCTGACTTGACCGGTGCGGCGCCTCCTGCAGGAACGTTTTGGTTTTTGTCTCTGCAGTAATGAGACGGCCAAGGACGTTGTTGTGCGCGCCCACCCACAAACTCCCCCTCACTAAGTGTTTGTGTGTAAATTGTTTGACAGGCCTGAAGCTGGGTTCAGCGCGTCTCATTGTCAGAATATGAAAACAATTCGGCGGCTGGAATGGAAAAAGCTGCGGCGGCGGCTCGGTGGGCGTGTCCACGCTGCCGTTAGGGGGATGATGATTTTTGCTTTTAAACGATGAACAAACACGAGTGACATGAGCCAAAGGCCCCGTCTGCGCTTTGAAAAGTATGAACACAGACGTCGATTTAACTACGGTGTCAAAGAGTCGAAGCTGCTGCAGGTTTGTTTTTCAACGTCGACGGGACGAAGAGTTGGAGAAGCTGACTGCCCACTGAATAATGCAGAGGCCGTTCTGCTCGCTGCGTCTGCTGCAGGTTGGCCCCTGTGTGTGAGTGTGTGTGTTTGAGAGTGTGTCGGTGAACATGCGATGGCCTTACACCGCCGTTGTCTCCCTTTATTTATTCATCAGTGCATTAATTCTCCTTTTTTACTCCCTGAGCGCTGCTGCTGCTGAAAGGAAACTTTCCCAGCTGCCATCAGAGTGTGTGTTTGTTTGTGCGTGTGTGTGTGTGTGTGTGTGTGTGTGTATGTTTGAATATGAGGAGTGTCATTAATACAAGTCGGTGGGGGAAAAAACAATTTTTATTTTTTCATGGGTATTGCAACTGAACGGCGGTGCTGTCAGGACTTCTGAACTTCAGGAAGTCGTCTTTTCTACGCCTGAATGGCTGAATGTTGCTGCTGCCTTGTGATTGGCTGATTTGCTCCTTGTGTTAACAAGCAAGAAAAACATTCCACCTCATAAAAGTGGCTGGTGAGTGTGTTTCTACTGGGTCACTGTGTGTAAATATGAGTTTGGATTTACAGAATAGGTTTGTCTGGTTTTTTGTGTTGGTGTGCGTTTTGTGTCCCTCTGTCTGTCTGTGTGAGTTATTGTGTGCTTTCTGACTGATGTGTAAACAGCTGTGTGCAGCCGACTGAAGCCGATGCACTCTGCTGAATATTTCATCTGCCGGCTCGACTCGCCACCACTCAGGACCAAAGACACACCCACATGAGTAAACGCCAACACACACACACACACACACACACACAGACGACAGGAACGACAAAATCTATTATGTACCCAATCAATGTGCTTTTCTCTCTCATTGCTTCCACTTATGGCTGCGAGCGGTGATTGTACCGGTACGACCAGAGCACTTGACGATGCTTACATGACATGGCTGGTGACAATTACACATACAAAAGAAAAAAAAAGCAACAAAAAGCCCAAAATTTAACTGGCCTGAAGTCTCTTGAGTGTGAAATGATCGTATTCTGTGTGATAACTGCTGCTGCTGCTGCGGTGGCTGTGGTGTTCATGCAAAGTGGGAGCGAAACTGTTATGGCGTCTGATGCGGCGGTCACATCCAGAGGGCAAACATCTGGCGTGCAGACACAGACGGCCGCAAGCAGCAGCAGCAGCAGCAGCAGCAGCAGCAGCAGCAGCAGCAGACGATCACGCAGACGGCCGAGAGGTTGATCTGCACAGTGATGAGGGGAGACGATAGCCGCCAACAGGACGTGCATGATGTCATTAGGGGCAATAACGAGGCCGGCGCCCGGCGACGAGGTAGAGATTGCAATCGACAAATTAGGGAGGGTTTATCTCTGATTGGCAGCCAATCGGGACGGACGAACGGCTGGATGGCCGGTGGGGTCGAGGCTCCCATTTATTCATTTTATTGAGTTTGGCTGTTGGCCTGTTTGACCCGGAGCGTCAGTTCACCAACTACCGCCAGTATCACCTGGAAGTTAGAGGGCGGAGCCCAATTCGTCCAATCATTTGAGCCTCAGCACTAAAAAACATACATGTAAAAACACGCTGCGTGTGACCTTTAGCTCCTTCCTTGATGACTATTTTGCCATCACACATGTATTATATATTTCCTCACTGCTTCAGCCACGAGCCGCAGACCTGCCGCCAACCTGTTGGAACCCTGCGAGAGCGCCCCCCCCTCTCCTCGTCACCGCCCACCTCCCGCCTCGTCCTGACACATCTAGGATGCGCGGCTCCCGCCGGGGCCTCGCTGACACACACTCACCGAGCCACAGCTTCTCGCCGCGGGCCGGCGGAGCAGCGGCCCTGCGTCACGAAACCCCCCCAACCCCTTCCCCTCCCGCCCGCCGGGAGCAGGTACGTGTCACTTCCTGTCACCGTCTCCCACCTCGGACTGGTCACAACCTGGCCGAGGCGGCGGACGCGCAGAAGGCGCGAGAGGAAGAGGAAGAGGAAGAGGAAGAGGAAGGAAGAGGAAGAGGAGGCACCAGAAAACACACTAGGTCTATATGAGCAAGGTCTATGCAGAGCAGTGGTCACCAACCTTACTGAACCTGAGAGCCACTTCATGGGTACTGATTCATACGAAGGGAAATCAGTTTGTTGCACTCTTCTGAAATAAGTTCTCTCAGTTTTCCTTTACTTATATATTATTATTATTATTATTATTATTATTATTATTATTATTATTATTATTATTATTATTATTATTATTATTAATGACACTCATCTATGTAAAGACACAATAATTATCAACAATGACTTAACAAGGTTGGATAGCGATTATATTAATATCCAACACTTTATGTCTATTAATCAGAGTGCACAGAGTTCACTGAAAGTTCTACACTTCATGTATATCAAGATATGAATAATTTTATTTTTAAAATATTGTCAATTTTCGAATCTATATGAACGCAAGTGTGACTACAAAAGAATAGTAACAGAATAAAATAGCATTTTAGAAGCAGCTCACTGACTTGTGCTATTTTTAGAACAGGCCTGCGGGCGACTCAGGTGGTCCTTGGTGGGGGGACCTGGTGCCTGCGGGCACCGTGTTGGTAACCAGTGATGTCGACACTCCACTGACTTTTAACCAAATTATCATCAAAGTGTCCGACAGTCAACACAGCAGACTAGGAAAACATGATAAAAGTGAAGCAACAATCCTTAACCAGACAACAGGCCATGTGTTTTCACACGCAAGACAACACAACACAACCACACAGCTGGCAACTATAAGTCCTGTGACCTAGACATGTTAATCCCCGTCCAGACATGCGGCGCTAAGTCCTATAGATTAATTCAAAACCGCTGGAACTGGACGCACGAAGGGCGTGAAAAACAACAAAACAGGGAATTGGGAAGTCGGCAGCGGCGATGGAGGCGACAGCGGCGTTCCCACCTGGCAGGTCGCAGCCCAGGACCTCCATCCTCATGCCGATGCCGGCAGGCGACCACCTCTCGGGGAAGACTCGGATGTACTGGGCCACGATCTCCTCAAAGCGCCGCACCTCCGGCGTGTCGTAGTGGCCGTTTCCTTCGAAAACCTTCGTAGAAGAGGCAGCAGAGAGAGAGACCAGTCAGAATGTGACATCACAAAGGGCTGTTTTTGTCCTCAGGACTGTTTATTTTTTTTTAGCACCGACTTTTCTCTTTTCAGTGGGAGTTGACTGACAGGCGAGACATAATTGTTATAAAACTTTGAACAATTCAGTCCTTCAAACAGCTGTAATATACTTGGTACAATCATTATTTATTACCACAGTGTCTCTCTGATGTGTGTGATATCCCGAGTGTGGAAATTGTTTCATGATGAAGATGAGTTTAATGGAAGGACAGAAAATTGGCGTACAGCCTCACGTCGATATATAAATACATTATATCGACCAAAGCACTGTGGTATTTTATTAAAGTTATACATCTCAGCAACATTTCCTCAGGCAAACAATAATAATAATAACAATGATACTAATAATAGTGAGTAGACTGTGGCAGTCCTGTGGGCTGCTAAACCTGCAATATCTGGTTTCATTAATTGAAATGTATCGTCTGTCTTGGAATTAAAAAAAAAGAAACATGAAGAAAAACAAAGAATTTCCCAGGATGCCCATTTTGAGAAGACAGGCAGATGAGAGAGAGAGAGAGAGAGAGAGAGAGAGAGAGAGAGAGAGAGAGAGAGAGAGAGAGAGAGAGAGAGAGAGAGAGAGAGAGAGAGAGAGAGAGAGACAGAGAGTGAGAGTGAGAGAGAGAACAGGATTTGGAGCATCAGGAGCAAAGCCGGCTGCTCAGTAGTACTATTAAAGTGCTTTAAGACAGAGTCTGAGTGAAAGAGAACAGAGTTTAAAGTGGCCCCGGCTCGCCGAGCACCAGACTGCGAGCCCACGTCGAGTGGCGATGCAGGAAAGACATTTTTAATTAACACCCATGAGAGACGAGTGGCGGATGACTGAAGGAGAGGATGAGACAGAGAGGGAAGCTGCGGGAGAGTGAAGCCGAGGGAGAGCGGCGAGGACTCCGACGGAGGGAGGGAGGGAGAGCGGGGAGTGCGGTGATTAAATTGAATTATTATCATAGCTGAGCCCGCAATAAAATGGCTATTTTTTTTTTTTTTTCCTTTCTGTGCCTCACCCCCGCCAGGAAATTATTAGGCTGAGACGAAAAGGAACAGAGACGGTGATGGAGAAAGAGGGGGGAAAAAAGAGGCCGGGCAGATTGAAGGAAGGCTATAAATACACGACAAATGAGGAAGAACTGACAGAGACATTCAGAGGAGGTGAGGAGGTGTTCGTGTCAGACAGACTCTGTGTGTGTGTCTGCCTCCCCCCTCCCCTACCTTAGCGAAGCCGGTCTTGCTGTCGGTGATGTAGGTCCAGTCTTTGCCGTTCAGGCTGTGCGCCAGCTTGTACTTCCTGACGAAGGCCCGGTTCTCTGCGCTGGAGCTGCCCTCCAGCCCCCGTGCACCCTGGGTAATAATGCCTCGCACCATCTTGGGCACGCCCAGGTCCGCCTGCCGCACATCCAGACACAGTAACTGCTGTTAGCTCCTCAGATCCCCCGCTGCTCAACAATCGATCCCCGCTGGTTTTCCGTTAAAGATCTTTGTGACAAGTTTGCCTTGAAAACAAGATTCTTCTTTTCTGATTTGTCTCCTGTTTACTTCCCCTAAACCAATCTCTAAATCAGCTCTGAAAATATCCTGGCATCTTTATCCAGGCGAAGCATCTTTACCCAGGCTAATAAATGTGTTTGGCTGCTTGCTGAGAAGGTCGTTATCCCTTCATGACAATGTTATTTCCCCCCAGTAGTCACCATAAAAGCTGCAGCTCATTGTTGAAGTTACTTCCAGCCAGTCTCGCCGCACTAATGAGACCTCCTAATGGCAAAATCCCAGAGACATTAGAAGGAAATTTAGACCTCCAGCCTCTGATCAGAGATCAGGTACGTACCTGCAGCCACTCCTCTCCAGCGATGGGCTGCGTCGGGTTGGGGAACCAGCCTGACCTGCTGGCCACCAGCCGGGCCGCACCCATGGAGCCGTGGATGTCCCTCATGGACGAGGCCGAGATCTGAGAGTCCGGCAGCAGCCCGGAAAGCATGCCCTGCAGCTCGGAGCACGGAGCGTCTGCACGAGAGAGAGAGAGAGAGAGAGAGAGAGAGAGAGAGAGAGAGAGAGAGAGAGAGAGAGAGAAGACACAGAGGCACATTAGAACAGACGCTATTCAAATTTACAATAACAGTCAGTCAGGCAGGAGATGAGAAGGGGAGAAAAGTCCATCTAGGTTGAAATTGTATTCACTTGGAACGTTATCTTGTGACATTGATGAAACTTTCAAATGAAAGTTTTATGCTGCTTACGAAAGTCAAAAGTCACATGGTTCCTCACCCAGAGGAACCAAAAGCATTTCTTAAAGAAAACTACACTAGACTACTGTGCATAAAAAGAAAACAAAGGGCATATAAAAAGTTATTGGAACATTTCTTTTCTTATGAGCATGCAGATGTTGCCAAACTTTGGAGATGCAATTTCAAGCTCTTCATGTTAATTGGAATATTACTGCGTGTAATAACACCTGTGGAAGTTTATCTGTATGGTTCCTCACCCCATGAACAGCTAAAACATGTTGTTGTTGTTTTTTAATCACATCACACTCCTTTCTATCGACCCCGTTTCATTACTTTTGCTCCCTGCAGCTGCAGAGCTGCTGCATGAATTGAAAGCGAGCAAACCGCAGAGGTTTTACGATTGGGGAATTGAGCACAGAGGAAACTCCCGAATGGAGAAACGAAACCGGAGCGCGTTGCACATCAAAGGGACGACGCTGATCACACTGACAAATGCGTTTTAGTCAAACATGCATCGGAATGTTCTTTCCAACAGTCGTAATCGTTTGGAAAAAAAACACAATAAAACAACGAGGCGATGGGAAATGAGGGCGGCAGGATCAAGCAGGCTGGAAAAGGCGCTGAAGGAGGAACTAAAAGGACAAGAAGGAGATACGGAGATAAACAAAAGGTCAAACGAAAAGAACGGAGAGGATAGAAAGGGTGGGAAAGACCCTCCGGTGAAAAGAGGAGAGGCGGCAGATTGACAGTTGAGGGCCGACGCTGATTGATGGTGACATTCTTTTGGTCGGCTCGCCGATGAATGTTTAATGCCGTGACGCGCGGCGGCCGCGCCCGGCGACGCTAAATAATGAATCGACAATAAACAACGGCAGGCGAGCCTTTCCCCTGGAGCTCCGCGGAAGCTGAGCTGATTAGCCCGAGGAAAATTCTATTATTGTATTGTTGTTTATTCCGTGTTCCTTTCTTTTTTTTTTTTGCATTTATCTCTGGCAGGCAGGCGGGTGAGCGAGCGGGCGGGCGGAGCTGTGATGAGACTCGATGAGATTGAGAGTCATCTCTGGAGATCCAGCTGGCAGGAAGAGATAGATATCACTAGTCAGCAGGAGGGTCCTTAAAGGTCCCACAGACAGGCACACACACACACACACACACACACACACACACACACACACACTCACTAGTTTGTTTCTCTATCTTAGTATCAGCTTTGTTCAGCTTAGTATTCATTCATTCATTGTGCAGACAGAACCCAAAACCAAGGCTGACTTAAATAAGATCCAAAAGCCCGAACCTCAACCGAACTTCAATTCAAACTTTGTCTCCAAATTTCTGCCGTCACACTTTGAAATTTAATGACCAAATTTTGAGTAAAAATGAGACTTTGAAGAAATGTCCTCACTTGGTTGGTTGGGAAAAAGTAAACTAGTCCTCTCAATGCAGTCAGACAGACACACACACACACACACACACACACACACACACACACGTGAGCTAGAATTGAACACCTAAAGGTTGAAAAGTCAAGATTACTCACACATGCTGTGATGCTTAGCCCACTCACTCAAACACACACACACACACACACACACACACACACACACACACACACACAGAGGCAGTGTTTCTCCTGGGCACGTTCCTACCAAAGCAGCAAAGCTAACCATTGAGTCAGAACATCTCCAGTGCACACCCACCCACCCACCCACACACACACACACACACACACACACACACACACACATACTCTCTTCTACTTTTACAATCGAGTGTGCGAGGTGGCAAAAAAGTAAATGATTGATCGATGCCGCAGGGCTGAAATAAAACAAGATTAAGGGAGGAGGGAGGGATGAGACGGGGCAGGACGGAGGAGATGGAGGGGATGGAGGCAGACGGAGGGAATGAGAGACTAGAGGGAAAGTGGCAATGTGAGCTGTCAGCAAAGGCAGTAGAAGGACGGGAGGGGGCAGGCGGAAGGGGGGGTGCAGTCGGAGCGAGGAGGAGGAAAAGTGAGGAGGAGAGGGAGGAGGAGAGAGGGAGGAGGAGAGAGGAGGAGGAAAAAGTGCGGCGGCGCGAGAGGGACATAAAAGTGTGATTTAAGTTAATGATGTGTCACAGACTGACTGCTTTATGTCTGGCTTTATGGGCCTGTGTAGGGCATTATCACGTCCCTCCCTCACCCCTCCTCACCCCTCCTCACCCCTCCTCACCCCTCCTCACCCCCACGGCTCTGCGCTCGGCCGTGCGCTTGTCAATACGTCTCACGTGCGACGAGGGAAGAAAGGGAGAGATACTGCGCAGCCATTAGCGGCTACACTGGCTCCTGAAGTTTGTTCTGCAGGCTGCAGACGGATCGAGGCCAGACGGCCGAGCGGTTTCTGCTTACCGCTGAAGAACAACCCTCCACCCCCTCCACCCCCACCCCCACCCCCCACATCCGTCCGTCTTGACAAAGAGATAATGCCGACTAAATATGTCACTTTTTTTTTTCTTTTTGCATCAAGAGCCCATATACGTTTCCTATTTTTTGCCCCCAGGCTATTGGATGAGCTGCTGCCGCCGCCGCCGCCGCCGCCGCTGCTGCACTTTCAGGTGTTCAAACGAGGTAATAAAACAGGAGCGAGGACACCGGGAAAGGTACCTGACGTGTGTGCTGCATCCCCAACCCCCTGTCCTACACACACACACACACACACACACACACACACACACACACACACGGAGGGAGATGCAGTGTCATATTGTTTCGCTGGCGACTGTGTGATTTGTGTGGGTGCTGAAATAGCCCGGCTAGATAAGAGCATATCTGTCCCTCTCGATGGCCACTGTGGCAGCAGAGAGAGGTCCTAACCCAATAATGATACGGTGGGTTTGGCACGCACACGCGCACGCGAACACACACACACACACACACAGTCGCACAAATGGACTTAAACTCCTGTAGCGTTTTATCCGACACAGAGACATTCACACGCCCACACACACACACACACACACGCACACACACACGCACACACACACAAACACACTTACTCACTCACACGCGGACGGACGGTCTAATTAAGTTTTATCTATTTATAGTATTGAGCTGATTATGCTGGTTGGAATCGTGTTTGTTTGCCAGGGCTGCAGATGAAAGCTGAGAGCCTGTTACTCTCTGATGTTATCTCCCACACATCACACTCCAGTATTATTCTATTAGGACCGAGTGTGTGTGTGTGTGTGTGTGTGTGTGTGTGTGTGTGTGGGAGACAGAGAGAGGAGTATATGTACATGAAAGAGCGAGGGCAGCACTGTGAGTGCAGACAGAAAGGAGGGAGGGAGGAGGGAGGAGTGATGCGCTGGTGTGAAAGGGAGGCGGGTGAGGCGGGGGAGAGGAGGGGAGAGGAGCGGGAAGGAGGGGGGGCTGTCGGAGTACAAACAAGAGCCGCCCGCCGCCGCCGCCGCCGCCGCCGCCGCCGATTGATGGCCGGACAAATGAATGAATTATTTATCATTAAGGTCAAACAAATGACGAGATCAAAGCGTCTCGTCGGCTGTTTCCCGGGAAACATTTTCAGAGCTGCTCGTGCAGCAGCGCCGCCACCGCCACCGCCACCGCCACCGCCACCACCGTCACTTGACGCAAAAGCCGTAAATAATCTCATTGGTTAAAAATGTAAAGTGCGTCCAGCCCACACGAGGCGAGTGAGGACAGTCTCTCTCTCCTCACCTGTGATCTGGCAGCCGTAGAGCTCGAAGCGCAGGGCGATGCCGTTCTTCCAGGCCTGCGGTCGGATCCGCACGAAGCGAGCCAGGACGGGCTGAGGGATCCGGTTGAGCACCACCTCGGTGGCGTCGGCGTTGGCATGGAAAACCTGTGCGAGCGAGCGAGAGAGAGAGAGAGAGAGAGGGAGAGGAGCGGTGAGAATTTAATTTAATGTTATCGCTTCAATGACTGCGGGCGACTTTTCCCCCTTGAAAGCAATGATTCCAGGCCTGGATTTAAAGAGCCCCTGGTACCGAGTGACTAGCTGCAGTTTCCTCTTACTGCCCGAAAGGCAAGAAGAACACAGAGCGGAGGTGATACTGTATATCCTCTTCATTGGAGACTGCTAAAATCCCACAGCACTTTCTTTGTTTTGTTCATCCCCCCCCCCATAACATTTGTTTTTTAAAGCAAAGTCCTGTGATTGGCTGAAAACAGGTCCTGCGATTCACCTTTAGGTCGAGACCCAGCAGTTGAGAACCTCTGATCAAGGGCTGTTGAATAAGTCTTTGTTCATAGATAAAACCAGCAGCAGTGGCGTCTGAATGGAGTGAAATGTGGTTGTTAAACGCTGCGTAATGTCAAACCAAATCAGTCAAATTACAAATCCAATATATTGAACAATCTTTAGCAATCTTTTTCTACTCCAAACGTACTGTCGGAAAATGTGGCGTGTGGGCACAAAGCAAAAACACACACACACACACACACACAGTAAGAAAATGAAATTAAAAAACTCAACAAAAACATGTTTCTGCTTCTCTCTCTCTCTCTCTCTCTCTCTCTCTCTCTCTCTCTCTCTCTCTCTCTCTCTCTCTCTCTCTCTCTCTCTCTCTCACACACACACACACACAGACAAGGGAAAAGACGATCCGTCATGCACGGACAGCGGAGGAAAACAACACCTATCAGTGGGTATGAAATTATAAATCCACTTCTCTCTGATATCACAAAAAACATCTCCAGTAGTTCTGCTTCCTTCTCCTCCCTCTCCGTCACACACACACACACACACACACACACACACACACACACACACACACACACAGACTTACACTCTCTCACAAAGTGCCCTTCGAACCCACGCGGCACACACAAAGCCACTTCCTTTGACAAACACTCTCTCTCTCACACACACACACACACACACACACACACACACACACTCAGAAAAAGGAAATACAGATAAAAGGAGATTGCAGACGAGCGCTCATGGCCAGAAGCGACCTCCTCTTCTTTCTCCTCCTTTAAAGCTCTTGACACTCAAGACTTTATATCTCTGTGTATCTGACAGCGTGTCATTCACCCCCCACCCCCTCCTGTCGTCAGCGCTGAGCTCTCGGAGTGAAAACACTGCCGGCCTCTTTGCTTCACTCTTTTTTCTGATGCGCTGCGTCTTTTTCTGAGTCGCTCCCGTCCATCACGGCCCTCGGCCGTCTCTGGATGCCCGAAATCAAAATCAAGCGGCGAAAAAAACAAAAAAACAGGTTGTGTCATTAGGGAAGTTCAAAGGCAGCCCCCCCATCAACCCCCCTCCTTCCCTCCCTAGCGCCTCCTGCATTCTTTCCGCTACATTACATCAGGGTCGGTTACAGAGGACAGCAAACCTCGCGCGACAACAGAGCCAAAGGCCTTGCAATTACTTGCTTGGGTACTCATTTATAGATGTTCGGGATGTTGTAGGTGTGTGTGTGTGTGTGTGTGTGAGTGTGTGTGTGTGTGTGTTTCTGACAACTCAGGATCGATTAAAGAACACACACCCACGTCAGGGGTGACTAAACTCGGATGGAAAAGAGCCAAAATCCCGACTTCCAGAAACAGCAGCCGCTATAAGGCCATCTGGGAATTGAACTCATGACCCACTGGGTGTATCAAGCAAAGTCAGAGCTGGTGAACACACACACACACACACACACACACACATAATGGGTCCTGATGCCAGAAACTGGGACCAGTTAAATGATGGAAAAATGCCGAAAGGCCCCAGAAGACTTAATGGGATTGTAGAGGCGGACTGTAATTACAAGAGTGTATGTGAGTGTGTGCGTGTGTGTGTGTGTGTGTGTGTGTGTGTGTGTGTCAGTGCGTTAAAGTGTAATTATGAAGTCTCACTCTAAGGAGTCGGGGGGCTTGCGGGTGTTTTCTGATTTCCCCCGGCGCTCAGTGAAACCCAGTCAAACACAAAGCACCAGTGTTCGGATGAGCGCGCAGCATGTTCCCAGCTTTTATTTGTATTCTCATAGTTTCTGCACACAGACACACACACACACACACACACACACACACACACACACACACACACCGCGTAGGTTATTATTACCTTTTTATTGTGTGAAAACGCGACTTTTAAGCAGTCTGATCTAATGAGGAGACAATGAAATCTCTCTCTAAGCAGCATGAAGAGAATCAGAGGTGCCTGAAGTGATGGACCACCAATCACGATGAATCCACCTGCTGCTGGACTGGAGGCTGATCCAGGTCCAGCTGGATGAAGCGGAGCGGGTCAGTTTAACTTATTAATTAAAAACATGCAGATGTGTTGCAGGCCTCTGGCCTTCAGCGCGTCCTCGGGCCCTGCAGGATCGGCCATCAGTCCACTCGTGATAAGGGAGGTCAGAGCGACATCCGAGCCGCGACAATAAAAACCAAGCAGAGGAGAGGGCGTAAGAAGACACCCGGACTCCCTGGGGGGTTGAGGGGGGATGGTGGGTGGGTGGGGGTCGCCCTGCTGCATTCCCTGCAGGTAGCAGCGCCGCGTTAGCAATCAGCTAATGGCGACGACCTGAACCTGATTGGCTCATCGTGTTTCCAGCACCTGTCGACTCGGCCGCCTTTGTCTGCTGAAGCCAGGTGTGGCTGCCGGACCGTGAAGGGAAAAAGCCCAAACACAAAGCAACCAATGAGAAGCGGCTAAATGTTACCGCAGGCAAACGACAACAACAACAACAACAACAACAAGAAAACAAAAAACTGAACTCAATAAGAGAGACAGAGGTTGACTGAGACGTCACCGCCAGATAAAGAATAGGTGGAGCATGTGTCCGTGTGTGTGTGTGTGTGTGTGTGTGTGTGTGTGTGTGTGTGTGTGTGTCGGCCTGCAGAGACTCTCCAGACACCCTGAATAATTCAGATGTCCGTGCTGTGACGGTTTTTCAGCGTCGACGGAAGTTATAAAATAGTAAAATTCACCCCCCACCCGTCTCCTCTGACTTCATCACACACACGCACACACGCACACAGACACACACACGCGCGGTTTGACAGCTGACTCCTGGTGAGTGTGACAGCCCCCCCGCCCCCTGATGACACGTGGCAGCCCTATAATAACCCTGCCAGTCCCTTCCTGCTCTCCACTCGCAGCTTTTGTTTCCTCATTTGTCACAAACTCTTTTCTTTCCGCCTCTCTCGCCTCCCGACCTCGCCTTGCTTTGCATCGCTCCGCTCGCTCCCTCGCTCGGCGCCGTCCTCCTCGGACTCTCCTGCCTGTTTTATTTAATCCGTCCCCGCCCCCCCCCCCGCTGCCCTCCCGCCGCCCCTCGGTCCTCCGGGCTGTGTTTTCTGGGATCTCTGATCCATCCCCGGGGCTTTGTGGTCAACACCCTCCTCTCTGCTACTCTCATTATTCCTCCTCTCCTCCCTTCCATCCACCCATCCATCCCTCCATCCATGCCTCCCTCCTTCCTTTGCGCCTCCCCTGTGGACCCCCGTCTCCTCCCCTTCCCTCCTCGGTGAACCTGGCCCTCTCCCTCTGCTTCCCACCTTTCCTCCTCCCTCTGCACGGCTCACTTTCTCCTCTTTCTGTCGGCTCGCCGCTTCGCCGCTTGACCTTTTCGCTTGTGTTTTCTTTCTCTCTCTCAATCCCTCTGTATTTCTCTGTTTTTCCTCTCTTTGCAATTTTCTCCCCCTCAACTTTTCTTTTCCTCTCATCACGATCACCTCCCTCCCCCCCTCCTCGCTACCATTCCACCCACGTCTCCCTCCTCCATCCCTCCGTCTCTCCTCCTCCCCATCCGTCCGTCCATCTCCTCCCTCCCACAGGTTAAGGTGGGAATAAGAGGGGTTTTTTTTTCTTCTATTTTTCTTGGCCGACATCCAGCGTCGTAATGGCCTCGGACAACTCTGCCCACGGCTATCCAGGAGCGTTGTGTGATGACATTTGTACCGTGCTGATCTTAAATACACCTCTCCCAACAAAAGGTCTCCGACTCCCCCGGAAGAGGATCAAACTGAGACATTATTTCCCCGCAGGAAGCAGCAGTTTCACTCTGGAAAAGGCTGCTTGTCTCTCCTGCCCCCCCCCCCACCCCCTGCCCCCCACCTAAACACACAAACACACCAACTGCCACCACACACACAACACACACACACACACACACACACACACACACACACACACACACACACCCCATGAGCAGTTGCTGTGGGCTAGCTTTTGTGCATTTAATTATTACTAAGAGGTTGAGTGCTGGCAGTTTTGTTAATACTTTTTCACTTGGCGCTGGTGAATGCTCAGAATGTGCTTGTGCAGTTCAGCTGAACGATCTGACTTGACCTGATGATTCAGTGGAGGTGCCAGAATCTGACTGCTCTCACAGCAGCGAAAACAGAAACAGAGAAATACAGGCGGGGGAAAAAAAAAAAAAAAAAAATCAACAAAATAAGAATAAAAAGCTGCATCACACAAGCACTGGAGCGCGGTAATTCCACATTTGCCTGGTTTCACCGCCTGAGTTGCTTCTTTCTGCACGTCCTAAATCAACGTCGGTCGTTCCTCTCATTCATTCTTTGGCCGAGCCTGTCAGTGAGACCCAGAAGTAACTGCTGTGCGAATATTACTTCTCCTCCCCTCTTAAAGGCTCCTCCGAGTCAACGTTATTCCATATGTGCCATCTGGCTCTCTACAGGCCTTTAATGACATTATCAAATGCCTTACAGATCACACAAATCATCCAGATGCTGTGAGACAGAGGTGGCTGGGCCTCCGACAGAGTGAGTGAGTGTGTGTGTGTGTGTGTGTGTGTGTGTGTCGGGACTTTCTTATCTGACTGATTTAAAGGAAAGATTTCATTGCTCCTCATGCCTTCGTGTGCGTGCGCCAATTTCCTGGTAATTGAATGCAAAGACAAGGTGCTGTTTTTGTTTAATGGTGCGGACGCTATGCCGCTCGGCATGTGGGCCTCGTTATGATCCGGCGCCGCTTTACGCTCACGAATCATTTTTCATAAGATAATCAAATAGAAAAAAAAAAAAAAACACCCGCGCGCAAAACTGATTCGTTCTAGCAGGACAAACGGACTAAATCATGATGACTTTCTCAGAAAACCACCAGGGGGAGGAGGAGGAGGTGGAGGAGGAGGAGGAGGAGGTGAGGGAGTGAGTGCGGGGGTGTCGAGGGAGGCAAAAGAGAAGAGGCGGAAACGAGCGCCGGGGTGGATGGATGAGGCAGATGAAGATGTGAAGAGAGTGAGTGCAGGGTGGGAGGCGGAGGAGGATGGATGGATGGGTGGATGGATGGATGGATGGATGGATGGATGGATGGATGGAGAGGCTTTGGAGAGAACAGAAAGGAGGTGAGTGAGTGAAAATGTCAAGTGGGAGATGGATGGGGCGGAGGGACAGTTTAAGTACGATAGCAGAAAGGAGTCGGGGGGTCCTGTGTGCACCACACACTGGTGGGAAAGCTGCTTGAAGTGGGAACCATTCTGCTGGGGAAAGTTTACATCGAACCAGGTGTGTCCGTTAAAACCAACCTCCAGATCCTGAAGGTTTGCAGGAGAAAAAAAAAATCCAATTTCATTGGTTTTTCTTCTTCTTCTGTGGAGCCACTCATTTTACAAAGGCTCCTACTCTACTAAAGTTGTTTTTTTTTTTTTTTCTCGTTGCATATTTTTGCTGCAAAAATGCACGGGCACTCGGCAGGCCTGCAGTCGGGACGGCGAGGCTGAGCTGCTGACGGGCCTCCTGTCAGCGGTGGAGCTGCTGACGGACGTCTTTTTTTTCCTTCCTCCTTCCTCCCAAACATTGTGTGTGTGCCTCCGTCGCCGCGCTCGCCCTCCTCCTTTCATATGATTGATACACAGCAGCTGGATGAGTGAAAGGTCTGACGATGCCGAGCTGAAGCAGCTTACAGTGCACACTGACGCACCGAGGTGGGCGCAGCGCTGTGTGTGTGTGTGTGTGTGTGTGTGTGTTTGAAAAGACAGGGGGGGGTGTTCTACCAGAAGCTGCTGCTGCTGATTTCTGTAAAATCCCTCCTCCTAAAAGACACACACACACACACACACACGCACACCCTGTGTCTCGCAGGCACTGAGCTCTAAAACAGCTTTTTCGGGGGTTACGGTGGAATAAAGAGGGATTACGGCTGGTGACACCGACGGCTCGCCCTAAAAACATCACCATTACCCCGTTTTGCATGTCGGCTTTCTGGTTGCCTGCTCGTCGTCAGCAGTTTTCCACTGTTTGACGGCCGAAATAAAAAAAAACAACCCCGCAAGAGCATTGAGCAGCGTGATTGATTAGCGGTGCAATTTCCCGACTGGCCCCAGAAGAAGTGACTCGATTCAAATTCAACGGCTCGAGTGATTATTTTCCTGCTCACTTGTGACTCTGATGAGCCCGAAGTGCTGCTGCTCTTCCATCATCCCTCCGTTTGGTTTGTTTTTCCTCTCCATGCGTGTGTTTTCAGCGCGGCTTTCTGTTGCGTTCTGTCCATCAGTCACTCCTGCGGAGCGGCTATTAAGCTCGTGGGACCTCAGCTGCAGCTGGATGGGTGGAATCTCGCTCGCACGGAAGAAGGAAAAAAAAAAAAGGAGGAGCGATGCGCTCATCATCGTGTTCACGGAGGAGTGAAGGTTTGCAGCAGGACGAGGCAAACGAACCGCAATGCAAAACATGTGCAACCGATACAGTAGGGAAAAGACGTCTGTCTTTCCGTGATGGAAAAACCAGCCGCAGCCACTGGAACGATAATTGCAGCATTTTTTTTTTTTTTTTTTTTAAGAGCCTCGTTAGCGTGTGCTTCATTTCTGTGAAGCTGCTCAGCCATGGAATGCACAAGCGCACACACACACACAAGGACACACACACACACACACACACACACACACACACACACACACACTGATGATTCATCTCGCTCAAACACCTAAGAGGGGAACAGCGTTCGACATCTGCCCAACGAGGTGGCCATCAGGCAGGAGCCCCGACCAGCAGCTAACAGGAACCAGATGGGACGCGAGCAGCAGACTGGCTGTGCGCTCTATCAGCCGCAGCCTCACCACTGCAAGTGTGCTGGTTCTGGCTTGGCCCAGAGTGAGCGGCGACGGTGGAGAGGCTGTAATTGCCGACACCCGTTTGCGTTTCGGCTTTTGCGGTCAGAAACTCTCGCCGCGCATGCATTCCGTCTCCCTCAGAGCCTCCAGACTTTCCCCGAGTCCCAGCCCGCCGTGCGGGCCTGATTACAGGGTGAGAGGTGCACTGGCTGGGTGGGTCGCCCTACCTTGTGGTTCTTGCCGTGTCTGTAGACCATCCAGTCCTCCCCGTTGGTGCTGACCTCCAGCTTGAAGGTGGTGACGTGGTAGGCCTTCTGGGTCTCCTTGGAGATGGCGCCCTGGGTGGCGATGCCGGTGAGCACTTTCAGAGTGTGGAGGTCCACCTGCCAAGAAAGGAGGAGGAGGAGGAGGAGGACTTTCAAAAAATGAGCGCTGCGGGGAAAAGTTGACACCAAAAAAAAACTTATTCAGCTGGTATATCGTGGGAATGTAAATTTGCAAGTTTAGTGAAATGAGAATATATTTTTTTGATCGCGTGCAGCCAATTAACTGCAAGTGTTATCTTTGGTTATCAAATGATAGATTACATCTAGATTGCATATGAGATAGATCCATGTTCTGGGCTACCTTGGGGTTCAAGACTGGCGATATATATCTCATCTGCACCCTAATAATTAGAGATAGTCTGAGAGAACTTTATGTTAATATTAAAACATTGTGAAAATCCAGGACGCAGCAAAAAGAAAGTTTGGGTTTATTCTCCATGAACAGAGAGTAAATGTTGCTCACAGTTGCCAAAGCATCAGCCTCAGGGTCGAACGCAGAGAACACTTTTTCACATCTGTCGGAATTTGGCAATCAGTGGGAACTTTAACACCATTAACACCACCAACGACGACGTCCTTCCAGCGGCCACACTGGGTGTTGACTCTGGGGCCACAGCACAAAGTCTGAATATTTCTATGCTCATGTATTTCTGTGATGAAAGATTTATTGCGATCTTTATCCCTCACCTTCACCAACCCTCCTCCTCCTCCTCCTCCTCCTCTCTCTCTCTCTCTCTCTCTCTCTCTCTCTCTCTCTCTCTCTCTCTTGCTCTCTCTCTCTGTCTCACCTCTCTGCGTCTCTTTGTCCTAGCAGATCGATTGCAATGACCCCGGGCTCATTTTAATTTCCTCCCATGCAACAGCCATAAGCACGACCGACCCCCCCGAACCCGGCTCTCATTGCAGATGCTGCACAGTGCGTGTGGTGTGCAGCGCTGCATTAAAAAAAGGAGCCAGACTTTAAGGTCGGGGTCCCTACAGACAGACAGACAGACAAGACGGTTGTTCTTCCATATTTGTGTCCATCCTCCAAGATACCTCAGAAAAACACGTCAAAAATGAAAACAAATGGGGAATTTTAATTGTTTTCCTGCACTTGCACAGAATGCGAGGCTGCCATGCTTCTCTCAACCACACGTTGGCGCCGGGTGGACATAGCATGCGGCGGCTTTCTTCAGAACGCACCGAGAAAGCAGAAAAGCGAGGCGGGAGTTTTATTACCGGGGACTTTCTGCTCATGTAAAACACAGCCTGGGACAGAAGCTAACAAAGCGTTCCCGCGTGGACCGTCGACTGCCAGAGATCTGACGGCTGACGTCGCTTTTAGTGAGAGTCGCGGGAGTCGCTGCTCCAGCCCTGCACCGGCACTGGAGCAGCACCGCGCATACTAACTGCTAGGCGGGGAGGTAAAAAAAAAACCATGGCGTTTGTTATCTGTCAGGAAGACAGGTGCTACAGATTAACACACACACACACACACACACACACACACACACACACACCCCTGTATGCTTTGGGCCAGGCAGAGACTCAGCAAGACGACTAATCAATAGTCTGGAACTTGGGGAGAGAAATGGATGAGAGGAGGAGGAGGAGGAGGAGGAGGAGGAGGAGGAGGAGGAGGAGGAGTGACACATGAGGAAATGATAGAGAATAGAATAGAATAGAATAGAATAGACATTTTAATTCAGAATAGAGTAGAAAGCTCCTAGACCTTTGAATAGGGAAGGTGTCTAAAGCTGCTGTAGTTCCAGGACACACACACACACACACACACAAACACACACACACACACACACACACGCGACATAAGAGACTCAAGATGCAAGAAGGAGAGGCATGTTGGCATTTATGACAGCTGCTTGTCAGGTTGCACACACGCACACACACACACACACACACACACACACACACACACACACACAGTGAGGGCGGGGGTGCAGGGAGCGAAACGTACGCACATATTCCAAAAGACACACACACACATGCTGGGCTCCGTGCTAGGTGTTAATGCAGGCCAACAGCTGAGAGTCTGGGTGGAACGCAGGCGACCCGACCGCAAGCAGGGAGAAAACAACGACGCAGGAGGAGTACGAGCTGCAGCTCGGAGCCAGCTGCCTGGTGCAAAGATCTGCAGCGTCACAAACTGTAAAACATTAATCAGGGGTCTTTACGGCTGCCAAACAGGTTTAATGGTCCTGTGGGGGAGGGGTTAAAAAAATCATAAAAACCCTCCGGGACTGTTTCAACAGATTAATCTGGGGATAATTCCACAGAGCTGGGCTAATCTGCAGAGCGAGCCGGACACTGGGGGCTGTCAGCTGAGACGAGGGTGGGGGGGGGGGAGGGGGGTGCGGAGGGAAGAGTGATCGTGGCTCCTGGCGGGACCGTCCTGTGATTTTTGCACATAAACGTCTTTACTGTTGGGTTCCAGCAGAAAGTGCAGCAACTCCAGTCGCTGTTACTGAGACTCAGAGGACAGAGAGCCATTAGCACTTCTCAGGCTACCTAATCACAGGATTGTCAGAAGATAGAATATATGTTTATATACTGTATATGTATTTATACAGTTTGTGGGTCTGTTCAGCTGCGTAACTTTGCAAGAACTGATCTTCACTCAAAATCTGGCCGCTAATCTTCAAGTATTACGAAACAAATCTGACTGCACCTGATCTAAAGCACAAAAAAAAAATATCACAACTTTAGCCAGCAGAAGCATTTGTCACGGTTGCAGTTTTTTTTCTCCTTCCTAGGCGACCTTTTTTCCCCACCGAGGGGAAAGCTGACTCTGTGGGCGGTCCCTCCAAGGCTACAGGAAGGTGACACTGCAGCGGATAATCTGCCGCATGCAGCAGGCGTCGGGGTGAACGGGGCCCGGCGGGCTGGTTTGAAGTCATTTGTCTCCAATGGGAGGGGGGAGGAGGAGGAGGGGGGAGGAGGAGGGGGGAGGAGGAGGAGGGTGGAGGAGGAGGAGGGAGGAGGAGGAGGTGAGCTGTAACCTCCCCACTTGCTCTCACCCAAGACGGCCCCGTAAGTCACGGGGGATGTTGGGGGTGGGGGGGCGACACAAAGTTGGCGCGGTGACAGAATGCGGCACACAATGCGCTCGCTCTGGCACACCAAGCGTCGGGTTGCGTCGCTCGCGCACACAACACAGACGCACAAACGCAGTGGACGTGAGTTTTATTGTCGGTGACACCCTGAGGAGAAGCAGTGTTGATGCGTTGACCCATTACGCCACTTTTATACGTCAGCGTGTCGCCGTCGTGCAACACACTGTGGTGAAAATGATGCAATAAAGAGAAAAAAAAGTGACCTTTATTAACCTCTCCACACTGATGCTGATCTGGTCTGTGTTTCCCAGCATGCTTTGTGATTGGTCTGTGAGGTTGAGGCAGTATTTTGCAGATCTGGCTGTAAATCTTTACATCTCTGCTGTAAAGTGAATATTCTGACTCCAAATTGCTGCAATTCTTTCAAAATCAGGATCATTATCTTGGGCCATATGTACAGTACTTACACATTTATTATTTCTTTATGTGTAAACCTTTACACATGCATTTTATATCAGAATGACTGTGTTTCATCACGCTGGTATTTTCAGTAGCTACTTAAAGCCTCTCAGGATTGCCTGCTCGTCTCAGCTCTAATTTTGTTCTGCAAGCAACAAGTGATGGACACGTTGGTTGTTCTCCTGAATGAGTGACTTTGGTTGAGTTTGCTCCCCTACCTGTATGTACTCCTTGTTGCTGTCTTCGTTGGGCGTCCAGGCGTTGTCGTTGTAGTTGAGCCTGGCCTGCCGCGGCAGCCAGCGCTCGTCGTAGAAGCTGGACGAGGCCGTGATCTGGTCGTCGGTGATCTTTCCCGACTCCATCCCGAAGGCGTTGCTGCAGTGGAACGCTGCGGGAGAAGGCAGCGAATGAAGGGAAGACTGTGGAAATGCATTGGCATGTGTGTGTGTGTGTGTGTGTGTGTGTGTGTGTGTGCGTTTTCCTTTTCCATGTCACAACTCACTCTCGCTGACTTCCTTGTGCGTCATGTTGTAGCGGGCCGAGAAGCCGTCCTTGGCCACCGCCATGTCGGTGTGGAAGGACAGGGACAGGATCCCCGTGGACGACTGGATCTCGGGAGGCACCCTGGTCCCGCAGTACCGGCCAATCAGGGGGCCCACTGGGGACGAGAGGGCTGGTTATTGGTGGGTTCGGAGTGAAACTCCACTGGGACGCTCAGACCTTCTACGTCTGGATCATCAATGTGGTTCACCAGCCTTCTCGTGGCAGCTTCCACCTCACAGTTTCACAGGAGATGGATGTTTTTTTTTTTTTTTTTTTCAAGCAATCAAAGAGAAAAATATGACAACCATTCTTGACAGCAAACAAACGTAATTCTCGTAAAAATCTTGCGGGACAAAATCTGACGATAATTGCGGCTTATGCGCTTCGCACCATTCAATGGAAACACCTGCAAATCGCATTTGTACTTTGTATTGTATTTGTACCCCCCGGCCCCCTCCCCCACCATCACCACAATCCCACCCCGACAGGCGACGCCCACCAGCAGCTCTTGCCCTCTGGTGTCGTCACCTCCATCCATCCGTCATCCCTCCATCCAGATGGACTTTACCGGCACGAGGCGGCGCTGAGTGTAACTCCAGGGATCCTCCCGCCTTCTTCTCTAATTCCACAACTTGTATGTGTCAATACAAACAGATGAGCATGACTGAAGGGGCCCCGAGGGTATCAGCAGTGTGTGTGAGGGGGAGCTGGTAGAGATCGCAGCTTCTACCTGCTCCTCCCTGACTCCTCTCTGACACACACACACACCAGGAGGCTTTTGGTGGAGGAGGAGGAGGAGGAGGAGGAGGAAGAGGAGGCGGAGGTGGAAGATGAGAAAATAGCCGCCGATCGATCAGCCTTATTGATTTTTTTCCTTCCTTTCCCTTTTGGAAATGGGTGGATATTTCAAATAGGGCTCTCCAGCAAATAACAGTAATAACTCTTTTCCTGATGGTGGCACAGAAAAAGGAGTGGGGAAAAAAAAAAAAAACATGGGAGATGGAACCTGAGGTCCAGACGTGTGATTAGTATAAATAATTACCAGAGTTTGTACGTTTGTGATGAAAAAAAATGCTGTTTTTTCTTTTTCGTCCTCGACACTCGTCTTCACCTCCTCTCCTCCTTCCTTCCTTCTTCCAGACCTCCGTCCCACTTCTCTCGACTTGCTCTTCATTTTCACGTCGCCCTTCCTCACCACCTCTCCACTGCCGTGTGATCCGCTGAGCACAGGGAGCAAAAGGTGTTGCGCTTTTCTTCCGCCCTCTTTTAATCTGCCTTCTTCAACCTCTCTCTCTCTCTCTCTCTCTCTCTCTCTCTCTCTCTCTCTCTCTCTCTTCTTTCCTCCTCGGGGCTGAATTTGTATTTATAGTCGAGTTATTCACGCAAACAAAGAGTGTCGATGTCGTCTATTTTTATTTTTATATGTATATATTTTGCAGGACAGTTTCTGAGCACCTTAGAAGGTGTAGAAACCCTGAGTGAAACTCTGACTGGACGCTGTGCATTCGTCCAGGAAAATAAAATGCCGACGTCATTCTGCAGCAGTCCCACTTTCTTCTTCTACTTCTTCGTCTTCGTCTTCTTCGCTCCCTCTCAGCTCCAAGTCTCTCTCTCCAAACAACATCTGGCCTTTATTTATTTATCCATCCTAACACCTTCTTCCCTTTTCCAAGTCTCAGCAGCAGTGAAAGACCCAGTTCTCCCCTATCACTCCTCCTCTTCCTCCTCCTCTTCTTCTTCCGTCTCTCCAGAACTACTTCCAAGATCATGGCGGTGTAACATTTGTCCTTCCAGACTCTTCCAGTGCTACCAGCAGCTACAGACCAGAAATAACCTGCAACCTACCTCCACTCCTCCTCTCACCTCCCCTCTTTTCTCCTCTTGGCAACTCCACTTTTGCCCCCCCCACCCCTTGAAAACTTGGGCTGTTTCTCCGCACTGCGTGCCAACATCCTGCCTGTAAGCTTGGCTTTCATCTATCAACGAGGCAGCTACGAAAATAGTTGCTTTACTCCACCTCGGTCGATAACGACGTAGGCAGGGCAGAGCGAGCAGCGTTTTTTTGATGCTGTTTTTATAAACTCGGTGAGTCGGCGCATCGAACTCACAACGCGGCCGAGTTTGCCGCTCTGTGATTGGCCGCTCGGAGCTGCTCACCTCCCGGGAGGCCGTCCCACACCTCCAGCCAGTCGTACTTGCAGTCGCCGTCGCCGCCCGGCAGGGGGTCGTTCTCCAGGTCAAAGGTGAGGAAGGTGATGGTCACGTCCATGCTGGGCGGCACGATGATGATGAAGGAGCACTCCAGGTTGTGAGGGTACTTGTCCGGGAAGCCCGGCGACTCGATGAGGCCCGAGGGGCTGGTGAAGTTCCGGGAGCAGTCGGAACCTGGAGATAAAAAAAAATGCATCAGAGACGTGCTGGGAGAAAAGTGCTTTTATAGGAGGAACTTCTGGGGACACATGGGGTTATTGATGGTTGTGCAGACACGGTGCAAACTTCTTGACTTTATGAGACTTTTATTTGTGTTTGCAAAACAAACCACAGGGACCTTCTGTCGCTGAGCAACCTGTAAAAAAAAAAAATGAAATTACAGCCAAATGTTTGCAAGGGGACGAGCCAAGAACAGGCTAATGTGCATCGAGAGCCCTGCAGTGTGTGTGTGTAGCTCACACTCACTCACACAGACACACACTCGCCGGTTCATTTGCGTTTTTCTTTAATAACTGAGTCGCAAAAAAAGATGTGTATAGGAAAAATATGTGGTTGGACAGATAAATGTCAGCTTTGTTCGGTGGTCTAGTCGCTGTGAGAAGCTTTAGATGTTATCATCTGCAGGCAAACACACACACACACACACACACACGCTGACACACACAGACACACAGACACAATTACACGCTTGCAAAGTGATCTCAGGGTAATCTGGGGCTCTTCATCTCTGAATGGCTGTAATATCCTCCCTATTAATACTGTCACACACACACACACACACACACACACACACACACACACACACATTATGGATGATATGAGGTTGAAACAACTGGACCATTATTCCAACTAACCCAACCATGTATGACCAAACAGCTCAGCCAGACACACACACGTAAGGCACATGCACACAGGCACGCGTGCACACACACACACACACTGTCTAAGCCTCTTACGGTAACCCATTTCCCCCCAGTCTGTTTGGGTGTCTGCTGCTCTGCTTGCATGCTTGCATGAGTAGCGACTGCCGAGAAAGTGAATAAAGACACATTAGGAGAAAGTGTGTGACGATGTGTGTGATGCATCCATATGTTTGTGTGTGTGTGTGTGTGTGTTTCTGGCAGGCCACTCTGTGTGTATTTATATCAACCTGCATCCTCTCTCCATGTTGCAGCCACATTCTGCCTGCGCTTCCCTGAACGGAACATCCATTCCAATCAATGGAGCTGTCAAGATGCACTTTGTGACCAGAGAAATGATCCTTTGATCTTTTTTTCCCAGTTCCCAAAACCACTTTACTTTATCCTGCACTACAACAGAAGAAAAAAAGTCTAGAAATTTCAGTGGGCCGACGATGTGAACGGCCAAAACTGGTTTATTTGTTCATAGAAGTGGCTTGCATGCATCCGGCCGCCAAGTCTGTCGTTATTTACAGCGAGTGTTTCCATGATGTTGGGGAAGATGATCTATATCCCTGTTTTTCTGTCCCACTTTCCAGCCTGATTTTCTTGTTATTACGACCTTCGCTCCCACGCAACGGCCTCGCTCTGCAGAGACAGACAGACAGACACACAGGCAGACAGACACACACACACACACAGACACACACACCGTCTCTGGCGGGGGGAGTTCCCCTTGTGTCTGGACCCCCTGCAGAGCCAGTTGCTGGGTAGCGCAGGTCTGCGTGACCACGAGCATGTGTGTGTGTGTGTGTGTGTGTGTGTGTGAGAGTAGACTGAACGCCTGAGCAGTTCTGTCGCCGGCAGCGCTTCCATTCCCTTCTCATTACTTCATGTTCATGAACATGGCAAAAACACTCGTGCCCTCCTTTCTCCTCATTCTCTCCTTCCGTCCTATTGGCTCCGCCTCTCCTGCTCGTCAACTTCATCACGCGACATATTTCCAAACAGCGGGGGTTAAAACATGCAGACTTTGTATTGCTTGACGATTCCTTCCTGCGTTTGGTGTCAAAACCTCAACGTGTCCATTGTCTCTCGTTTCCCGTTCCGTTGTTTCTATCCTCGGTTCGCTCATCGCCACCTCCCCCGTGTGTGTGTGAGTGTAAGTGTCTGTTGCTGGGTAGACCCGGCGCTAGTCTTCACAGCTCACTGCCCTCAAATAGATATGAGTGTGTGTTTACGTGGCGGTGAGTTCGTCCAATTTGCGAGTGTTTCTTTGCCACAAAGACAAAAAGTGTGCGAGTGTTTACGCGTCGGCGTCCGCCGTCACTGAAAACCCCTTTGACGCTAATGAGCTGTGAGTCAGAAACAAAGCCACTGTTAAACCTCACTGCGCCTCTGCCAATCAGTGGCACGAGCAAACACGCAACTGGCCACATGTACAAGTACATTCTGAGGAGGGAATAGTACACACACACACACACACACACACACGAGACAGATGCACAGTGTGTGTTCAGTGTGTACGGCTCTATTCAAATTGTTACGAGTGTTGTGACTCATGTTTGGACGCCTCTGACTCTCAGCCTCCACCATTGATTTGCAACATTGATTTCTGCCCTTCTTGTGGTGTGTAGCTCAATCTGACCTTTGACCTCTGACATCAACTAGGCGTTCTCTACCGTTTCTACCGGCACTGTTTGCTCTCTTGTGGTTCTGGATCCACTTTCCTCGATTGAAGCCAGGGCGAGGAAGAGGAGGAGTGAGCGACGCCATTGGTCAGATGTTTGTGCTGTTAACTGACTGGATGTGTTGCAGGGGGCGGGGCTAAAGAGCCTCAAACAACAGCAGTTATTGCAAGGAGTGTCATAATAGCCTCCACATTCATTTTCTGGGAGAGAATTTGTGTGTGTGTGTGTGTGGGCATTGGTGTTCCTCGCAGTAATGTGTTGTCACACTTGCACTGCGAGCAGCCTCCTCTCATTAGGGTCAACCACAGGCATCTGCAGCCAAAGCTGCCGTTCATTGGTTCTAACCAGGCGGTTGAATCGGTCGTAATTCAGCACCAAGTTGGTGTCGGAGCTCCGGGAGTTGACGGGAAGTCAGCGGCAAAAACCAATTAAACACGCGGTGCTTGTGTCCAGTAATTCTGCGTGCAGACGTGCAGGATGTCTGCATTAGGCATTCATATTATGTATGTGCGTGTGTGTGTGTGTGTGTGTGTGCGTGTGTGTGTGCGCATGGTAAGTTCTGGGTCACAATAACAGCTGGGGGCACCCAGCCTAGACAGTCCAATCTGATTGGTTAGCCACATTCTTCGAGCTGTGCTCCTATTGGCTGGAATTTTACTACTGTATCCACAGCAACAGAGTTGTAAACAAAAACAAGAATGTGCGGCGTGTTGTTGTTTGTGTTTGTCCGAGCCTGACACACATGTTGAGGCTCAGTATTTATTTTTTTATTTTTTTATTTATTTTTATTTTTTTTGGGGGGGGCAGGGGGGGGCAGGGATTCAGTTGCATTTATGTGATGGTGATGATTCAGTGGGTCCCTCCACATTGAGCTCAGTGTTTGCATTGGGGTTGCATGTAGATGTGAGGGGTCAAGTAATTGGGGCAGATGCATGGCACCAGCAGCCGCCCAACCCCCAACCGCCAACCCCGTCACAACAACAGCAGGATCTGACTGACACGCCATCAAAACTAGCAGCAGCTTCCCACAGCAGCAGTCAAACGATTCTAAAATGCTGCAGATTTTTCTTTTTCTTTTTTAAAGAAAAAGAAAAGAAAAGAGAGTCCCATATTGCTGCATTTCCCTGGGATGGCTGTGCAGTCTGTATAACTCGAAACATCTCTCACATACACACACACACACACACACACACACACACACACACACATAAATCCTGCCGCATACAGAAAATCTAGTCACCCACACAAGCAGACGCTCGGCTGCACCTTCCAGAATAACAAGATCACGTTAGCGGTACGGCAACAGCTTGAATTTTCCAAATGGCCCCACAGTTACTGCCAAAAGGAGGCCGGACACACACACACATTCACACACACACACACACACACACTGTCCTGTATACACTACAGTCAAGTTTATTGATTACAGCTGCCTTTAATATTGCGCAGCTTGTTTGTGTTCCCTTGATGCTAAAAACTGTCAGGCTCGTTTTGTTTGTGCAGAAACACCGGCGTTGGTGCTGCCGCTTGTTTGCAATAAAAGCGCCGCGGCGGCCGGACGTGTTGGCAAAGCGCTCCCGGAGACGCAGGCTTCCCTCTGCTGACTCGTCAGCTAGTTCAGCGTTTGGTCTGCTAGCCGTGACCGCGGCTCCGCTGAGCTGCAACGATAAGTACAAAACAGCTTTCACATCCTGGATGGACGTGACACTTCTTCTCTCTAACAGCAGAAGATACAGACACGCTGCAGAGCAGACGCACAAGTCTGTTTATTTCAGGGAGCAACTTCAGCCACGGGAAGGTTTAACAGGCTGAATACTTGCAGAGAGTGTGGGAACACTTTTGGACCCAGAGGCCGAAGTGTTTCTCTCTTACGGATTAGAATGTAAACCAGGACTGACGTTAATCTACGATGTTTGCGATAACTTCACAAACTGGTGTTGGATGTGGCCACATTCCAGGGAAACCACAACACGGTTCAACGCAATTACTTCTAATGAGGCAGAGAAAGAGGCGCTCTGCCCGGCCGGGACATTCGAGAGATAACTGCAGTCTGTGTGAAGCTTGAAAAGGGTTGAAAGAAAACACCATGGGTTTGTTTTTTTTCTAACCCTCATTAACAATTTAATAATCGTTCTTAGGAAATGGCAAACTGCTTAAATGATTTCCAAATTTCTGGAAGGGGGGGGGGGGGCGAGCCACTGCAGGGAGATTTCATATTAGAAGAAAACAAACAGTTTTTCTATTGAACAGATTTCCCCAACATGTTAAAAAAAAGAAACAGTCTCTCTCTCTCTCTCTCTCTCTCTCTCTCTCTCTCTCTCTCTCTCTCTCTCTCTCTCTCTCTCTCTCTCTCTCTCTCTCTCTCTCTCTCTCTCTCTCTCTCTCTCTCTCTCTCTCTCTCTCTCTCTCTCTCTCTCTCTCTCTCTCTCTCTCTGTCTCTCTCTCTCTCTCTCTCTCTCTCTCTCTCTCTCTCTCTCTCTCTCTCTCTCTCTGTCTCTGTCTCTCTCTCTCTCTCTCTCTCCGTCTCTCTCTCTCTCTCTCTCTCTCTCTCTCTCGGGTGCTGGGGTGTGAACACTGACACCCTTGTTGTTTTAAAGTCATCAGGTGGTGGACAAGACACACACACACACACACACACACACACACACACACACAGTGAAGATATCCCAGCAGACCGGTGCCGCTGGTAAGTGAGAAACACCGACAACCACACGTGTTGTGTTAGTAACCTCAGCCCTTTGTGAGTGCGTGTGTGTGTTGGGTGCCCCAGTGTGTGTGTGTGTGTGTGTGTGTGTGTCTCAAGGGACCAGGGACTCAGGACTCAATTAAGCAGACATGTGTGGAATGCTTTCAGGGGGAACGGGACGAGGAGGCTGTGGGGCCGACACACTGTGAGCCTCTCTGTCTCACTCGCCCTTGATCTCAATTGGTTTCGCTTTGGCCGACCCATGGCAGCGTGAAGGGGAGGCATGTGAGGCAGGCCGGCCTGCGCACACACACACACACACACACACACACGCACGCACACGCACAGAGTGGCATGAAGAGAAGCGATGTCTCGCCTGGACGGGCTGGAGGGTCCCGGCAGCGGCGCTCGTCTCTGCGTCCCAGCGAGGACATGATGGAGAACTTGGTGGCCTAATGAACCGTGTTGGGTTTCCTTGATGACACGACCGCAGGGCTGCAGGCCGGCGCCAGACTTGACGTCAAGTCACCGTTAGCCATTTTGGTGGAAGGCGCCACGCCGCCAAAACTCTACAGTCTGCTAGTGTTCCAGGGGTTTCCCGCCTGTTTTACAGGGAACATGCAGTACTGAGAGTACTGAGAGTACTGAGAGTACCGAGTACTGTCTTACATTGTGTGTCCGGCCTCAACTCTCTCTCTCTCTCTCTCTCTCTCTCTCTCTCTGCGTCAGTGGCAGGCTTTGAGCTTGCTCGGTAATTAAATTGACTTCAGGCCAATTTCCAAATTTATAATGGCCTTTTTTTCCCCCGCATGCTAAAGGTTCAGTACTGGTAATAAAACCTTGGAATGGCTCAACCAATATGGACAAAAATATCTTTATATCTTTATGAAAAAAACACTTAAAAACTGGAACTGCAAAATAAAGAGGTAACAACAGCATCCAGTTACCGGTTTTGAAGATTTCGTAGCGCAGCGAGAAGCCCGCCCCCTGGTGGGCGTAGTCTGACACGAACTTGATGTGGAGCGAGGGCCCTGACGAGATGATGGGCGCCGGGGCGATGTTGCTGCAGTGCTTCCCCAGCAGGTCGGCCGACTCGGAGCTCCCGTCGTGGATCTCCACATAGTCGTACCTGGACGGAACAAAAAGATGAATAACGACAATCAGAAACTGCAACCAGCTGTGATTTTATTAAAAATCATCAGTATTGACTAATTCATCATAGATGTGACTGGCTGAAGGAAACCTGATTGCATTTCTGGAAAGACGGGATTGAGGACTTGGATTCGTGGGGGGGGGGGAAATTGTTCCATCATTCTGAGCAGATTGGACTCTAATGTTATTAGTCCCCTTTTTTGGTCTTTATTGGATTTTATTCATCTGGCAGGCATTGAATCAAATTTTGGCAATGAAGCAGAAGCAAGGAGCAAATTGTTTGCATCTATCAGTGGGAAGAGCACAGTGACTTCACTCACAGGCGCCAGGAAAAAGAACCACCTGCACGAGGGGTGGGGGTGGGGGGCGGAGAAACGCTTTAAAAAAGAACTAATTGCGCGGAAGAATCATGTGCTCACGATGACACAGCGGTGCGACATGTGCACGGAATTACAAAGGCCCAAAGAAGGTAAAGTGATTCTCAGCCTAACACAACCAAATGACCTCATTTCCTGTTCATACACAGAGGAAATGACACATTTTGACTGTTTTTCTTTTCCTGTCTTTCTTTGGTAGAGAAGCGTCACACTTGAGGGAGAGAGAGAGAGAGAGAGAGAGAGCGAGGGAGAGAGAGGTGGATGGATGACTCCGTCGTGCGTGTAAGTGGAGGTAAAACGGGCAAAAAACAAAATTGCGGCACACATGTATCTGTTTGATGTCGCATTACGGGGGGGGGTCAGACATAAGAGACGGCAGTTTAAACTACGCGTGAACCCGTCGGCCTGGGAAAGGATTAATGTGGAACAAATGACTCTAGTTTGCATCTTTGCCCAGGCAGGTCTAATTTAATAATGTTTATAACCCGGGCCCCCAGCCCGACTCCCCTGAGGGCGAGCACATTTTTTCACTTAACCTTGGTCCATCACTCTTTACTACCTCTTTCATTAAAAAAAAAAAAAAAAAAAAAGGCCGAGCTTTTCTCCCCAGAATTTCAATGATTCTGCATCCTGACTCGCACTTAATCTGCGACGTAGAGAACACGATCCGATCTCGGCTAAATATACATCAAATATTTATTTTTGTGGGACGTCTCACACCTCCAGAAAAGCCGCCAGCCACTTTGTTCCGACCTTAAAGGGAAGCCGCTGGCTCACTTCAAATCTATTTTTATTGCCGTTCTTTCAAGTTTTCTGACCACAAATGTGAGGAGTCAGTCTGCGGACCCACAGCAGGCCTGTTGCCTCCCCGTCTGGATACCAAAGACACACCTGCCCGCCTTTAAAATAGCCCCTGCTCTAAGAACCCTCCCCCTTTTTTTTTTTTTTGAGGAGGCGGCCACGACAGCAGGTTTGACCCGAGGCCGGCGCTGCTTCACTGACACTGATTGTTTCCTCCTAAAGTGACAGAAGACTCAGGCTGGACTCCAGTTTCTCCCCTTGAGTTACCGACACCAGCAGGTTCCGGTGAAAATGACCTTCACGCACGTTGGAAATCTGCCAATAAAGTGAAATGAAGTTTAGCAAGGAGCTGCGGCAAGTGGCAAGACGAGAGGTCTCTGATGCAGCAGCTTTTCTTTGCTACTGTAAAGACGCATTAAAGATTCATGAAAATAAAAGAGGCGCTAATCTCTTTGCCATCTGGCAGCGGGCCATCCCACACACACACACACACACACACGTATGTGTGCGTGTACTTGAGTGTGTGTGTGTGTGCACTTTCTGACTGGTATGTAAGATATCAACATCACATGGGTCATGCACCGCATCGTGCTGTCACTGCAGTGTGAGTCTGTTTGAATTGCTGCAGAGTGCACGTGTTAGTGTGTGTGTGTGTGAGTGTGTGTTTTGTGTGTGTTGTTCCCTCCTCCTCCTCCCTCCTCAGATGACGACTCTGTTTAACGGCTCTTTCCTTCATCCAGCTCAGTTTTTCCCTGGAATAATATTTTAACACAAAAGCTTCTCGTCTTTTTCTTCATCCTCGTCGCTCTTCATTTTCTTCATTTTTTTTGTCTCTCTGCCCCCTTTCGCTCTTCTTCTCTCTGTGTATTTTTTTTCTTTTTCTTTTTCTTTTAAATGCCCTGGCAGGCTCGCAACAGGCGGCCGAGAGCCAGCGTGTGGGTGAGGAGGAGGAGGAGGAGGAGGAGAGACGGAGAGGAAGAAAATATTAGAATGTTGGAATAAAAAAAAAAAAGATCATTTATTAACAGCATGATAGAGATAGAAATATAGATAGACAGATAGGTAGATAGATAGACATTGACAGGTTGACAGCACAGAAGCAGAGTAAACATGCAGCCAGTGGCTCCGCCCCTCAGACGGACAGCGACAGGTGTTCCCCCCTCCTCCTCCTCACCCCCCTCCCTCCTCCCCCCTCCTCCCCCCACGTGGCCATGCAGTCGTTGGATCTCCGGGAGGGTTTCGAGTTTTCCTCCGACCTGCTCCCATGTAGGAGGAACAAACTGTTAAATCCCATCATCCCTCTCAATCCCCCCGCCACCCCACCCCCACCCCCCCACTCCTCTCCACCGCAGCCAATCAGGGATTTTCTGGGACTCGCCGCGGGGAGCGGGGAGCGTCTCTCAGTTTGTGTCGTCTCCCACTTCTCTCTGAAATGTGCCTGTTAACAGGCGCTGCACATGTTCTTCATTTATTGATTTATTTATTTGTCTATTTCACATGCTTAAGCCTTTACAGGCCTCCTGAAATACTTGCAGGTTTGCAACTGGGGACCATAAGAAGGGCAACTTGTTTTACTGTCTTTAAAAAAACGGCTGCAAATCAAAGTGGAAAGGTTCCCCCGTCTGCACTGGTGTGAAAACACCTTCAGCATGTGACTGCGTGACTCAAACAGAAAGAAGCAGAAGCAGAAGAAGAAGAAGAAGAAGAAGTGTCAGCTTTATCATTATATTCTACACTGCAGAAGCCACTGTATACACGCATGAGGCTGGAGCTGCAGCAGCTGCGACGCAGGAAAAACATTTTGCGAGCTCAGCTTGAGGTGCGGAAGCAAAGTGAAAAGAAAACCTGTGACATTTTCAGGAGTCTCCCACTGCTTGTTTTGGGGTGAGGAGGGTGAGGAGGGTGAGGAGGGTGAGGAGGGTCGTCTCCGCTCAGCCCAGTCTGACGTGAACCGAGGAGAAGCTCCGAGCACAGATGCACTCCCCCCCCCCCTCCTCCTCTTCCTCACCCCCCTCCCTCCTCCCCCCTGCTTTGGTCTTAACTGCCCTTCACTCGTTCTCCCCCACTGGAGTCGCCTGCGTACACCTGCACACTTCTCTCAAACGTCAGGGGAGCCCTGAGCAGGAGCCGGAGCGTCTGCTGCCACAGACAGACACACACACACACACACACACACACACACGCCCAAGTTTAGGCTTTAACAGCTAGAACTCCAATTACTTCAATTTTTTGTATTTTTTCCAACTACACCCTGTGGCAAATTTAAAAATATGTAACACTTTGCTCGCCGCTGACAAACTATCACACAGGAAACAAACGACAGACAGCGTGTTCATACATCACTTGCACGAACATGCATGAACACAGACGGCGAGTTAAAATGAGCACTGACTGCTGGCAGACGCCACCAGCAGCGCTGACAACCCTGACCAGGCTTCAGCGGCTCTGCTTCAGCAGCAGCTACTGATGTTTCCCTAACTGCTCGAAACGTCCGCGTTTGCATGGCTATAAATCGTAGCATGAAAGCAGATGAAATCCATACGCTCGGAAGAACGCAGCCGGCAAATCCACATTTGAATGCTTTGTTTTCCAGGCTGGACGAGTTGCCAAGTAAACGGGTTTGTGGGGTTTTTGTTTGTGGGTTGTTGTTTTTTTTTTTTAGCCGTAAGTTGTGTGTTAGTTTTTCCCACCCTGAACCTCAGCCTGAGCAGCAGCAGCCCTGGCTGTTAATAGAGAGTGAAGGAGATGACTGACTTACAGTTATCAAGTAATAGGCCTATTACTGCAGACAGATGGACAGTGTGTGTGAGTGCAGCGTGTGTGAGTGCAGTGTGTGTGTGTGTGTGTCCTCCAGTAGTCTGCAGGACAATCAATCGATTCCTCGTTATGGCTTTAACACACATTGATCAGGGTCACTCCTTCAAAGACACGCAGGCAGACACACACACACACACACACACACGCTGGAGCAGCAGCCTCGGATTAACCAGGGCCTCCGGGGCATCGGGGAGCTTTTTAATGAATCACGCAGCTTATATCATCATCACGATCATCATTACCTGCGTTAGCGGAGAGGGCGAGCTCCTAAAAATCACCGCCTCGGGCAACCCAAGGTTGTTTTACTCCTCAGCCGGGGAAGAAGAACTGTTGTTCCTTCCCTCCAACCTGTTGCTAGTTTTATCACTCCGCAAAACCAGAGTAGCTCCAGCGAGACTCTCTCCAGTGAATATCACCGTCCAGTGACTGGCTGGTGGCGTCAGGAGGCAGGTGGTGCTGCTATTTTCTTCTTTTATTTCTGCTGCTCGACTTCGTGTTTCCAGCATCTCGAACCTGAGCTCCGCAACTCACAGCCAGACGGTGACGGCGAATGAGACACAGAGAGGAGAATAGATGTGTATTATATTGATAAATAAATCCTATAATATTGTATAATTGATGTCCTGTCATTGTGTTTGGAAGTCAGCGGTTCTTTTGGTTTTGAAATCTGCATTTTTTTTTGGTCAAAGCTCAGAATTAATTCTTTCCGCTGCTGAATAACTCGGAGGTGGCAGGTGTTCCGCATCGTTTTCACCGCCCCACAGTTCAGCCTGTAACCAGGATATCATCCAGGCTTTGCCCCTCTCCTCATTTACATTTCCCCACCTTGTAAAAATGCGGCGGAAACAGACTTTATGATCGCGACATTAGATGGAGGAGCTTGTTTCATGCCCTCCGGAGGCGTCAGTCACATAGCCGGGAAGCAGGTAGTGAGCGGCTGCGGCAGCTCCAGCAGCGTCCACCACCGCCGCTGCTGCTACTGCTGCTGCTACTGCTGCTGCTCCGCCTCCCTAACAACACTGTCTCTGTGTCCGGGCGCATGACTCTCCTGCTGCTGGAGTTACTGTGACGCTAATTCAAACATGCAGGCAGCTGTTAAATGCCCACAGCTGCTAACTGAACATCCACTGCCACTTCCTCCCACTGCCTCACCCGCGTCGCGGTGCCTTCACCTCCTCTATCTCTCGCCCTCCGGGAACCCAGAGGTCCGCGTCGCCTCCAATCACTGCACCTATTGCTTCCCAGCCGGCCTGCGACTCCAGGAACGCTCGCAGTTAACACACTCAGGATGTTACAAGAAAAACAAGACGGTAGCCGGGGGGGAAGAGTCGAGGGTGGCTGATGGGGCGGGGGTGGGGGTGGAGCTTGGCTGCGTGATGCTGCGTTGATGGATGGCGACGGAGCTCAAAGACCGGGTCTAAATCATTAGCCAAGCCATTAGCAGCACTGACTGGAGCTTCCCCGTCATATAAATCACTCCTCAACTCACTGTTTTCACTCCGCCGCCTGTTGTTGCGAGTCCTGCAACCATAAACCTGGCCGGGTGCTCGTCTGCACGCTGCGCTCGCACAGCCAAACAACTTCATTCTGGAGCCAGAAAAGCAAACGCTTCCTCCTGCTTAGGCGGCGCCTTTCATTGCATTGAATGAACGCATTTGCCCTGTAAGCATGTGTGTGTGTGTGTGTGTGTGTGTGTGTGTGTGTGTGCGCGCACATCTCACATCGTGGAGACCGTAGATGGCATTTGACGTGATTGTGATTTGAGGTAAAGGAAGCCGGCGGCGAGCGCAGAACGAGCAGAGGATGAGGACGAGAGGCAGACAGACATGCAGGAGGGGGATTCAGGTGATGGATTGGCACAGAGCGAGGGATGAAAGAGGATGGAGGTAGAGGCAGCCTCCAGAAGAAGGCCCGGGAATGATGAAGGGAGAAGAATGGGTGCGTTTTGAAAAGAGGCAGGCGAAGGAAGAAGGTGGCGGAGGAGAAGCCGGCATTTGGCTCCCTGCCAGGCTTTTTTATTATTATTTTTTTTATCATATGCACTGCTGAATAATCATTTGGCCTGAGAAGGAAGAAAGAAGGATGGAGGTGGGGTGCCAGGAAAAGGAGGAGGGCGGGTGGGAGGGGGTGAAGAGAGGTGATGAAGACGGGAGGGAGAGGAAGGAGGGACTGAAGGAGGAGCAGGGCAGACAGAACCATGATGGATGGGGTCCGGTGGGCAGCGGGAGGAGGGGGGGGGAGGAAGAGTCAGCTGGATGTGGAGGAGAGAGAGAGAGAGAGAGAGAGAGAGAGAGAGAGAGAGAGCTGGCTGTCAGGATGATTTGAGCCCTCACTGGACCCTGACGCTGCACTTTTCCCTAACCGTGTGTGTGTGTGTGTGTGTGTGTGTGTGTGTGTGTTCTTTCCAGGCCCTCCAAATAGAGATCTCGGTTTCAGAGACAGAGCAGTGCGGTGAGCTCAGAGGAAAATGTGACGGTCGAGCCAGGCGAACAGAGATCTGCTGCTCGCATTTTTAGAAGCGCTGCGATTGGCCAGTTGGCTTTTTCTCGCATCAAAACATCGTCCTCGCCAGATCCTAAACATCTTTCGCTTCCCCCGAATCTTATCTAGAAAGAGCGGGATGTTTTTTCCAGCCTCGGACCTGCGACAGGCCCGTCGTCGGGCTGCAGATGGAGCAGCCGCAGGCTAATGTGGCGCCCGTGGTGCTGGTCATGTGACGGGAGGAGAAGAAAAAGAGGGAAGTCACGGTGAGTCAGGACCAGTCTGTGGAAACGCTGATGGTATCGGCGGGCTGGGAGCTCTGGGTGAGACTCCCCCCCTGGCCCCTCCCTCCTCCAGCCTCCGGCTCTTAATAAACGGCGCCGCAGCCTCGAAATGGTCCCGGCGCTGCAGCTCACAGATTAGCATTTTGAATTGCAGCCGGAGCCATATTAGATTAAATGGCTTCGTGGAGGAGGGCGTGCACGACCTCTGGTCGACCCCTCAGAGCAACAAATCTTTTGTTTCATTTTTTACGACAATTTGCGGCATTGATGGCCTTTTTTTTTGCTTTTTTCCCCCTTTATGAGCGTGAAACAATGTCATTGGGTTTTTTATGTGATAAAAAGAGAGAGACGGGGAAACGGCATTAGCAGCTCATAATGTCTCTTTACCCCCACGCCCCCCCCCACCCCAGAACAGAAATGAATCATTTGTCTAAACGAAATGAGAGTGTTTGTGTGTTTGTCTGCGTGCGCGCTGCTCTCCATAAACTGACGGATTAGCCGGAGTTTTCTTTTCCTCCGAGCTGTAAAATCTCTCATCTTCAACAAACAAACTGAAGTTTCCTCTTTTTTTCTCTTAGGGAAAAATGTGCTCAATGAGTCAGATTTTTTTTTTCTTCTTCTTCTTCTTCTTCTCTTTTTAAATATTTTGCTAACTGGCGTGTTGTTCCAGTCTGGGAAAAGGCTGAGGCCGGAGTTTCAACTGACAGCTGAGGTCAGAGCCGCTGCTCGCCACCCTGCACCTCCACTTCCTGCTAACACACTCGTACGACCACACGCTGCGTCTTCTCTTTGGGCCCTTTGCCCTTTCACTTCCAGCCTCCACACACACACACACACACACACACACACACACACACACACACACACACATGCAGGCCTTGGGGCTGCTGGGCGCCTCCAGACCTAAATAGCTCTTCTTCGCCGCAGGGACGGTTGTAAATAACGTCCTATTAGACGAGAAAACGGCGCTAGCGTTCCTCCGCCGCAGCTTTAATTTTGGCTGGGGATACTTTTTTTTTTTTTCTTGACTGGTCGACGTCCCGCCGAACAAACAGACGCAGACGAGTGAGTGTCAGAGCGAACAGGCGGCGAACACAAACAGCCAGCGTGATAAATAAATCAGAGGCTGCTGGGTTTTTTCCTGGAGTTGGAGGAGCAGATCGTCTCCTCCTGGGAAACCACCGGACTTTAAGTGGAAGTGGGGAAATCAAAGAGAAAAGAGGGCATGGGCTGGGCTGGGCTGGGTGGGGGGGGGGGCAAAAGAGAGCGAACGTGTCAAACTGATCCGAGAATACAGAAAGAAATAAGAGAGAAAAAATCTCTTTGTCTGACTGCCTGAAAGTGTGTTTGTCATTCGAGCAGTATTGCAGCGGCGAGCCTTCAACCTCCCTGCAGCCGGCCGGCTGAAATATTGATGTTTCAATTCCAACAGAGAAACGTCTGAATGATTTTTGGTACATCAGAGTGTGTGTGGTAGTGGTGGTGGTAACGGTGGTGGTGGGGGGTGGGGGGGGGGGTCTTCTATCCATAATTGATATGGCTGAAATGTTAATAGCTGAATGCTGAATGGGAACAGAGGGTGGAAGTGCAGCGTGGTGTGTTTGTGGGAGTACATCTGCCTTCTGTGTGTGTGTGTGTGTGTGTGTGTGTGTGTGTGTGTGTGTGTGTGTGTGTGTGTGTGTGATTCAGATTCAGAAGTTGTAAATGACAACATCAGCAAAGTGCAACGCGAACAACAGAAGTTTCATTCGGTTCCATTTTCAAATTAAAAGCATATTTCAACTCCAGTCCGGCTCCACTGATCTGTGTGAGTGTATGGATGTGTAAGTTGTGCCAGTATGTGCAAGTATGTTGTACACTTTCCTGATGAAAGTCAGTGCAGATGAAATACTGTAATGAAACATAAAAAACTCTCTTCACTTGAATCACTTTCGGGAAAAAAGAATCCTGATTCACTAAAAGGTTTCGATTTTTTTTCCGTTGTGATAAATGATTGTATTTTATTTTATTTTTCGGACAACTCAACTCTTTAAGACGTGTATCACGCTGCACCGTGTATAAAACGCTGGTGCTTGATAGTCAGTCTTGTTTCCTTCCTTCGAGCGTCACTCTTGATTTCCCAGCATGCCTTTCTGCCTCTCCTCATGTGCTTTCCGGAAGCGGAGCCAAAAAAGCCTCTAAAAATCCTCTAATCAGCGTCAGCGTGAAAAAGCATCCCAGAGCAGTGAATGTGTTGTGATTTGACTGTGATAATTAGAGACGAGGGACAGACGGAGGTCCCACTGTGATTATTATGGGACAGACAAAGCCAGAAAAACAGGAAGCGAGCGGCCACCAGTTCACCAAATACTGCCCAAAACTTTTCAGAAACTTGAAAGAAGAAAAAGGGAAAAAACAAAACTTGGCCCGTCCCGTCCCAGTGAAACCTTCCAAAGCTGTTTGAAGCTTCGCAGCAAGCAACAGTTTCACTCCCACGTCAACACAACACAACACAACACAACACTACAACAGTCCTGTATTGTTGTTGTTTTTTTTTTTTGTTTACCTGCAGTCCAACTTCTCGATCTCAAAGTGTGGGTTGAAGTTGAGGACGATGCGTTGCGACGCCTCCGGCGCCGTGATGACCCAGCGGCAGTTCTGGTGCGGCGGGTACTCCAGCGGGTAGCCGGGGGTGGTGATGTAGCCGGCGTCGCTGGCGTCCAGGTAGCCGCCGCACGGCTCCGAGGCTGTGGGGGGGCGGAGACAGAGCGAGGAGGCGTTAGAGTGGCAACCATGGACTTATTCTTACAACTGGATACCAGACTGTTTTCCAGTGGCCAGTCGAGGTACTGCAGCCAAAAATCCCAAGAGGACCAAAACTATTTTTTTTTTTTTCATTTTTACCGCAATACAAAGCTAAACTGGCTGACACGCAGAAAAACAAACGCTTCATAATTAATATTTTCATTGTATATTTTTTTCGTCTAGAGAGTCTCATTTGTATCTCGTCTCGTTCTGATTGGCTGATGCTTCCTGATGAATCACGCGGGCTCCAGAGTCATGATGGGAAGTGACACTATGGAGCCGCATGGTGTCAGTTCGTCACAGGTTAAGGCGCTGATGCACAGAACGCACTCCAATGGGAAGGCCGAGCAGCTCGAGGCCACCAACGACTCTCTCACTCGACGCTCTGTGGTTTTACCGAAAAAAAGAAGAAGAGGAGCAAAGAACTGATAAAGTCCAGATAAGAGCCGTGTTTGCCGACACAGGATATGAGAGACAAAGACGCGTATGTGAGCAAGAAAGGACGCCTTGTTGTGTCACGCTGCCCAGTTGACCCTTGCCACTGCATGCGCACACGCGCGCACACACACACACACACACGCACACAGAGCGGATCCACTTGTCACTGCTGATGAGTCGAAACCTCACAATGCAGCTCTTTCACCGCCACGGAAGGAGCCTGACGTTGACGGGTAAGTCATATATAACTGTGACACCCGACAGCACAACACACACACACACACACACACACACACACACACAACTGTACAATGTGTATGCCCTGTATTGTGCCGCCGGCAGCTGCTTCTGGAGGCCGTCAGGCTTGAGCTCAACCTCGGCCGTTCTTTCAAAAGACACGAGACCAAAGTTAAACCGTCGTCGGGCGGGAGACTGAGGGGACGTCTTTGTTAAGTCCAAACACTGGGACAGGATGAGGCTCCATGTCAAGAGTGAAGTCAAATCAAATATCTCACAAAACAAAACAACGACCTCGTTGAACGAATTAGGTTGTGCTAATAATAATGATAAAAAGTGGCATCTGTGAGTGTCAGCTGCCCACTGGGGAAGAATTTGGCTGGCGGGAGACAATTTCCTGTGTGTGAGAGGAAAACAATTAGAGCTCCGCCGCCGCCGCCGCCGCCGCCCGCCGCCGCCGCCGGGCTACATTACTGTTTCAATCAGAGCTTAACGTGCTGCAGGACACAGACACATTTTGTTTTTTAAATGCTTGATATATATAAAAAAAAAACACAGCTTGCGACGTCGTCCGTGAAGTAAAGTGCAGAACAGGAGGCGAGGACAGGAAGCAAGAGACATATTTAAAGAGAAATAGAGCCACAGGAGATCGAATATCTGGTGGCTAATAATATACAAACTCTGACACGGATGTAAACTGTATGAAAAAGTAAATAAATAAACTTCTCCTGCTTGGTGCCAGCATCCTGCCCGCTGTGCGCTCCAGTGTTTTATTTATCGCCTGTCTGTGCTGCCTGGGACGGCACGACTCAGTCAAACTGCTCGGCGCGACACGACATGTCGCCGCCGCCCAAAATAGCCGCGCTACTGTAAACCCAATCTGAGGGGGGGGCGTGCGTGCAAACATGTAGGCGCGCGGCGGCGTAAACACCTCCACAGGTTTCCAAGACGCACTCCTCTCTCCACATCACACTTGCTGCCTGTGTGGACGTGGACCCGGAAGAGGAGGGATGATTCTGGGCCAGGGTGGAGGTGTGGAGGGGTGGAGGAGTGGAGGTGTGGAGGGGAGGAGGAGGGGAGGTGGAGAGGGTGGAGGAGTGGAGGGTGGAGGAGGAGGAGGGAGGGAGGTGTGGAGGGTGGAGGGTGGAGGAGTGGAGGTGTGGAGGAGTGGAGGGTGGGAGGTGTGGAGGAGTGGAGGGGAGGTGGGAGGGGTGGAGGGGAGGAGTGGAGGGTGGAGGGTGGAGGTGTGGAGGGGTGGAGGGAGTGGAGGAGTGGAGGGTGGAGGGGCGGAGGTGGAGGGTGGAGGTGTGGAGGTGGAGGGTGGAGAGGTGGAGGGTGGAGGTGGAGGTGGAGGGTGGAGGAGTGGAGGGTGGAGGAGGAGAGGGTGGAGGTGGAGAGGGTGGAGGGTGGAGGTGGAGGAGTGGAGGAGGAGGAGGTGTGGAGGAGTGGGAGGAGGAGGGTGGAGGGTGGAGGGTGGAGGTGGAGGTGTGGAGGTGTGGAGGTGTGGAGGAGGAGGAGGTGGAGGGTGGAGGAGTGGAGGGTGGAGGAGGAGGAGTGGAGGGTGGAGGGTGGAGGAGGAGGAGGAGGGTGGAGGAGTGGAGGTGTGGAGGGGTGGAGGAGTGGAGGAGTGGAGGAGTGGAGGTGTGGAGGGGTGGAGGGGTGGAGGAGTGGAGGGTGGAGGTGTGGAGGGTTTGGAGGGTGGAGGAGTGGAGGGTGGAGGAGTGGAGGTGATGAGGGGTGGAGGAGTGGAGGTGTGGAGGGGTGGAGGAGTGGAGGTGTGGAGGAGTGGAGGTGTGGAGGGTGGAAGGGTGGATGAGTGGAGGGTGGAGGGTGGAGGGGTGGATGGAGTGGAGGGTGGAGGGGTGGAGGAGTGGAGGGTGGAGGAGTGGAGGGTGGAGGTGTGGAGGTGTGGAGGAGTGGAGGAGTGGAGGGGTGGAGGTGTGGAGGGGTGGAGGGGTGGAGGAGTGGAGGGTGGAGGGTGGAGGAGTGGAGGGTGGAGGGGTGGAGGTGTGGATGGTGGAGGTGTGGAGGGTGGAGGGGTGGAGGAGTGGAGGGGTGGAGGGTGGAGGAGTGGAGGGGTGGAGGGTGGAGGAGGTGGAGGAATGGAGGAGGGAGGTGTGGAGGTGGAGGAGTGGAGGGTGGAGGGTGGAGGTGGAGGGGTGGAGGTGTGGAGGAGTGGAGGTGGAGGAGGGAGGGTGGAGGGTGGAGGTGGAGGAGTGGAGGGTGGAGGAGTGGAGGTGGAGGGTGGAGGAGTGGAGGTGTGGAGGAGTGGAGGGTGGAGGTGTGGAGGAGTGGAGGGTGGAGGAGTGGAGGTGTGGAGGGTGGAAGGGTGGAGGAGTGGAGGAGTGGAGGTGTGGAGGAGTGGAGGGGTGGAGGGGTGGAGGGTGGAGGAGTGGAGGGTGGAGGGGTGGAGGAGTGGAGGGTGGAGGAGTGGAGGAGTGGAGGAGTGGAGGGTGGAGGAGTGGAGGTGTGGAGGAGTGGAGGAGTGGATGAGTGGAGGGTGGAGGGTGGAGGGGTGGAGGTGGAGGGTGGAGGAGTGGAGGTGTGGAGGTGTGGAGGAGTGGAGGAGTGGAGGGGTGGATGAGTGGAGGGTGGAGGAGGAGGAGTGGAGGGTGGAGGGTGGAGGAGTGGAGGGTGGAGGTGGAGGAGGAGGTGGAGGTGTGGAGGGGGAGGGTGGAGGTGGAGGGTGGAGGAGGAGGTGGAGGGAGGAGGGGAGGAGGGTGGAGGGTGGAGGGGTGGAGGAGGGAGGGTGGAGGTGTGGAGGGTGGAGGAGTGGAGGAGGTGGAGGAGTGGAGGTGTGGAGGGTGGAGGAGTGGAGGTGTGGAGGAGTGGAGGGTGGAGGTGTGGAGGGTGGAGGAGTGGAGGAGTGGAGGTGTGGAGGAGTGGAGGGGTGGAGGGTGGAGGGTGGAGGGTGGAGGGTGGAGGAGCCTTCAGGGCTCCAGGAGGAATAAAGGCGATTAATAAGCTATTACAGAGGCTTGCAAAAGCAAAGAGAACCTGTGGCTGTGTGACGGCCTCAGTGTGAGGGGCTGGGTGTCATGTGTGCTTCGGGCTTTTTTGCGTATTTATTGAATTTTCCGCAGCGGGTTAGTCTTAGTTTAAGGTTTTAAACTACGGAAACAAGAAGCACAGCCTGTCGAGATCAGTGCTTTTTTTTTAACCACTGTGCCGCCGCACACTGGTGCGCCGTGAGATAATGTCAGGTGTGCTGTGAAAAAGAATCCAATTTCACTTGATTGGTCTAGAAAAAAAAAACTTTCCATTGTGGAGTGACTGAACTTTCAAAGGCAAGTGAGCCTAGTTTCTTCCCAGCATATGAGCTTTGTGTGCATCTAAACAGGCCCACGTCTCACACTGAGTGAGCATAATTTAATTAAGAGACTACACTCTCATCATTAGGCTAAAAAGTGTTATTTTATCATATTTTTAGTTGGTGGTGTGCCAAAAAAAAATGTGCCGTGGCTCAAGAAAACAAAAAAAACCCTCTGCTCTAGATTATATCTAAAAGCCTCTTTAGCGTAGCTGCCCTTTCATTTTCCCCCAGCTTCTACCCGGCCGACCTCCTCCTCCTCCTCCTCCTCCTCCTCCTCCTCCTCCTTCACCTCTGGCGTGCGGCCGATGAAGGCTGTGCCCTCGTGTGTCTGATGAATAAGGTCTGTGTGACGGAGCGGCAGACGCCGCGTGCGCTCCAACTATTGTGTCTGCTCAGCTTTAGGGGTCTATCAATACCCAGACGCAAGGCGTGCCACGGCCGGCGGTTGAAAAACGATCGCACCCGGGCAGGAAGTGACTCAGACAGCGGGGAGAATAGGATCCCGCACGCAAAGTAAGCGTTGAGAAAAGTGTGGAGATTGTGATTTATAGGCTGATGGTGGTGGTGCGCTGGCAGGGCGGCCAGGCAGGTGGAGGCCAAGTTCTGTCAGGATGGATGAACGTCTCTCCGACAGGCTGAAGCGGAGTTTTAGAGCCAAATACTGATGCTGCAACAAAACCTGAATCAGGGCCGTGCTGCAGCAGGAAGATCTCAGGTGATCGACGGCACCCAAGATAGAGGAACGCGACTGGCTGGGAGCGCAGCGACCTGTAAGTCTCGCTGTTCTCAAGGTTCTGGATGAGTCTGTGGTGGACCACAGGCACAGCTTCAAGTCTATCGCGTTGCAAGAAGGGTGTGTATGGTGCAGAACACAATAAGACGCCGAGTTTGCAGGGAAACTGAGCACGAATCCACGTCAGGGTCATCAAACACAACATCAACACCATGAAACACCACAATCCTCCAGTCCAGTCAAGACGTTTGCCTTTTCCTCTCTCTCCCTCCGTTCTTCCCGCTTTAAGCCAAACGACTTAAAACTGCTCGACATCACGACTGAACTCAGACGTCACATCACGCCGAGTTCCTGCCGGCGGCAAACGCTGCTAAACATTCAAGCTGGGACAAAAGACGGACAACCTGCTGCATTATTGATGAGTCTCCTCTTCCTGCGCGGGTCCCGGTGGCACATGTTCAACAACTTATCCCCCGCACACACTCACATGCATACCTTGATGCACACACATTCGGGGCTCGATGAGGATAAAGGTTCCTGTTGCTAGCGGCGCCGTTAGCGTCCCTCTGTCGTGGAGTCAGAGCTGATTGTGCGGAGAAACTTTCCAGCCGCGCCGCAAATCGATATGACAGCCGGTGACAACTTTTTGGCCGTAAAGCAACACAACGCTAATTTGAATTTTCCAGGAAGCGTTACGGCAGAAGCAATATCGATCTGGAGGGGAGAGGGAGAAAAAAAGAGAAGTGTTGCTGTGCGTGCAGGTGTGCTTCACCTAACCAGCGGAGCGGCACCATTATTTGGCCGGATCCACAACTGAGGCTCCGCAGGGCGACTGGAAAACAGACACTCTGGCAATCTCATTAGAGTGACCGTGTAGCAAACAGGTCCCCGAATTCGCCGATCGATGCTCTCAGACCATCTGGAGCTCAGCCTGAGGAAGTGAAATGCTAATTCACCCGTTGATTCACGCGTACGAACTGCGGGTTTGAGGCGATGCGTCAGCGAGGGCTGCCAGCGAGGCTGCCGTCAGCAACAAAGCTTCTGGGAACAGTGGGGATCGAAACAAAGTTTGTTTTTAAAAAAAAAAAAAAGGTTGTAATGTCTTTTTTGGATGCGTATCAAGGCGCCGTTAGTCACCCAAACCTGGGAAACCTCAGGAATGGACGAGAGGAGAGAACATCTGTGTCCCATCAGGTGAAAAGAGAAAGTCAGCAGCTCTGAAAAGCTTCAGCAAACACACATGCAACCCTCCCTGCCTCTCTCTCTCTCTCTCTCTCTCTCTCTCTCCCCACACAGAGAGAGAGAGAGAGAGAGACAGGTGGGGTCACGCTCCCCTCCAGGTGCCCTGCATTAAAACCCCCGGCGGAAAACTACAGAGGCAACTTAAAAAGGAGCCGAGAAACAAAGAGAATAAAGGTAGACGCTGAAGAGAGGAGGCAGGGACTCACGAGGGGGATGAAAAGAGGAGGATGAGTGTGTAACACAGAGCGAGATCTGACACGGAACAAGCTCCTCCACTCGGGGAGGGGCCACACTTTCACCTGATCTCGCCGCTGCCTCAGCGAGCGGCACGGAAAAAAACAGGAGGGGGAGGCCGGAGTGAAAGATGACGGAACGACAGGAGACGGATCAGCAGCAAAAACAGGATTTAAAGAAGAGGCGGAGTTTCAGCTGAACTAGTCCGAGTGCTGCGACTGCGTTTTGGTTCGTTTCAGAACAGAAACAATGAAAGAATCCTGGTACGACGTGACGACTCTCCCCTCACCTCAGCAGCAGCAGCAGCAGCAGCAGCAGCAGCAGCAGCAGCAGCAGACGTTTACACACGCCTGCTTTCAGTTTACCTCCCTGCAGCGCCGGCAGGGTCGGGGGCTGCAGACACTTCAGGCGACGTTCCTGCTTGACTGACTGGGCCAATAATGCACTCTGCTCAAATAAAGGTGGAGTAAACAGCAGCACTTGGCTCCTGGCACCAGCGTCAAATCGCGGCGCTGGCCGCTCGCTCCGCGTCTTTAATAAACAAGGCGGGAGAAAATCCATCAGAGTGCCGCTGTTTTAAGATCTCAGCCTCAGATATTCACTGCATGGCCGTATGGTTTTATCGTTCTTGGCACAGTTTATGGTTTTCACGGTTTCCCTTCTTCTTGGATGTTAGTTCAAATAAATCACATCCGCTGTGTGTCGTGATCTTAACACGCTAACAGCACCAAAGATCAACTCTAAAGCCCTCAGCCAGTTTATTGCTGGCCTCATAAGAGGAACCTGAAATCCAGTGTTCCTTAATAAAAGCTACAAGAACCGAACTACGGTAGGTTTTCAGGTGAGGATCCACAGCCAGGCTGAGAGAACACAGCCTGGCAGCACTGACGAGGGAGAGGAGAGGTCAGCAGCGGCGGGAGAAACAGGAAGATTTCCCATCGTGGCGAAGGCCGGGCAGGAGGGAACGCTGCGCTCGAGGAGAGGCGAAGTGGTGCGGTGAAGAGAAAGAAAGAAGAAAAAAAATAACACGAGGATGATTCAGCGTGAAGGCTGCAGGGAGGGGGGAAAAAACAAGAACCTGTGGCCTCGCACGGCACCGCTGCTGCTGCTGCTGCTGCTGCTGCTGCTGCTGCTGCTGCTCACATGAACTCTTAGGGAAGATTCCCATGATTCCAACAAGGAAAAGTAGAGAACGAGGGAAGGACAGAGCCACACCCCTCCACCCCCCCGACCACCACTACCACTCTCCAGTCATTAGCCACGGCCAATCAGTGAGATGTTAGGTGTTAGCATGCTAGTGGTTTTACTAATGACATGATAACTGTAATTAGAACGTGCGGCTGGACTCGCTAATTGTGCTGCATCCCTTTTCTGTACCGACGGTGATGGAGACAAAGAGAGAGGCAGAGGGAGAGAGAGAGAGAGAGAGAGAGAGAGAGAGAGAGAGAGAGAGAGAGAGAGAAACCACAGCGAAGGTTAATTAGCTTAATGTTTATTCGCCCGCTGCAAAACTAGCTTGTTGAAGTCTTCTGTGGTCACTCAGGCGCCATTATTTTAATGAGTGATGTTTGGAGGGGAAGGGGGTGGGGGGTGGTGTTAGCAGCTAATGTGATGGTGCTTTCTCACGGTTGCGTTGCCACTCGACTGGGGTTGTTACAGGGTGAGTGACACCTGGTGGCCGGAGGACACCTGTTACCTGCACGAGCCGCCGTCCATCCACGCAGCCATTCATGCAAACAAAAGGCCAGAGAGGCAAACACAGAGACAAACACACACACTCCAAGATGTTTATGAGAAGGAGAAGGAGAAGGGAAAAAAAAAAAAAAAAAGGTTTGCATCTATATTACAGCCGCAGGATTTTTTAATAACCTGCTTCACTTTTGGCCACGGGCCCTGCTGTGCTCGACGGAGGGGAGGAATAAATCTGACTGGCTTTTACTGCAGGTGGCTCCACTCAACTACTCCTTCACACTCGGCTGCCTTCCTATTATTTCGCTAATGCCCTCTCATGCTCTCTCTCTCTCTCTCTCTCCGCCTCCACCCCCCCACCCCCCCCAACACCCCCCTCCTTCACTCATGTTTCCTTGCTCTCTCCATCTCTTTCTCCTTCACTTCATCTCTGTCGCTGCTTGGCGGCTTTGTATTTCAGGTGTGTTTGGAGACCTACCAGTCCGGCCCCCTCTCAGGTCAACCATCACACCATTACAAAACAATTCAGCAAATTTGTTTTTTTTTTTTTTGTCTGATTAAAACCAAAAATGCACTTGAAATAAGGAAACCAAACCAGGCAACGAGCTAATTCCATATCTGATGAGATGTATTGAGTTGGTACATTTTCCAATCCTCACTGTGAGCCAATCCTTGGCATCCATGGCTACTTGTAGAACAGCGCCACCTACAATATTTCGGAGTGATGACATGCAGCCGCGCTGAGCCGGAACCAGGTCAACAAACGACACGGCTGATTTGATTTGCTGATGACACACTACTGTTGATCAGCCCCGCTAGTCAAACAGGAAGCAGTTACCAGGCGAGCTCAGAGAGGGAGGGGGCGGGACGCTGCAGGAGCTACAGGTGCGGCAACGTGTCGCACAGGTCAAAGGTCAAAAGCCGACGCTGCTGAGCCGTAACTGCACCGCAAAACAACCAGAGCTGCTGAACCTTTTCAGGATGCGCAGACTTGACATTTCCTCCCTCTACCTTCCCCTCAGTCTCCGCTAGGCACCAGGGGGCGCCGATCGCAGCACCCCCCCTCCGGTGGAGAAACCTGCGGGCGCTTCACCCCACACCCCCAGCGCAGAGCACCGACCGAGCTAGACTGTTTCATCATCCGGCGTATTTCAGCAGAGGCTCTATGGAGGCAGACAGCCGGTCTTGAGTGGCCAATTACGTCCGTTTATCTCCCTTCCAGGCGCAGCTGTGATCAAACGGAATGAAGAAACAGGATCAAACAGTGAGGCAAAGAGAGGGAGGGAGGAAGAGGAGGGGGAAAAAGGCGCTCTTCCGTTTTGGTTGCCTTCCTTTTGCAGCTACTTCCTCTTCCACCCATCTGTACTTCAATCCCCCCCCTTCTTTCTCTTCTGTCTCTCTCTATATATTTATGCATCATCACTATGCTCCCCTCGCTCATCTCTCCGGAGACGGCAAAGTTTAGCGCCGACGAGGCTCCGTCACTCAGTCTTCCGAGCACGCGTGTGTGTGTGTGTGTGTGTGTGTGTGTGTGTGTATGCAGGGAGATTAAGAGGGTCCACAGGAAAGCCAGAGTTCAGCTGCAGCCGTCAAATAAAGACGGCAGCGGCGGCTCGTCGGCAAGGCCTCGCGCAGAACCTGTTACACAACGACGGAGCGTTGGCGAAAAACAAGGCAGGAATTGCAATTTTTCTGACAGAGGAAACGACGTGACCAGGCCCGAAAGCAGAAGTCGGTCACTTGGTAGAAAACTTGTGGTCGTGGTGAAGATGAAAAACACAACAACACTGACGATAAAATAGAAACTGACGCGGTTGCTACATGATTGTATCTGCAACCACTTCCTCAATTTTTTAGTTTGGTTTGATTTTTGCTGCATCACATAATTTAACTAATGGTCCCAGTACAGACGACAAAAGCCGATTTAACTGAATCACATTGTGCAAAAATCCAAAGAAAATATACAGGTTTCTGGACGCCTGCCTGATCCTAAAAAAAAAAACTGGCTCCTATATGGCCACAGATCAGAGCTGAGAGGTGATGTGGTGTTCAGACCAGTGCAGCCACTGTCGCTCTGCTCTCAAACAACAAACACTCGGCAGGCTGGCCGCTCAATCCGAGTCATGAGATCCGTAAAAGCTGCGGCTCGCCTCGAATAAGCCCCCAAATCAATGACATTTACAATGCAGACAACTTCTCCCACATCTTCTTAGCACTCGCTCTCTCTCTCTCTCTCTCTCACACACACACACACACACTCGCAATGGAGGTGAGGGTTGGGAGAATCTGATTATCTCTGTAAATTTTACAATTTACAAAGTCTTCTTGGAAAGTCTTCAACACAAATTGAGTTTGGTTTTAAAATAACCTTCAACTCAAACCTGTGGCTGCTCCTGGCGCTGGGATCTCATCCCAGGTTAAAACCAAACAAACAGCATGTGCATATAAAAATATAAAAATAAAATCATCTACTTGATGCAGAAAAATATACACAAAAAAAAAAAAATAGATTTTTAAAATGATCTGTGCTAATTTTCAGCGCGCTTTCCCAGTGGCCACGTGATTTTCTGAAACATTTTTTTTAATTTTTTTTTATCCCTTTTCTTTCCTTTCTAATCCCAGCGCCCAGCTGGCGAATGAGGACCCGCATTTCACACAGGGACTGGGGAGCTGAGCCAGTGGCCGGTGGCCTGGCAGCGGCCAGCGGACAGACAACAGAGTCCGGAGCGCCGAGCCTTCTGCTGCCTGGAGCTCCAGGATGCGCGTCCTTTCAGAAAGGTCCACGTCGTTTGGAAAATATACTGAGAAACAGAATTTAAAAATGGGGGAGGTGATCTGCCCCGGCATCAGTGCCCTGTAGGGATTGTCTCTCTCCCACCGGTGAAAGTTTTAAAAGCGTCGCCGCTCGGTTTGCAAAAAAAAAAAAAAAAAAAAAAAAAGGGGGCAAAATATCAGCGAGGCCGTCGCTCCGTCCACGGACTGACACCAGGACGCTGGTTGTCAGGAGGAGCCCCGTGTTAAAGTTGCGTTCACGTCCGCTAATTGACTCATTTTACACCTAAGTGTTTTGTTTTTTCCACCTCCGGTGCTGACGCCAGTGAGGACGACAGGACATCCTGCCTCCGTCTGCTGCTCCAACAGAACTAACGGGCGAAACCCGCCAAACTTTCAGATATTTCAAAAACATGTTTTTTTTGTTTTTTTTTACCCCCCCCCCCAAAAAAACAAAAACAAAAAACAACAACAACAAACAAACAAAAAAATAGGGTTAGAATATATTACTGTCGAAATTTGTCTGAATTTGAAACGGATGAGCGGAGGGTGCGTTTTTTTTTGGGGGGGGGGGGGGTCTGGTGACGGACAGACGGACAGACAGACAGACAGACAGACAGACAGACAGACAGACAGAGTGAGTCTGTGCTGGGAAAGCGGCTTGACTTCCATCTCACACCTTCCCGTGACGGTGTGATGTTGAGCGGAGAGCAGAGCCAAACTCACCTCCTTCCTCTGTTCTGGCCGCCGAAGGCAGCAGGGAAGCCAGTAAACATCCACACAGCCACGCCAATAAATCCATCTCTGCGTCCTGTATCTTCGAGTTTTTGATGTGGAGAAAAAAAAAAAAAAAAAAAAACAAGAATCCCTCTTCGCCGCTGCGCCTTTATTCTCTAAATAACGTCTAAAGTCCCCGCTAGGGTTTTTTTTTTCTTCCTTTTTGTTGTTGTTCTTCTCCACAGTTTTGTGTCTCTTTGAATCACACGCGCTTGTGTGTCTCCGCGAGCTTTCCAAGAAAAAAAATAAAATGAAAAGAAGAAGAAGCAAAGACAGCGCCGCTTCCAAAGTGTCACTCCCGGCCAGACTCTGCTGCCCTCGGCCGCTTCTCTCCTTCCCGTCCCTCGACCCGAGTCTCCGGTTCCGCTGCGTGGAACCGAGTCGCGCTGGTTCGGCGTGATTTCTCTGCCTCTACGCGCCGAGTCGACGATCCATCGCGCGGGTCGCCCCGCTCCGCGCGCAGCTCCGTCTCACACGGCCCCCCTGTCAGTCACGGCGCGCGTGGACGCCGGTGTCCTCGCGACGGTCAGGGTACGCAAATGACTGGAGACATGAAGAGAGCTCTCGCGCCTCTGGCGACACGCACTTGTTTGTTTAGGAAGAGGGGAGAAAAAAAAAAAGGACACGTTTTCCTTCCTCCTTGTCTCGTGAAAATCCCCAAATCGCTCGCGGGTCCGGACATAAGATTTATAAGTATTTGTAGGGGAGGAAATAAAAAGAAAAGAAAAACTTGGCTCTTGGCTGGTCTCGCGGCTCACTGTCCGGAGAAGTGTCCACTTCTTGCGCCAAAAGACAGAAAGAAGGAAGAGAAGAGGAGAGGAGAAGAGAAGTGGACAGCAGCGGAGCAGCGGGGAGAGGCGAGCCGCGCGTAAAAGTGCCGCGGAGCGGAATGAAGACGTGCAGCCTGTGCGCTCTCCTCCTGCACACTGCGCGTCCCCTCGGCTGGAACACTCTCTCCGCCTCCTCCCCCTCCTCCTCCCCTCCCTCCACTCCTCCCTCTCTGCCGGCTCTCTGACACTCGCAGCGCCTCTCTCGGCTCGCCAGCAGCGCCAGCAGCAGCAGCAGCAGCAGCGGGTCTCTCTGCGCTCCTCGCGCCGATCTCTGCTGGGTTAGTGGCGGCGCGAGGACTCTGCCCCACACACACACACACACACACACCACCACCGTTTTGGGGCGCGTGCACGCCGGTACGCGCAAGCGTGTATCGGATTACAGTATAGGCACCTCGGCCCGCCTCCCTTCACACTCCGATTAGAGAGAGAGAGAGAGAGAGAGAGAGAGAGAGAGAGAGGTTCCATCCCTCACTCCCCCTCTCTTTTTCCTGCTGTCTCACCTTTGCTCACCTCGCGAGCTCCCCTAGGGTTTATTTATTTATCCCTCCCAGCAGATGGATCTCCCTGCTGCTCTCTGGTTCACCATCATCATTGCCGCCGCCGCCGCCCATTATTTCATTCATTCATTTTCTTTTCCTCTCTTTTGCGTCCCCCTTTTAATTCCTTCCTCCACTTTATCACAGTGTGTTGGTGTAAAAAAAAAAAAAAAAAAAAAAAAAAATTGGGAGGAAAAAGTTGGAGGTGGGAGAGCTCCTCCAGGCCCAGCTCGTCTTCCCAGTCGAGGGGCCCGGCGGGAGGGTGAGCTGAGCGGAGGAGAAGAAGCTCCGAGTCAAAGACGAGCGTTTCATTATGTGGATTTGCGCCGTGACTGACTGCTGAATATCCTCCTCGGTGAAAATTAAGATTTACTTGTCAAGTGGAGCTCCCGCTGTGGTTGTAATGATTCAGCTCGCGGCATTCAACACACACACACACACACTAACAGAGACACACACACACATGCGCACCAAGCTGTTTACCGAGGGCACGCGGGTTGAGCGTTGAGCGGAATTTAAACGCACAAGGACGAAACGCAGCCTCACAGAAGAGAGAGGTGGGGTGGGAGGGGTGGAGGGGTCGGATGGCAAAACAGCCGGGGGCTGGCTGCAGCGCCCCCCAGCGGGGGAAGACGTGCGTCTTTCTTCGTTGGCGGCCGTAACAAAAAAAAAACAACAACAACAACGGGCTAAAATGTCGGTGGGTTTCACAGCTCGCAGCCTGAACAACCCAAGCAGAGCTCGCTGCCCAGACTGGCTTCCCAGGACACACCCTGGACACACACACACACACACACACACACACACACACACACAGGCCATAATGACAGAGATGAAGCCGCAGCAGGCCGCTGGGTCGAGGCCATCGTGTCGAGGACGGAGGAGCAGCAGATTCTGTTCACCTCCTTCTGAAGAAAAAACAACACACACGTCGCAGACGGCGGCCCGCTGGGATTATTTACAGCCTTTCAAAGTTTTCACAGTGATAAGGAGCGGCCGGCGTTCGTCCGAGGAGTTGGCAGTGGAGGTTTTTTTGGGGGGGGGTCGTGGGGCAGGAACATCTCTGAGGGTCTTGAGGTTCCTTCAAGGCGCAACGGCGGTGGTGTGACCCCAGCCATTAGCCAGGTCCCCTCACTGTTGACCCCAGGAATTAGTCCCCCTCTCTTCTCTTGTTACCATCACTGACCCCACCCCCCCCAACCCACCGCCACCCCTCCCCCTCTCAGCCAGCTGGACCCTGTCCAGTGAGAGATGACAGGGATCCCACAGTGACTTTGGTGACGTTCCTCCGCAGCTCCACGGTTCTTCCTGCCTGGAGATGCAGCACGACGTCGATGGAACAATTCAGAGCCCTTCTCCCTCTTTATTTTTCCATTTGTCAATATTTCAGAGCCATTGCAGAGTTTACTCCCCCCCCCCCCCCTTCTGTATCCACAAAGAGGCCCCGCCGTGCTTCAATTGATGTGAAATGAAAATAAGGTAAAAAAAAATTGTTGTTGGACCTTTTGTCTCACATGGGAACAGATTGTTCTGAGGATAATTTGAAAAAAAAAAAAAAGAAAAAGAAAGATTTGCTCGCCAGGCTTTGACAGTGAAGACTTTGGTGAGGAAAAGTAAACGCAGTCCTGCCTGTTGCTGCCGGCCGCTTCACACCAGCGTCCAGCGGACTTTCCCTTCACGGATTCCTCGGTGTAACTTAACGGCCGTGTGTTGTGAAACGACGATACGCTGAATCCACGACAACTCTTGACGCTTGCCAACGCGGCGCAGCGCCTTTCCCAGAACTTTGTCGCTGACATCAGCGGCTGGGCTCCAGTGAAAGCGGATCCGACCCGCCGCTGCTCCTGGTCCCTGGCATGAGAGACTTTTTAAACATTTTGTGGAAAAGCGGCAGCTGTCAGTCCCGAGGCGGCGGCGGCGGCGGCGGCGGCGGCTGGAGTTTGAGTGAGCGATCCGAGTGTCCAGCCTGATAGGAAAGAATCGCAGCTTTGTTTGTTTTAGGCGCGGCTGCAGTCGGACTGAGTGCGGCTTTATCTGGCAGCCGGGCAGAAACTTTTTAACTGCCCCGCAAATTACGTGGAAAGTCCTGAAGTTTTCCACAGATGCTTTGCAAGAAATAGTTAGGCGTTCATATCAGAGTTATATATATATATATTTTTTTTTTACATTTTCATCTTTGTGACTCAAACACAGGGAGGCTGTTGTGGCCATGACGCTCTAAAACCAAGACCAACTGCGTGTGGATTAATGACATCATCCAGCAAAGCGGAAGAAACTGGTTTCTCAAACGGGCAGCTTTGAACTTGAACACAACACGTTTGATGTTTTTGGCCTCTTGTGCCAACATAGGGCAGCCTCCTCTTTCTCCTCTGCGTTTTCAAAGGAGTTTGAGCCGACGGTCAGGCGGTCCGAGAACCGGCGTCTTTTACCGACATCACGCCGCCGAACGCAGCGTCCAACCGTTTCTGCAAAGCCACGAAAAACAGGTTCCCTGCGATTCGCCTTCGTGGAAGAGGAAGTTTGAACTTCTTTCCTTTTGAGTTTTTCCACATCTCTTCCCATTGATTTTTGTTGCCTGTTCTTTTCTCTCACTATTTCCGTCGTGTTTCATGCGAACCAGTGAGCCGCCTGCCGGGAGAGACGCTCTGAGGAAAACGTGAGCGGTTATATTTAAAAACGACGAGGCGCCCCCGCTGCGTCCTCATTGATGCTGATCGACAGGATCTCGCTGGCTAAGGTCACCCAGGTCACTCACTCGACACACACACACACACACACACACACACACTTCCCAGCTTCAGTCCAAAACATTCAAAAAAAGGAAGTCTATAAAAAAAAAGTTCAGCTTGAACGACAATCGCTCAGCCGTCGTTTCGACAAACAGGCCTGACGTGAGCTGTTTTCCTCGCTGGTTCTTCGCCACTCACTGGATGCTTTTTTTTTTTTTGACAGGCGGCGTGACCCCCCGACCCCTCAAATCCCTCTCACCCCTCCGAGAGAGCGTTTGAGAGTTAGTTTCATTTCCTCTGTCCGCTGCTTCCTCTTCAACTATGCCAAGTACACACACTCTGGCTTCGGGAACTTGAACACATGCAGTGCACGTGTGGTATGCGTGCGTCACCACATAGGTGCGAATCTCCGGTGGCTTGTCGACGAGCACGACTGGCAACCCAAACTGCAGCACTGCGACTCTCCGCCTCTGGGCAGTCGATAAAACGGGAATCCCTAACTTTCAGGCAGAAAGGTCATTTTTGAAATACAACAAATTCCGCCACTTCCCTCCCCGCCGTCCACCCTCACTTCCTCTCTCTCTCGGGACACAAACAGAGTTTGGGTCATAATCAATTCTGACAAACCAGACCGGCCAAGCCACCAGCCCAAAGAGGGGGGCTGTTTGGAATTGCTGGCTTTTCGAGGTGGTGGCCAGAATATAAAGTCAGCGCCGGTCGTCACAAAAAAGAAGAAAGAAAACTAAAAATGCCCCTATTTGACAAAGAGAAGGATGCTCGACTTCTCTTACTTACTTCTCCTATAAAAGATGAACTCATGAGGTCGGGTCCTGTGGAACAATGTTTCTCAGCCGCCTGATTACCCCTCCAGCACCGCTGCCTCCCTCCATCCCTCCCTCCATCCCTCCCTCCTCCCACCTCCGAGGTTAATGGCACATGAAGAATGCAGTGATCTCCGAGGGACCGGCAGCAGCTCCGTGTCCATCAACCTCTCCTCACTTCTGTGCGTACGAAAAACAAAACAAAGCTAAAGAAAAGAAAAAAGTGGGGGTTTGTGCACATGGCCTCAGCTCCCCAGTCAGTTTTTTTTTTTTTTTTTTTTTTTTTGTGTTTTCTTTGCGTGCAGCGTCGACCTGTTGGCACCTCTGCTCTCTGGGGACTCTGTGTTTTGTCCAGATCTTCAACCAACTTCCAATTTCCTGTTTCAGAACCCCCCCCCTCCTCCTCCTCCTCCATGACACACACGTCCTCTTGTATCTCCTCCGTTCCCCTCCCTCCCTCCCTGCACTTAACAAATCAGTCAGACAGACAGCAAACATACAAAAAAAAAAAAAAAAAAAAAAAATTACAGGAAAAAAAGACGTACAACTCTCACCTCAGCAGCATCTTTCAAAGTGTCCAACTAAACAGACACTGGGAGAGCAAATATTTATGT
>CM020514.1:18958465-18990965 GCA_009823395.1 Thamnaconus septentrionalis | reverse complement strand
GTTGTGTGATGACCTGAAATATCTTCTGTGAAAGTAGCTGGGAGCACCAGTGTCAACGCTGTCAAATCACCAGAGGACAGAAGAGATCATTTCAGCGCAAATAACATTGAAAAATGCATTTTTTTTTATGGTCTGCTTATTCTTTCAAGTGACGCACAAAACATGTAAAAACACACTGACCTTAATGGTCCCAAATTGCCTTCGTAGCAAAAATATTTTGGCCTTTATTCATTATGCAGTAGCGCAATAACCATCCAGCCCGAGGCGCTCAGGAAGTGGGGGATTTGTTTGCAGCGAGTGTGAGCAGAAGTGGGAGGTAAACGCAGAGTGTAATTGCAGAGGCTGTAATAAATGTCCACCTACAGCAACCAACCAAGTTCCAGAATGACAAACATGGGGATTGTCGCTGTGATGATGTGAATTAAGGGTGTTTTCCGCCGACAAAGGCACAGTTCTGGTTACGCACCTATTTACTGGTGGTGGGAGGGGTGGGGGTGAGGGTGAGGGTGGGGGGGGGAGCAGCGTGGACTAGAAAGAGGGGGAAGTGATATAATAATTGGAGTTACTTGCAGGGGAAAATCCTGTTTTTGCTGTCTGGCAGAGATAGAGGGGGAAGGAGTGAATGGATGGAGGATTGAGGGGAAGAGAGGAAGACACAGCTGCCTTCTGGAGAAAATCCTATTTTCCCCGTCGGGTTCTTAGGAAGGGATAGATGGATGGATGGATGTCTGCCTGGCTGGCTCAGGGCATGGAGGGAGGGATGGATGGATGCATGGATGGATGGATGGATGGATGGACGGAATTGCCTCCAGTAAAATCCCATTTCCTGCAGCGACGAGATTTAGCACCTGCAGCCATCAGATTACCATAATAATCTACCATGAAGAAATAAACAGATTCTGGACTCAGTTTCCGTGTGTGTGTGTGTGTGTGTGTGTGTGTGTGTTTTTTAAACATGTCCACTGTGCCTATACCCCATTTATATACGGTCCTGTGTGTGTGTGTGTGTGGGTGGGTGGGTGGGTGGCGAAGCAAAGACAGACGAGAAGGGGAAATGAAGGGGTTGATTTTCCGGCCTGCAAATTTGATTTTGAGCCATGATTTCAGTGAGATGGTTGACCGCACAACTCACGCACACACACACACACACACACACACACACACACAGACACACAGTAGAGATGTTAGTGGCTGCTAATTGATTGAGGAGCGCTTGGCTGACGGACAGCGGCTGCGATGAGGAGGGTCAGCAGCTGTTTCATTTCCCACACAAGTGCCAACAGACAGCGAACAAGCTCACGCACCACTACTAGTGTGTAACACTGTCATGTGGCCTGATGACACGGAAAGACAGACGGACCGTCTCTCTCTCTCTCTCTCTCTCTCTCACACACACACAGAGGCATCAGGAAATAAAGGTCTCCTAATGATATCACACAAGCTTGACTGAGCACATTGAAGACAACACGTGCTGTCTGTGAGTGCATTCAGAAAGGAAAACACACGCCTGCACGCACACACACACACACACGCGCACAGATGGTCATGTGAGTGTCATGTCACCTTGCGATGTGTATCGGGGGGGGCATCGCTGATCACATCTGATCATTAATCCTTCCAGTGAGAATCTGGGTCACAGACGTGGCCGCAGGCGCCGTGACTGAACAATAAAAACATCCACCGCAGTCGAACAAAGGCCGTTTTGTGGAGGCGACGCTTGATTGGTGAGCTGCAGGCTGAGGGCAGATCCCTTCACTGGACGACGTCAGATCTTTGAAATGAGCCGCGCTGTTCTTTTAGAGGACAGAAATATTAAGGTCATACATTGAAACGGCTATTTACATAATTAAAATGCTTTTTGTTTTTTGTTTTTCATAAAAGTTGCGTTGTTAATGATGTTCTTATGTTCCACTCACAGCTAATCGTCTTTTTGTTTTGACAGAATATATATTTGGCCAATGAAAGATGAAAACTGTCCGTGGTTCAAATTACATATTGTGATGTTAAAGTGTTTTTTGCGTGTGCGACTGTGTGCGAACAGCATGCAGTGTTATTTTTCATCTGCCCACCTGGAATGGTTTAGATTTCTTTAATCAACACGTTGCCGAGGTTACAACCCTGGTTGAGAAGGTGCAGATTATTATTTTTTATTAATCTCTAAACACTGGGAGGTGAGGAGGGCTGGCAGCGACTCCGGTGCCCTCTCCTACCTTGCGGTGGGAATAACAAACAATCTGAGGGCCAAATTGCCCCCACAGGAAGTCAAGCAGCTTGTTTCAAGTCAACGAAAGGTTGTGGAAATAAATTATTTAACAACAGAAACAACAACTTTTTTTCGAGAATCGTTCATGCGAAACAACTAAACATTTACAATTTTACCTCTCTAATACATAAATCTGGATGAATAATTTTAGACTGCTGGAATTATCTGTAACAAATAATTTCTAGATTTGAAATTTTCCAATTTCCAATTCATCTCCATAATGTACCTCCAAGAATTCAAGCCTGACAAATACAGGCTTGGGCGCAATGTCTAATGTCGTCTGCATATATGAGTTCCTTCTCCAGAGCTCCCTCCCTTCATTAAACAAACAAGCAATGCATTTCTCTGGGATAAGGTTAGATTTTGCAGATTTACCGACAGGAAAAGGCTGGAGCTGGCGGGGTAAAGATGGAGAGAGTGTCGCTGAGAGTGGAGACGGAGCAGCAGAGCAGCGGAGCTCCATCTTTTAGGCTTTTTCCATCTGCCGCTGCCTTCTTTATTGCTGCGGACGGCCTCAGAAAGAGAAGGTGCAGGCTGAAACACAAAGGATTTAATGAAGCATCTCGCCATCTCTGTGTCACACACACACACACACACACACACACACACACACACACACACACTCTATTTACAGCTCCATCTTTAGGGTCCTTCTCGCACTCCCGGGTTTTATGGCGCTGTAATAAAACAGACAGAAGACAAATGGCCGGTGAAGAATTGCTTCTGCAGCAGCACTTAGCAGACACTTTTTATTCCACTGGTCAGTTGACTAGTCAACAACCCCACAGCCACAAACACACAAGCCACGAGTCCACTGACCAAACCCAAAGCCGGTGGTGGGAGGCAGTTTCTGCAGCTTGGCTCAAAAAATAGATTTTGTGCTGTGTGAACAAGTGAACAGGGAAAAAAAAGAACTTAGGTAGGATCTTTGAAACTTTAAAGAAGAGTGAAGAAGCAAAAAAAGCCATTAAGTGCATTAACACAATGTCCTGATCTCCAAATAAACAAAAGGATCTCATGGTGTGACCCCCTGCTGCTGGCCTACTCCATCAAGACTAATGGGTTGTGACTCACACACACACACACACACCCAAGCGGTGAGAAAGCGAGGACCACGACTATAAACATTTGAACCATCTATCTGCCTCAACAATCTCTGTGACCTCAATTACCCTCGTATTTAGGTGAGTCCCGGCCTGGCCACAGCAACGAAGCTCAGGACCAGGACCTAAATTATGGAAAGAGTGTCTGCTCAGCCATCCTTCCTGCCATCTCCTTCAGTTTCTTCAGGGCAACGGAAGAAACATGCAGAAAAAAAGAGAATGGAATGATAGCAGAGACAATACAAATTGATACAGTGCAGTAAAACTGAGCATACACTGAAGCCCTTTGTCTTTACAGTGTATGAAAAGGTGTTGTCCCCAAGAGAGGAAGGTCCCGACCCCGTTCAGGCTTCACACCCCCCCCCCAGACTTCTAATCTTCATGCATCTGGGCTCCTCCCACCAGAGAGCTTCAATGACGGTCAGCATGAGAAGTGATACCTGATGTGAAACCAAAGCAGGCGGTTGAGCACCGTCCTCCTCTACAGGATCCCAACAGCTCTCACAGATGACACACGTTTCATTCACTTCATTACAGCAAGTCTGCTACACGCTGAACAAACAAGAAGAGCGTTTTTGTGATCAAGCTGACATTCCTGAAAGGACAAAGGTGGCGGCAGAGCAGCCTCAAACACATATTTATCCATGAAGATGTTTTCCGTCAGTGCCTCAGCAATCTGTAGCGGTGTCCTCTTGTCGACGATGGAAGAGCTGAAAGTGAGCAGGTCTGGCCTCCATCTCCAACTTGGGACAACGCTGTCGTAGTGGACTGTGATGTCATCACACTTGGAGGAGCGCCGACCCTGACCTGGGAGGTGGTGACACTCCATCGAGGCAACCAAACGAATGAGGTGAAGGTTGGTCGGGGTATCGTTAGGAAACGCTGCTAAAAAGCCTCTTTAGATTAAAGTGGGACGAACTCGACTTCGGCCACAGCGACGCTGGGAGGCTGGATAAGACTCGGAGAGTCGGACGGGAAGAAGAATCTTCCACGTACTGGAGTCGGCGCCATCCTGATCAGGTTCTGATGCTGTTTTGTCAACTCGGTAAGAATTGTGGCACCGAGAGGAAACGTCTATTTAATAGAATCAAATGGCCCTGAATGGAAGTGAGTCAAAATTAATTCCGATTAAAAGGAAGTGGATGGGGACGGCGGGGGGTGTGGTGGGGGGCGAAGCCCCTCAACAGGTGACGGAGTGCAGGCGTGTGCACGCCAGTCAAGGCTTTGTCAGGCTAATTCCCCCGCAGCCTCCTGCCGAGAGACTTTGCCTCATTTCAATATCAAACGGCTCCGGAGGAAACCTTTTTTTAAATGGCACGCTAATTGTTGTAATGGTCTGTTCCGCTGCACCTCTTCCTCCTTTACAACCCTTCCATTCTCCTCCTTCACACTGTATTCTAATGACCCGCTCCGTTCGCCTGCCTGTCTGCCTGCTTCCCTTCCCTCCTTTGTCTGGGCCGGCGCTCACGCGAGCGGCGCAGACTTGAGAGTGACAGTTTAATGAGAAGTGCTTTTCCATTAAACAGACAAAGGGAGAGAATGCATCAATTAACACCCACTTACAAACAAGCCGTGCATTTCGAGATGACTGCGATTCTCCGACCCCTCCTCCCTCCCCCTTTTTATTTGCTCTTTTGACGTCTTGGCCTCGGCCGTGCAAGGCCGTGCAGGACGGTTTGATGGAGCGACTGGAGTCAAAGCCGTCATTCCACTGGTCTGCGGACGCGCGGCTGAATGGATGTTCGCTCTACCCCACTTCCTCCCTCCGACAGCTCCGACCAACGCCAGCGACTCCCTCGTCTTGTCAAAATCAGGCGCCTTTTTTCTCGGCTCATAACAACCTCTGGCGTGTCGCGATCGATGGAGCCCAAACAAGAGATTCAATTAAAGTTTATGGATTTGTTTTGCTCTTGGTGAGTTATTTTAGTTATTGATTGACTTTCAACTGTTTCTGTTTTGTTTTTTTGATTGGCACAACAGGTGATGTACATCAGACTGAGTACTTTGGTCTGATAAAAGGCAGGGTTTAATAGAGGCTGTGGTTCTGTAAATGACTGGGCATGGCACGTTATGATTGGACGGAGGAGGAGACGGAATATTTTTTACAAGTAAACAAAGATAAAAATATAACAACCATTCTTGACAGCAAACAACATCGAAATGCAGATTTATAGAAGGAATTACAAAGGGAAATGAGGGAGAAGGGCTTTGAAAAGCTGCTGAGGTCTCGCGGGACGAGATTTGACGAGAATTACGGCTGATGCTCTTCACGCCATTCAATGGAAACACCTGCAAATCGCAATTGTACTTTGTCGAAATTTTAGAAATCGCTTTTAATTTGCAAAAAACTGTCATGGAAACGCATCTTATCTCCAGACTGTGCAGAAGGCAGAGCCACGGCTGGAGCAGGTAGGGGAGGGGGTGGCGGAGTGGAGGGGGGGGGGGAGGGGAGGCCAAACAGCCTCTGAGCCACACTGAGCGAAAGAAGCACTTGTACGTTTTTAAGTCGTTTACAGCTCAAACTATGAGCCTTTTTTTTTTTTTTTTTTTTTTGACCAAACAAGTCTTGTTTATTGTTGGACGTAGATCCCCAAAATCAATCTATTAAATCTGGAAATGGCCATAATTAAGGTCCATCGTCCAAAAGTCGGACTAACACAATACTGGCGCTATTCCTAGCATCTTGTAAACGTTGTGCTGCATACCTCTCCAGTGCAACAGACACCATTTATTTATGGAAGTCAGCCCGGTGGATTACTGAGCGGCTGCCCAGCTGCTGCACGAAGAAGCTCTGAAAAACCACCGTCAACCTCCAGTTCAAGCACAGAAGTCGCCAACAAAATAAAATGCAATGAAATGACTGAAACGGAAGCCTACCTCGTCCTCCTCCTCGGCGATTCCTTCAAACTCCTCGCTGTCACACATGAAGTCAGCACATTGCCGGCGGTGTCCTGCCATGGCGGCTGATGTGGCTCCGCTGACAGATGGCAGACGCGTCAGATCGTTTGACAGCCAGCACGCAGCGGAGCATCGCAGGCACCAAAGGTTGCAGAGCTTTTGGAAAAGCTAATGTTGCATCGTTAAAAACAGACCTGGACGGCCAGATGACTCGAGGCTGACTGAACATCCACAGGTAGCGATGTTTCCCAAGGGGGAAGAAAGAGTTTCAGGTGACAGAGGCTTTGAATCCATTCTGTTAGACAGACCAAGACTTATGCATCTGGAAAGCTTAATTCCTGCACCTGCATTTCAGTGTTAAGTGGCACTTCACATCAACCTCGACCTTTGACCCCACACAGTAATCAAACTAATCTGGCCCTTCACAAATTGATTTTTTTTCAATACTGTTCCTGCACGCAGAAAGAAAACAATTCCTCCCGACTAGAATTTCTCTCTGGTGTCTGTCACACTGCCACCTAGAGGTCTGGAGTGCTCCCATCGTATTTGCCTCACAATGATGGAGTCATTCCAGCATTCATGACCCTCATTCGGACACAATAAGCAGACTGGAGTGGAGATCTGTCTGGAAAATATCCGCTAAGTGGTTTTGGAGTTTCGGACGTTTGTTTCTGCGTCCACGCTCCTCAGAAACACCGGCACCGACACGGGGGAGAGATGATTGGACTACATCAGCGCTTGATGATCTCCATAAATGAACATAAACAAACAAATGAGCTCCTGAACTCCGTCCTGGAGCCTCTTCGCTCACCCCCTGCAGCATCGCTTAGGGGGAGTGAAGACAGAGGGAAAGGATGGAAAGAAAAGGAAGTGGAGTGAAGTGTGAAGGAAAGGCAGCAGAAGAGCTGCTGAGGATGTGATAACCTGTGTGAACGAGGTCAAAGACTTTACGCAAATGAGCGGTTTTTTTTTTTTCCTGGCTCAATAAACAGCAAACCTCCGCAGTGCTGGTGGCCCTCGAAACTGGAGCCCATATAGCTAAATACATGCATCCATACATACATATATTATTGTTCCCAGATGACATCATTTATTTCCTCTCTAAATCACCTCCGCTGAGCAGGTACGCTGGCATCAAACACGGAGCTAATTCCCCTCTGATCGGCGGAAGCAGCAGCGATTTCCATGACAACACATCAAAGTGTAAAAGAGAGCGTGAGCCCAGCGTCAGCGGCGGCCACGCTCGGCTGCATCTGTTCACGCCGCCGTAAACACGGGCAGCCTGTCAGACGTCCCGCTCTCTCCGTGGACACGTCCCTCCTTCAAACACACAATCTGTTGCTCTTGTTTACATGTTCCTCGCTGCTAATTATTGTATGTTAACACCGGGTTTTTTTTTTTTTTTTTCTTCTCCTCAGCGGCTGCGCTCTGCAGCGATGAAACCCACCTTTGATGGTGGATGAAAAACAAAATGATCCCGTCCTGCAGGATGTGGTTTGGGGAAAGTGAGGCAGTGCGTCTGGGCGATCGAGCCAACGCTGCTGAGACAAGACCAGAATTGGTGCATTTTAAAATCAAAGTTTCCATGTGAGCCTGAGCTCAGAGAGAATGTCAACACTGAGAGCCTTTGAGGAAGCCGCTGCCGCACGTCTTTCTCCCTCTTTGCTTCAGAATAAACATTTTTATTTCAGCAAAACCAACTGTTGGCAAAAGCAGGTTTATCTTGAATACATTAAATTGTTAATGATGTGGTGCCCTGTAGCATTACAGAATATTACAGCCTTATAGCTGGGCATCCTGAAGAGCCTGCTGCATCATCTCCATATCTACACCCACATGCATACATGCATACATACACAGATAAATAGATAGATATATGCTCAACCTTCAACTTGATTTTTCAGCTCATGGTTGTATTTCACACATACATAACTGTGTTTTTTCATTCTAAGTGCTTGTCGTGTGCATGACCATGTCTTTGAAAGGCCAACTTCTACTTAAGCTGCTTTTATTGACTGATGATCCTCAGAGTGTCTGAACCATGTTAGTGAGCGTCGTATTTAATAAGTGAGGGGAAATATGTTTGTGTGTGTGTGTGTGTGTGTGTGTGTGTGCAGAGGGTGAATGACTTGGAGGCTGTTCAGTTTTCTCTTGTGTGTTGAGAGGAAGCCAGATAAGAGGCACCAGCCCAGGCTTCTGAACTCTCACACACTCACACTGCTGTCTGTTTATTAAGCATGGTCATGAGTTTTTATTCTGTGTGTGTGTGTGTGTGTGTGTGTGTGTCCGGCCACTGATGGATTTGTGTTGATACGACATCCTGAGACGGGGGAGAGGACGGGGGAGAGGACGGGGGACACTGAGGCAGAGGGGTGGTGGTGTCGCTGGAGTGTCACCATGACAGAAGGGAGGAAGAGGGGGTGGGGCGGGGTGGGGGTGAGAAGGAAGATGAGCAAAGGTCAAGTGTTTTGAAAGAGGAAGGAAGCGCGTGTGACAAACAATCCCTGACGTCTCCGTTCGCTTCCCGACTTCTCCCAGGGACCGTTTGTCGTTTCTGCTCCCGCCGTCGCCGCTGACTGCGACGTTCCCGCTGCGTCCGACCTTTGTGTTTGACTTGGAAAAGACACACCCACCCACCCAACCGCACACACAAACACACTTTCATGGAAAGGAAGGGAGGAGCAGGGGAGGAATCACAGAGCACAACCCGATCAATACTGGCTGCCGAGCTGAAGATATTTTTACAGTAAATTGAAGGAAAAAATCTGAGATCTGCAGTGCAAACAGTCCCAGTGGCCCACGGCGCTCCGCACTGTTTGTACTGGCTGTAACAGACACTGGCTGAACTTTAACAACTGCAGCTGCTGGTTGCAGTTTTTTTTCTCGCCCTTTATTCCCTTTTAAATATGGTATTTTTTTTCTTTTGTTGTTTTAATGTTTTGGCTTCTTCAAAGTGTGTTTACAGGCCCTGGCAGAAAACCAAACAGATAGGCGGTGGGGTCAGTGAAAGAACACTCCATTCAATCACTGCTGCTGCTTCCATGGTACACACACACACACACACACACACACACACACACTTAAGAGCGCAGTTAAACTGTTGTTTTCCACCAGCGCTGGAAGCACTGATACTCTGTAAACACTGGAAGCTCTCGTCGGCTCGGCCCAAACGGTCCAGATGACTTTTATTGACTTCCACTCAGCGGAGGTGAAGGAGGCGCCGGCTCATCTCACGCGGCTCCGTTTGGTTGTTGGCTCGGAGTTTGCGGCCCCCAAATGGCTCCGAGGGGGAAGAGACGCGACAGGAAACTCACGACTGCTTGTCTAGTGACTCGACAGCTTGAGGGAAGGAGTCAAATGTGTCTTTTTGGTCGATGACGTCGTCACAAAACTCACTTTTCTATTTTGCATTTGGACTGAACCAAACTGCTCTTCCAAGGGCGACACACTGCCCATTTGAAAGTGAAAGACGGAAGCTTACGTAACTCCAGGTTCGATGAAAACAAAAACAAGAAACGTTAAGGTCTGGTTCAGTTTAGGCACATCAAATGACTGGTTTAGTTCCACTAAATGACTCGTAATGCCCACTTTTCTAAGACAGGTCTGGCGTCTTGTGGTGGAAGGTGCGACTGATGACAGAAGTGAGAGAAAAGGAGGAAAACTTGTCCAAAAACACTCCAGGAACTGATAGATTGCAGCAGTTTCATACTGTGTAGCAATCACAGGAAGAAACGGGAGCAGTAGCGGAAAATTCACTGTGATCAGTCATTGAAACCTGAAGATCCTGTTTGAGATGTCATGGTTTGTAATTTGAAAACAACACAACAACTGCACCTGATGGCATCTTAACCATGTAAAAAAGGGTGGGGGTCTCAAAATAAACAGTAATAATAAGAATATACCTGGTATAAAGTCCCTGTAAAGATAGGAGCAGAACAGAAAACTGTTGCTGTCCAATGCCAAGTTCAAAAGGACGCACAAGCACCACCAGCAGGAAGGGTCTCCACAGGTCCCACGTCCTCCAAGAGTCCTTAGAGTGGAGGACGGTGGTTAGAAACCAGAGAGCTGAGAGCAGGAGAACACAGGGAGCTGCTACAGGTACGACCCAGCGTGACCACGGCCAACGACCTTCGGCCGCCAACCTGCGTGAGCGGCGGAGGAGCCCAGAAACACATCCGAGTCGCTGCAAAAAACCCAACCTGGAGCGTAGAAACGGTCGGTTGGCGCAATCAGGAAGTTAATGGATGCTTCCAGTAAACTGGAGACGTGCAGAGCTGCAGCAGCTGAGAGAGATTAAACCAGAGTCGCTGCTGAAGAATAGCTCATTATTGTCTGTTTGTTTGCGCGCGCGCCTGTGTGTGTGTGTGCGTGTGTGTGTTTATGATTATTATTCATGCAGAGTTGCTATGATACAACGGAGCCAGCTGGGGTGCAAGCGCTGCGCTCAACCTTTGTTGCCCTTCCTCATTTATTAAACACACAGTGAAAATGCGCGCCAGCGAGACCCTGAACACACAAGCGAGCACCAATCAGACGAGTCGGTAATCTGCCCGGGCGGTGCAACGCAACAACACACAACCCCTGCTCACCCCCTGCACATGCCTAGCGTAGCGGTTAGCAGCGGCGGCTTCCTCCGACCGACGCCCACACGGCCGCACACACAGGACGAAGAAACGCTTCTGAAAAACGCTGCAACACAGCCGAGATTAAAGCCCAACAACACAGGCAGGGTGTGTGTGTGTGTGTGTGTGACTGTGTGTGTGTGTGGACACTACGCCGTCCTTTTACTGACCCGCAAGCCATGGCACCACTGCCGGCCAATTAAAATGAGGCAACATAAACAGGCAGCAAAGGCAAAAAGAAAAAAAAAAATGATGTGGGAGAATGGAGAATATTTCCGGAAAAATATGACACATTTGTGTCACATTTGTGTGTGTGTGTGTGTGTGTGTTTGATGGAATCAAAAGTCTCCCCTTTCTGTAGTTTTAAATTCAAACTTTGCAGGGAAACTGAAAAAACAGCCTCGCTTAAGCTTTGCCCTGAGTTATTTTTTTAATCTTTTTCTTTTAATGTTTCCTTGTGTTTGCAAACATACAGTGTGCGTTTGCCTGCAGCAATGCGGAGGTGTGTAACACACAACAACCCTGCCACGGTCGATACGGTCGTCAGAACAAACGGAAGGTCGATAAAACACACGTTGCCTCACTTATGATGCATTTATGTGCATGTTAAGGAGTCGACGCTGCGACCGCGACCCTTCGCTTCTGCTGCAGATTTGGACGCCACCGAGTCAGCGGCCAAACCGCCATGGAACCTCACAACTGCAGCGTTCCTGCAGTGGACACGTTCTTCTAGTGAGCGAAAGAAACATCGAAAATCAAAATGCCTCAATCTCAACAAATACCTCAAACTGGGCGGAACAGCCTGAATTTGGTGGACAAATAACATGAGAGAAACTGGAAGATATCAACACAACTTTTGGAGAAAAAATAAATAAATAGGGCAGTAAAATGGTTCCAATACTTACAAGGACTTGCTGAATAAAAGATGTGGATCCAGCTGCAGGATGAAGGAGGGTTTGTTGACTCGCCGGGTTCCTTTTGTGGAGCTACAAGAGAAAATACAACAACAGGTTTCAGAAGGTATACAACAACACAGCTACAGTCCCCTCCAAAAGTATTGGGACGGCGAGGTCAATTCCTTTGTTTTTGTTGTATACTGAAGACATTTGGGTTTCAGACCAAAAGATGGATATGAGACGAAAGTTCAGAATTCCAGCTTTCATTTCATGGTATTTACACACTGCCAACACAACAAAGGACTTCATCAAGGGGAAAAAGTGGAAGGTCTTGGACTGGCCAAGTCAACCATCAGACCTTAACCCAATAGAGCATGCATTTTACCTCCTGAAGAGGAGACAAACAACAACAAGTGAAAGAGGCTGCAGTAAAGGCATGGAACAGCATTTCAAATGAAGAACGCAACAGCCTGGTGAAGTCAATGGGTTGCCGGCTCGATGGAGTTATTAAAAGGGAGGGTTATGGCACCAAATATTATTATTAAGTTAATTAAATAATGTCTGTTCCAATACTTTTGCTCACTTGAAAAGTGGGTGGGTTCAATGAAAAGGTGCTCTGTCCTGAGTTCTTCAACGCATGTAAATACCATGAAATGAAAGCTGGAATTCTGAACTTTCGTCTCATATCCATCTTTTGATCTGAACCCCGAATGCCTCCAGTATACAACAAAAACAAAGGAATTGACCTTGCCGTTCCAATACTTTTGGAGGGGACTGTATAGTCAAGTAAGAGGGCAACATGTCATCAAAGATCCCCGTTGTGTTGCATCTCTTTTATTTCTTGCTGGCATAAGCTATTTATTACTCAATATAATTATATATTGTATTTTTTTCATTACTCTTGTAGCGTGTTTTTAAAAATGTGCACTTCCTGTTTTCACAGAGCAGATTTTTGGATGTTTTCTAACTCTGGCTTTTAGCTTTCCCATGCCCTCCACTGAGTGTAGGTATGTGCACAAATGGAACATTTCAAAAAATCTGGGATCTTAAAACTGGTTAATATGAAGACTAAACCAAAACAAAACTGACTGGGTGGGAAGCAGCATGAGAGCGTTTCGCTAAAAAGCAGCAGTCCATGACAGAACACACACACACACACACACACACACACACACACCAAACGCCCGGCGGGGCGGTCAGCCAGGGTGTCATTATCACCCGACTCTGAAAATACCTGTTGAGGAGCCTGTTGGCTCAGACTGGTTGACACACCTGGTGGAGCGCTGGTGTCTGTCTGGGTTCAGTGGACGGGATCTGAACCACGTCGTCGGAGACCACAGGGGACGCCCACCACTGTGTGTGTGTGTGTGTGTAGGCTGTGTTATTGATACTCAGAGTGTCACGCACGGCCGAGTGAGCAGCAACAGGAAAGAGGAAATGAGTGGACTCTGAGTGTGACATTTGCACCTACATTTTAGGGAGTGCACGTCTCTCTCTCTCTCTCTCTCTCTCTCTCTCTCTCTCTCTCTCTCTCTCTCTCTCTCTCTCTCTCTGCGGGGCCGAGTCTCCTCTCGGTCGTCGAGGCTGCACGGTTCAACGAGTCGGTTCTGTGCGCGGTGCGAGCGGAGCAATTGAGCGTTCAACTCTGGCGTCCTCGCCTCGGCGGAGGAGGTGCAGCGGATGTCAGGCAGGCGGCTGGAGGAGGAAAAACTCCAGCGGCAGGAGGAGGAGGACGAGCAATAAACCCAGAGGAAGTAGGAGGAGGAGAGAGAGGCGGACGTGGAGCCGAGTGGATGCTGGTCCAAACGCCTCGGGATGGTGAAAAGGTTTGGCTGCAGCAGATCAAAGCTTCACTGATTATTATCAGCTGCTTGTCCTTATTCTTGGTGTTTTTGCTTCAACGCTCCTCTCATGTCTGTGAACTTGTCAGATGAACGACGACAACGTTTTCCCAAACCCACTGAATGCATTTTATACCTGAAGCATCCATCTGGTAGGAAGCCCGCAGGAAACATTTCTACAGGGAAGGTCCAGTGGGAGCAAATTCCAGCCAGCGTCACCTCTGAGGGACCAAGAGGATCTGAAGGTGGGAGGAGCCTGATGAGGAGCAGCAGATTAGAGCCAGGTACAAACATCACGACCGCTCTTCTGGCGGTCGGCACATTTTTCAGTCAAACTCCCTCCAAACTCCCTCCGTCCAACCATCCATCCGTCCGTCCATCCATCCATCCATCCATCCATCCGTCCGTCCGTCCATCCATCCATCCATCCATCCATCCATCCGTCCATCCATCCATCCATCCATCCGTCCATCCATCCATCCGTCCATCCGATCCATCCATCCATCCATCCATCCATCAGCTCATCCTGCACTGAGGGTCAGGGGAATGCTGGCAGCCATCCCAGCTGTCTGGGTGGGGTCAAAGGTGGAGTTCCACCCTGGACTGGTCTCAAGTTAATCACCGACTTCGCCCAGTCACATATATTCATATTCAAAGGCCGGAGGAGGCGGAACAAACCGCTGGTGACAAACAGAAGAGCGGAGGGAAGGAAGAGACGGAATCAAAGCTGTGCAGAGTGACGGGCTTTTGAAGGACTGCACCCGAGTGCTGCTGACCAGCGGAAGACAAACTGTACCAGGGTGCATTTATTTACACTCGCCGCGCAATTAAGCCAAACAGGCCACTTTAACGAGGCTGACATTTCACCAGTTTAACGAGGAGGCGCCGGGATTCCTCTGCAGGAGGCGCGATGAGCGGCCACGCTTCTGCTGCTGCACGAGAACATTTGCACATGAGAGAACGCACAGCCGGGGTTGCGTCGGAGGAGGACGAGGATGCACACGCGTCACTCTGCACGAGTCCGTCGATTCGCTGTTGTGTCCGCCGCTTCACCTCCGCCGCTCCTCTGCGGCACGTTCTGCATAAACAGGACAATCTGGAAAGCTTCAGCAGCCGGCCTGGGAATGTTAACAGGCTGCGTGGTAACATTACACCCGCAGGAGTGCGCGGCTCTCTGCGAGAGTGAGAGGGAGGGAGTGAGTGAGTGAGTGAGTGAGTGGGTTAAACAGGCACCGAGCAAGAAGGAAGGAGGGAAGGAAGGAGGGAAGGAAGGGCCATCGTGAAGGAGGGAGAGAGAAACTGATGGACGGAAAATTCAGGTTTGGTTTCCCTCGTGTGCGTGTGTGTGTGTGTGTGTGTGATGCGAGGAATGCAGCACTTTGCGGCGCAGGGAAACTCCCCCTGCGGTAACGTTTAAAGCAGCTAATAAACTCTCCTGGCTGAGAGGATGAAACTCGATCCACACCAGGTGAAAACCATTTCTTACGCTTTTGTGTTTTGATGTGAGCAGTGAACACTGTGACCGTGTGTGTGTGTGTGTGTGAGTGAGAGTGTGTGTGACAATGCGTATTCTCATTTCTTGGAGGATTAGTTTGAGCGTGCTCCTGCTTCAGTCGGCCATCGTCGACAGTGGAGCCATGAATAATCCACTGTGTTCAGGGGACACGCGGAGACGTTCGTCCTCAGCGAAGAGATGCAAAGGAAGCAAAAGCAACGTCCTCATTGAGGCACTTAAATCAGGGCAGAATGAATGCTAAGAGCTTATTGATGGAGAAAAGAAAAAAAATCTAACTCAGGCTTTGACTTTCTTCCAAGATCTGACAACTTTTTCCGGCGCACTCTGCGACCTCAAGCGTCGGGAAAAGGCCCACGAGGGACAAACTGGGCAAGTTGCTCAGGTCTTTAGGAGAAGGTTGACATTTCAGCAACGAGGTGCTAATGAAGGCACGCTCCCACGTCGTGGGCCTGGGAGCAGCGGAGGCTGCCGAGAGCCATTGAGCAGCACTCTGGAGGTCAGGCTGGCTGAGAGTCGGTGCAGGGGTCCCAGCTGCAGCAGAGCCGCTGCGCTGCAGGGCTGGTGTGAGGCGGCCACATGGAAACTCAGTCCTAGGATCAGTTTTAAATACCAATTAATGGACATGTGGAGGGCTTTTGTTGTCGACATTTGCTGTTTTCGCACGAGTTTCTGGTTTCCTCGTGTTAAAGTTAAAAATAGTTTTTTGGTCAAACTGTGAGATGAAAATCAATAAAACATCAGCGCAAAAACAACAACAAATATTTAGGCTGCTAATTTTGTCCCTGTCCAACAATTTGAATGCTTTCTCCACATCCAAACCATTATATATCCAAGCCCCTGGCTCCTCCTCCATCTTCAGCTGTGGCTCTCCAGAGATCTCGCTACCAGCCCACCTCTCTCCCACCTTCTGACCCCTTGGACTGAGGAATCCGCAGTCATTCCAGAGCTCTGATCCAGACTCGCAGGTGGCGGCGAAGAGACGGACGAGCAACCCGCTCGAAGAGTGGAGAGCTGAACACATGAGCGCAGTTCAAGAGGGCTGAAGGAGTGAAGAGAAGAGATGTCAGAGGCTGCTGTTAACATACCTGTCAGACTTGTGTATGTTCAACCTGTCGTCCGTCCTCTGGACTTTGTCTCTGCTGTGAAACTGCACCTCAAACTGTGTGTGTGTGTGTGTGTATGTCTGCCAGTCTCTGTTCAGGCTGTTATATACAAACTTGCACAGTCGTGTCAGCGTGCGCAAGTCTGTGCATCAAGCAGGAGATTTAGAGTGTAAACCTATGGATTTCTTCTCACACCCTGCGTCAGTGTCTGCACGCAGGACGCAGCAAACACGCAGCAGACGTGAACATTTCAAACCTCAGTTTTGCTCCTCTCCCTCTTTGACCGGCTCCGTTCTTGCATATTTCATCACACTTCAGGACGCACCAGTCGCGTGTCTGCGATTCGGTCCGACCTTTATCACACCGCAGCATTAATTCAAGTGAATAATGAGCAACAAAATCACAATCGCTGCAGAGCTAACAACAATATGAAAAGAAAAATGACACGGAGGAAAATGTCACACTTTGCTTGTTAGCTTATTTGCATTTCAGAACGGGCTCGCCGGGCAGAGCTGCGACGGACGCCACACTCTGGAAAATTAATTAAGTCCCTGTTGACGGAAAACGGTTCCGCGGCTCTTAAACGCTTCTTGTGAATCTGATGCAGCAGAATTCTTTCGTGACTGAAGGGAGCGAAATGTTCCTCCGTGAAAACAGGATTATTATTTCCAAAAAAAGAAAGGTTTCCGCAGCACAGGCTTCTCCTCCTCTGTGGATTAGGTCTGTATCAGATTCCTTGGGAAGAACTTTGAGCTCACAGCGAACAGCACTTCTTAGCACGTACACACACACAAACATGGTGGTTTGGCTCCAGCAAGGAAACTATTCTGTTGCAGACTTTCACCAAAACGCTCCAATCAGCCTCCAGAGGTGCTTTTCAGTATCTTCCAAACTTTTCAGACATTTAGAGGTTATTGGTTATTATTAACTGATGGTAGAACATTTTTCCTAACCAGAAAAATGTTTTGCACTGTTCAAATTGGCAGATTGCATTTGCAAAATAATGGAATTGAAAATTGCACCTCTTTCTCTGCGCCAGGTGAGATTGAGATCCTCAACCAGGCGACACTTCCAACAGCAACACGAAAGAAGATTTTGAGTGATGTCACCAAGTTGAAGCCGTACTGCTACAACTGCAACATAAATGATCTTGAAGAATGTTTTTGTATGAAGACTTGGCTGCAGAGCAACCAAAATTGTGTTTTTTTTTTTTTTTAATTTTTAGCAACGACGAGACTTTAGCACTGCATGCAAATTAAGTTCAAGAGAACAAATTCTAAAAGAGGACCAGCGGCTTTGGAGGGAAAAAAAAAGAGGAAAGACTCAAACGACACACAACACAGGCTGAGACTGGAAAACAAACCGAATCAGCCGCGAAGGGAAACAACAGCTAATCCACATCCTCTCGCACTCTTTATCCTTTTAAACTCCTTCATCCGTGCTCAACTCTTCCTTTCATCCCTCGCTCTCTCCACCGAGCCGCCGCCACACTCGTCCCAGCCAAGGCTTCCAACTCAAAGGTTGACATTTTTGTACATTGTTTGGTAAAGCGCGTGGCAGCAGAGCGGCGGGTGACATTTGGAGGGTCCCGACCCCCTGATAAAGTCCTCCGCCGCCTCTCCTGCTCCGTCCAGCCTTCCGGAGGATAAACTTGGCTTTCCTGAGAGAGAGAGAGAGAGAGAGAGAGAGAGAGATAGATAGACAGAGAGAGAGAGAGAGAGAGAGAGAGTCCGGCTGTCCTCCAAGGGAGGGGAGAGGAGGAGAGGGGGATCAATGTATGGCACCGCCGACACAGTGACTCAGACCAGGGCCGTCAGCGGCCATCTGGAGCATCGGCACAAGTGGAGAAAACTTTTTTTTGATTTTCCTCTTCTGTAATTAACACCCCTTTTTTTATTGCCCCCTTCTTGCTCAATTTTTCTTATTTCTATTTAGCATTTTCCCAGAACAAAATAAAATAGTGGGAGAAACCTCTGGAGGAAGTCGGCAGAGCGGTGGTCTCTCTGCTCCCAGAGGGGGCGCCGATTACCGGAGGACGAGGAGTCGGAGTGTAAAACCACCAACAAAGCAGCAGAGGTGCAGGCAGAGTCGCACTGCACAGGTCGACCCTGCACCTCCTTGTATTGCAGAGGGGAGTCACACCAAACCCCCCGCAGTTGCATCCCCAGCCGGACCAATAAAAGCCCAAAGACTCCCAGTCCGAGTCGGCTTTCACCGATTGACATTGACCACAATGAGTCTGGAGGAGTCGGGACGCTGGAAACGGATCCCTGCTCGGCCGTTTGCTGGGAAAAACACAAATTCTGCACGGGAACCCATCCCGCCAACTGGTCCTCAGGGGGCCGTAGCTGCAGCTCACCTGCTGCGTGCAGGAGGTGACTCGTGTCGCTTTGTTTCCCATTCAGGTGGCTGATAGAAAGAACAACATCAGCCGTCTGCACAGCAATCACCGCGTTGGCCACTTTAGTGTGATGGCACGCAGCTTTTGTTGGTGTAAACATAATAAGTCAATTGTTGAGAGAAATTGTTGTTTAGCTCGTAGCGCCTTTTTTTTTTTCTTCCAAGTGCTGCACACGAGACGCGATCATAACTTCAAGGACATGCGTTGATTTTCCAACAAACATTGGGTGAATGAAGCCAGTTTACAAACACAAGTGGCGAGTTTCCGTCAGGGGGACTTAGTGCAAATTCACAAGGCTCCAGGTGACGTGTAGTGATGTCATAGTGATGTCATAGGATCACAGGACGATGCTGGGTGGCTACCGGAGGAGGCGAAGGAGCAGCGGAAGGAGAAGAAGGATGAGCCCCATCGGCCAATGGGAACACTGCTCCTAGACCCAAACCAGCACTGTTCCCAGCTGAACTGTGACTGAACATTGGCTAAAGTGAGTGGGACCAGGCAGGCGGAGATATGAACATGTTATTAATCCCACTGCGAGTGCTCACATATCACGTTGAAGACGAGGCAGCGAGGCTTTTGTTGCATCTTATTAAAAGGAACGAGAAAGAAAAAAGAAAAAAAAAGAAAACATAATTAAGCCCAGATGCGGAGATAATATTTCTGAATTGGCATCAAAACTCATCCCACACGGTGATACATTATCTCCCGTCGCAAGGATGTTATTAAACTAATAAAAGCCGGGGGAGATGATGGATCGGCGCTCTAACTGTGCAACACAGACAAACCCAAACAAGTGAGCAATATCCTCCTCTGGCCACTTACCGCTGGTGACGTCCTGCTCCTGCCCATCCACAGGCCTTCACTGTGCCTCTGAAGTGCTTTGTTGTCCGTCAGCTGCTGCTGGAGCGCCATCGTTCCTCCTGTTTCACACAGAATTCAGTTATCAGCTTCACTTTTAGCTTTTTTTTGTGAACAAGACAGAGGGGGGCAGCGAGTCCAATGATCAGGTTTGTCAACCTGTAAACGTAAAGTCTTCAGTCTGGAGATAGAGAGCATGGCAGGAAGGTGTGTGTGTGTGTGTGTGTGTGTGTGTTTGTTAGAATTTCTGGATTAGCAACTAGAAGGCATCAGTCAGCATTCCAGCGTGTTTATATCACGCCTTTTTCACCGTCTCTTCTCTTGATTCTTTACTTTGAGCGACGTCAACATGAATCCTCAGCTCCGGTCTGACAGCCAAGACAGGAAGTGAGTGTCTGGTGGTGTGTTTCAGGTGTGTTTGAGCTTTATTTGTAAAGAATGCAGGAACAGTTTTCCACGCTCAGCACTTCGTCTTCAGTTTCTGCTGATTTCTGCATCACTCGGTATTGAAATCTTGCCAGCCTCCAATCCACTGCAGCCTCGAGTCGCTCTTAATACTTCATAAGCAAACAGTGTTTCTCAGCTGTGACAGCAGCAGGAGCTGCACGCCGCTGCTATAAAGAGACAGGCGTGGACGGAGCTGGAGCTGCTGTTTTTATCAAAAATTGATGCTGTTCTTTCACGTTTAACGAGGAACGAAGATCAGCGCTCTGGGTTGTTCTGGATGGATGATGAAGATGACGAGGATGATGAAGGTGTTTTGGCTTTGGCGAGAGGTCGGGTTTGAGATTCAGGCATGTATATGAGGTTGCACCTTGTACTTGTAAGAGGCTTGACTCAGCTGCCAGTAAACAGGAGATCTGATTAGTTTGTAACTTGATGGATTGAAAAGTTCAGCCACAATTTAGAAACCAACTCTCTGTGGGCTCTGTACCCGATGGATCTGTGAGAAAATTCCAGAAAAGTCATCTGGAGTCCAGTGGGGAAAACTTTTAAAAGTTGCACAAGATGCTATTTGTTATTTTGTTCTAAAAAAAAAAAAAAGGAGGTAAAACTGTAATGCACAATTTGTCTGTTCCGTAAACGATAAAATTCCACTAAAACTCCACAGATTTGTCAGTTTTCCTATTTCATTTTTTTTGTCATCTAATTATCATGGTGTTTGTCACATGGTTGTGTTATTTTTTTCCTCTGAAAAGAAGTTTCAGTGTCCTTCATGAACCATTGGTCCAGTCATTTATGGAGCCTAATTGAGCTTGGCTATTTCTGTACGATTGCTTTTTCCTCTCAGCCTCGTTGTTTCACAAAACTAAACGATATTGAGCAAAAATACAGAATCGTCAATTGAAAGATTAAACAAACAAACAAACAAAAAAATTCTAATGCTGTCAGAGTTTTGACAGGCAGTCTGTTTTCTGGCTGTAATTGAAATGTCACGATAGCCTGCCTGTGCAGAATTTATTTCTTGACCCCTGAGTCCATAAATCAGCTCAGATTCTGTGGGAAAAAGTTTCTTGCGACACATTAGCATTAATGGAAAAGACAGTCATTCTGTTATCTCCGGAAATAGCTACAGCGAAGGGGGGTTGGGGGTGGGACACACACACCAGATAACACGGAAGCAAAAATTCCCGTTAAATTTCATTATATAACTGAGTCAGAAACGACATTAAAGGCCAAATAAAAAATAAAGATGCCAACTTGCCAGAATGTTGGTGGAAGTTGAGTCTGTTTGCAGAGTTTACTGAGGAGGAAGTCAATTACTGCTCTGAATAAAACAACATTTTCTTTTCGGATCACCGCTCGTCTTGTTTCCTCTCACTCTTAATATGACCGTCTGCTGTCTCCTTCACTTCCATCACTAACTCCTGACAAATGAAGGAAGGAAAATCAGAGGGATTGGTTGTTGCTGTGTGTGTGTGTGTGTGTTCGCAACATTTAAGGGGATCTAGTAGCATTAAATGGAATACACACAAAATGCATGTGTTTAATATGATAAAGTCAGGAGAAAAAAACTGCAATAACATTTGGTTTTGGTAATAATGTTAAACATTTATATACTTACACACAGAGCAGGTTTGACAACAAGGAGGCAGCCAGCATGCATCTGCGGTGGAATAAGTGTACAACAGAATAAAAGCAAAGAATGACCTTTCAGTTGTTCACCTAGCTTGCTCTCTCGCTCTCTCTCTGTGTATGTGTGAGAGAGAGAAAAAAATATATATATATGTACATAAAGAGAGAGAGAGAGAGAGAGAGAGAGAGAGAGAGAGAGCTTGTGTTCATTCCTTCATTCATTCCTGGTTGTTTTCGTCCTCCCTGCAAGTCCCACTTGGAACTTACATGATGAGACAATGTTTGCAAGCAGCTGCATACAGTACGGCGTGCACACACACACACACACACACACACACACACACACACACACACACACACACACACACACACACAGGGCAGCCAAGTGCACCACCACTCTCAGCTCTTCAGTAAACTGAAGGATCCAACAAGAGCAGCATTGTGTGTGTTTGTGTGGCAGGGAGAGGTCTCAAGGTTAGCCTGTGTGTGTGTGTGTGTGTGTGTGTGTGTGTGTGTAATAGGGGAAACAGCTGCCAGTGGAGTTTATCACAATCATTACTGTGCACAGGGGACGGAGGAAATGTAATTTTTTTTTTTTTTTTTTACACACACAAACATTTAATGGGACAGTCAGTATTCTTAATGCACTGTCCATGACCCTTTCAGCGCGCGCACACACACGCACACACACGCAATCTTCCTGTTCTCGTTGTTTCACTGTGTAACGACACTGGAACAGATTTTCATTTTTATCAGAACGACACTGCATGGATGATATGAAGTCTATCATCCACCTGTGAGATAAGCAACACAGTCTGATTTATATTGTATATTATAACATATATATATATATATATATATATATATATATATATATATATATATATATATATATATATATATATATATATATATATATATATATATATATATATATATCTCCAGAAATCTCCAAAAGTAAAAGGTTTTGGTAAAGTGGAATTTGTGAATTATTGTAGACTAAAAAAAGATACTGAGTAAACTAGTGTATTAGACACTATACTTCACTAAACGTGATAAAGGTGGCAGTCATGAGGACTATAAAGAGGGATTTCTGTCTTCCCGACGGTTCAGCACAGATTTTCTCGGCGTCATGTATGAAAAACAATCCCAAGTCACAGGAACAAAAAGCTCGATGCCAGCCTGCCAATAATAGCTTCAGTGGAACAATACCTTGCCAAGCACCCACACACACTCACACACACTCACACACTCACACACACGCATCCCCCAAACTGGCAACCACTCATAATAGGAAATCCTAATTACACTGGCTTCCAATGATTATTAAAACTACTAATAATAACTGCTAGTAATTACAGCATGTCAGACGTGTCCGGGGAAGGAGGCTGGAGCAATTACACCACCAGCCAGTCAGCCAGTCAGCCAGTTCCTGGTTTACACAGTCAGTCAGTCAGTCAGTTAGCCAGCCACTCAATCCCTGGTTCACAGTCAACCATCATGCACTAATGCATGAATGGTTGCATAACCATGGCTTGATTTATGATTTTTATGTTGGCAAAAGCTCAACAAACTGACCATGAATACATTCACAGTAGTGTATCATCGACGTACAGTAAAAGTCATTTGGTTTTCCTACCCTAAGAACAGTTCTCATATATATAAGAATATACATAGAGCAATAAGGGTCTTGCTCCTCATTAGCTGCCATCCTGTGCTGCCACTTTTTAAGGAACCCTGCCTGGCAGTGCCTGAAATACAAACTGCTCTGTCAGTCAGGCTACCTTCAATACTGAGCTTACTTAAAAGTTTGACACACTGGACCTCTAGGATAGATTTCGCACAACACAGACCATTCAACAGAGTCACAACGCTGGCGGTGGTAGCGCAGACAAAATATTCAACTCGTCTGAGTCTGAGTTGGTGAGAACCGAGGGAGAAACTTCCTGTACCTTCACAGTGAGTCTGTTCACTCGGAGCTAAAAACCAAGTTTGCTATCTGAGAAAGATTTCCGGGCCACACACACACACACACACGCCGGTCTACGGCGAAACACGGCCACAACAGAGAGAACCTTGGCAGTGACTCGGGAGAATTTAATTACTTGCTGCTCCCTCTCTCCCTATTGGCTGAGAGGTCTGGGATATGCTAATTAAGCCTTGACTGATAAAGCCTTCCCTTGGCCTCTGTGTCTCATTACCAGCAACTTCTCAGACAGCAGGCAGGCAGAGTCCAGCCAACGCAGCGTCTGATAAATAGGGAGAGCGCCTGGAGCCTCCGGCCGCGACTGAACGCCTCCTAATCGGAGAAACGTGACCCGGTCATGTGACGCCACTCCGCCATCGAAAAATGTAACAAAAAAGTGGAAAAAAGAAACAACAGAAAAAAAAACTTTGTAGCATAATCTGTGCACCTTATCTACTTTTTTTCTAATTGATAATTAGTCTTCCATTAATTTGGGGCCAACATCTATCTTATCACAAAGGTACAATTTATCTGCCGCTTAAATGATGGACTAAATTGGGTTGGCAATGTTAATGACTCACCTTGCAGCAGGATGGGGGACATGAGGGAAATAATTTCTCCTGACTCATATTTAATTAACCTTAGCAGATGTGCTGGGCATGCACTGGGGCTTTGGAGGGAGAGACAGCGAGAGCAGGAGAGCGAGAGGAGGTGGAGGAGGAGGAGGAGCGCAGAGATAATGTATTCAAAAATATGACATCTTCAGCAAATTCTGTTTTCAAGCGATTATTTTAATGAAAAAAGTTATATACATGGATATAAAACGTAGAAAGACACAGAAACCATTGTTATGTTGCAACGTTCTACTGTGACATTTGTTGCAGAGATTTTGTATTTTTTTGGGATACAATCAGTTTATTATTAATAGCAAACAAACAAACAAACAAAAGGAGTAAAAATAAGATCACCTTATTGAATAAAGAGGTTGTTTAGTTGGCTTCTTCGTGGGATGCCAGAACTCTGGCGAGTACCTTCGACTTGTGCAAGTTAAAACTGCGCTTCCAAAACCAGAATCTGTTCGCCAGGCTGCGCAAAGTGCCTCTACGATCTTTTTTTTGATTTTCTTCCTTTCTGTTTTTTTTTTTTTTTTTTTAATAAAATGATTGTTTTTGATTACGTTGCATGCACTTGACAGTGAATAAAAGAAATAATAAACTAAAAATGTGGTTAAAAAAACGAGAAAGACTGACGACAGCAGCGCCGTGGCCAACAATCTCTGTAGCTTCGCGAGCACAAATGAAACTGTCAGAAATTGTTAACCAAGAAAAAGAGGCAGAGATATAAAAAATAAATAAATGTTTGAGAAGAGTTATATGTGGAATTTTGTGCACTGGTACTAGAGTGAGAATAACACGCCTTCATGTAAAGTCAATATCTCCAGTTCTCCATAAAAAAAGACCCACTGACCCTCAACTCAGAAGCACTGCCGAGAAAACATCAAATCAAATGAAACAAAATAAAACCCTCATTCCTCATTCAGTCCAGAGCTGTGAGTTCTGCAACCATGTGACCGCTGCCCTTTGACCCTGATCGTTTTCTGCTCGCCGCTCCACAACAAAAATGCAACTGCAATTATTGGAGCTAATGAACGTGACCTTTTGTTGCTCATAAACAGACCTCGCGGCTCGGCTCATCATTACACCTCCACCCGACACCCATTTCTTCCTTTCATTTAGTCAAGCATTAACATTCATCGTTTGACCCGCAGCAAAGTTTCGCCTCCACTGGACTAATCGTCGGCGTTTCATTCATATCTTCCACCGTGTGGGAAGGATATGAGTTCATCGGAATCCACCGTCTGCTCGGATTTCAGCGATGTGAAGGGGTCACGAGGAATTTTTCCCTTCTCATCCATCACACTTGACTGGGGGTGACCCGCACACTTTCTGTTCTTTCTTTCTTTCTTTCTTTTTTCTTAAAAAAAAATTCTTTCTTCTTCTTCGACTTTGGCAGCTCTGTTGTGAAGTTTGTTTTTCCAAACTGCTGCTGAATACTGATGCTAGCATTTAAAAAGGAATAGAAAAAAAAGACAAACATTTGTACTGTAAGTAAATCCTAAACTCATTATATTCCGACAGAACAAGCCCACTCCAGTGACCTTCCTCCCACTGCAGATCAGCTGCTGCCCAGGACTTTATTTTGAAACCTTCCTTCCCTCTGTTCCGTTGTTCTTTGAAAACTCTCTGAACCAAATCTCTGGGAGCCACGAGGGCTTTGGGTTCATCAAAAATCATTCTTTTCATTCTTATTTCTTCCAACTCTCACCATCTATTCTGCCCCTCGGTTATTTCTCACTTGAATTCCTCTTCATCTGTATCATCACCATCACATCTCCTCCTCCGTGTAACCTCACTTTGTTATCCCATCGTCCTTCACTTCTTCCATTTTTTTCCATTCGGTCGCTAAACTATCCAAAAACCCAACTTCCTGCCTCACAATCGGCTCCAATTTCTCTCACACGGAAACAAAAACAAGTGGTTGCGGTGCATTTTTTTTTTTAATATTCACCCTCAGTCATATCAACAACAAAAACTCAATTACCCCGGCCCTGAAACATTCAATCGCTCCTGAAATTAATACTGCAGAGCCCAGTGAAAACACAGGAATGTTGAGCCCGGCTCCGGCTCTTAGTTACACCTAATTGATGGCTTGCTAAGTGGCTAAATGGATATACGCTACGGTGCAGCGGTGCGAAGAGCACTCCAGAGCTCAACTGATGTTTTCTACGCCACTCGTGTGCACTTGAGCGGCCGCCTACACCAGGCGGGTCACGCACACACACACACACACACACCGCCAACGTCCATCCAGCACCACAAAATTACAACGTGCGGCACCGCGGCAGCAGATTCACACACACACACACGAGTGGAGGAAAAATGTGGCTGCTAAGTATAGCAGAGTGGTTCGCAAACCCCCTGAAATATGAACAACATGGACATCGACCAGGCTTACACTGCTCTACACCTCCACAGTTGGTACAGAGTTGAAAAAAAACCCCAATATGTTTATATAGGAAGGTGATGTAGTAGTTTGATAAGGATTAGGTCAGTGAAACGGTGAAGCTTTGCTCATGTTTTGAATTTTCCTGACTAAATTTGCAAATACAACCTGGTTCACAGAGATTTCAAGTGGGGAAATCATGTCCGTCCTAAAAAAAAGGTTTGATTCAAAACCTTCATTGTTGGCCTCAACATCAGGTAACCAATCAGCTTCCTTCGAGGTTTCCACTCAAGCGGGAAGTAAGCTGCCATTAAAAAAAAAGAGGGAGATTAAAAGAGTGGAAAAGGAAAAAGAAGAATAAGGAGCTGTTGTCATTTGAGCAGACAAATCAGATGGATGGAGGTTTCACACTGAAGGTCAGAGGACTCGTCCAATGTTCTAGACAAAAACACGGGGTGTTGTTTTTTTATGGGCTGTTTTTGAAATCGGGACTCAGAAAAAAGGAAAATCTAACGGACCTGAGAACCTTCCAGGTGGTGCGCCAGGTCCAGTCTAGTCACTGAAAACGGTTCAATAGCAACTTCTGAAGCAGTTCAGTTGAATCTGAGTCGGAAACTAAAACATGAGCAAAACTTTGGCTGTTTGATCCAGATCACACAGACCGCAGGGTTCATACATTCAAGACAGTGTTTGAAAACAAAAGTTGAACATTTTGATGAACAAGATGGACTTACATGGAAGATATTAGAAGAATTCATTAAACTGATGCAAAAACATACACATTTACACACAAAGAAAAGTAAAAAATTCTGGTATCATTATAAAATCGACTTCAGTGGTAACAGTCAAGTGGTCAGAAAACAAATTGTAAGGCTAAAAACAAGAAAGTGTTTTGCTTAAAACTAACAAGGCAAATGCGGTTTATGAGCACAGAAGATATTATTATTATTATTATCATCATTATTATTATTATCATCATCATTATTACATGTTAAAGGCAGCTAGCACAGTGCTCTGCTGATCTTTAGTGCAGCGTAGTTACTCATTCAAACGCCTCGGCTTTTCATCTGGAAAACAAACTGCAAGTGAGAACTAGAACACTGACTGGTGCCACAAAGTTCTCCCTGCAGCTTGAGGCAGTGACGGAATAAAGGCAAAAAGAAAATACTGTATATATGTTTCAATATAGTCGACTGTTCAGGTTCTAGGCTTTAATGTTGCACTGACGCGTTGTAATTTGTTTGATTCAGACGACCTTCAGATCCATTTTGGAAACTGGTTTTTGAGTCTTTTCCATTGTATCCTGCAAGTGGACTTTTGACAGAAAAGTTTAAAGCCTTGAAAGCACTTTTTCTTTCCTTTGTGAAATGCCAGGAATCATTTTGGCTGCGTGACATCAAAGAACCTTTGCACTAAAAGGTGTCAGTATGTTCAGTCGCCACAGGTGCCTTTACATGCCTTTTTTTTTTTTGTCTTGTTCATATTGTGCGGCGGCAGAAGCCTTGAGTCGCGCGCGCGCACACACACACACACACACACGTTCTTTGTTGCTGTAATTTAAATGGAGCCAATTACATTAGTGGGAGGCCACTTAATCAGTGTGCAAAGTGAAAAACCCTGCAAATTTTTTTTTCTTATATTCTCTGGAAGAACTCAAAGCAATTTAAATGGCTTGAAACAACAAGAAGACTGCGTTCTGGCCGGGCCACTGGATAATTAACCTCCTCTACCTGGCTTGTCTGTGTATTACCGCCCACTCCAAATGGCGCAGACGGCTGTTGGATAATGACAGTGAGTCAAAGCACATCGTTAAGAGGTTACAACACTTTCTTTCTTGTTGTTTTTTGTTGCCTTTGGTTTGTGGTGCTGGTTTGTCTACACAGCTGCAGTCACGGCGTTCTTCAGCCTGGAGTCGGCCTGGTGCTGCTGTGCTTGTCGTCCCCCCTCCCCAGTGAAGCCAAACTGCTCTGGATCCACCAGGTGTCTGTAACCAATCCAACATGACCTCACATTTATACCGTCGTTAGCATTTTTTGTTGCCTCTGTTGTTGCCCACATGCTGCAACAAAAAGCCAGTTTGTGACTGTTCCACAGCGCATGCAAGTTTCTTTTAGTTTTCCTTTAGAAAACCTGCGATTAGCGGTGAGGAAAGATGAAGTCACATTTACCTGAGATCATCTCCATCCAAACTCTGGCCCCCCGCCTACCTGTAAGCTCCGCCCCCGGCTCCACGCATCATAGTGTCGTACCGCAGGCCCCGCAGTGGAGGGGTGGGAGACGGGGGGACGTCCTGCCGCAAGGGGCCTCTCTGTGGGGGGCTGGGGGCGGCAGGCAAGGTGCTGGTCAACCAGAGTGCAGCCACAAATAAGCCAAAGCCAACATCCAAGAACTTTCAATTGATTTTCTTGATGTCCTTAAAATGTCTTTAAACTTTTAAACATTGTTTGTTACTGACTGTTCTTTCTTATATTTATCAAGTATTGAGTGGTGCCTGATATTTTGTTGTAATTTTGAATCTGTAATCCTGTTCTTGGCATGTTATATGTTTATTAGTTTGTTTAATGATTCTAACACAGTTTGGGTTGAATCACTAACTTTTTTCTGTACTGTAACATCTTCATAATGTATTTTTTATGTTGTTGTTTTGTTTTGTCTTGTGTAATATCGTAAGATTATGAGTTATAACGTAATTATATTTACATGTCATGAAATGTTTAATTATTACTTTTTAAAAGTAATATAAAAACGTATTAAATTGCCAGTCAGTCTTTACTTCTTGGGTAGGCCTGCCAACACACTGGCCCTACCTTTGGTGGGAGTAGTAGCCAGACTCCACGGCTCTGGGGTCGCCCGGCCGGGTGTAAGGCTGTCCGGGTGGGTAGCTGGTGTACGAGGGTCCCGGCTGGTGGTTGGTGTTATGATAGGACGGCGACTGGGAGTAACCCTGCGGCGGAGGCCCGGGGTAATGACCCGTCCAGGGCTGCATGCTGTACTCAGCCGGATCCAAGGGGCCTCGTCTGGGGAAAGACACAAGTGGACAAACAAGAAGAGGTGTGTCAGCGTCGGTCCTCCGCGACCACACACGCCGGTGGACTGAATCGATGGCGAGCAGCGGCAGAGTTCAGAGGAGGAGGATGTTTCCACACCAGAGGTCCCTGATCAGAGCCGCTGCTGAGCTCCTCCTCCTCCGAGGCGGCCGAGGAAACACGCACAACAAACCTGCGTGGCTGTGTGCGATCACTCAAAGCCGAGCACCAGGTTCCCATTGTCAGATGTGAGACGACAACAACGTCTCCGTGTGAAGTCTTCTTAACTCGCAAAGTTCTCAGTTTCTCTGAGGTCTCTCCTTGTGTTTGTTAGTTTCTGTTCTTTTGTTGTTCCTATCATCTGATTTTTTGTTTGGTTGATTGTCTGTTGTGTTTTGTTAAAAAATAATAACTCTTTAAACCAGCCACCTGCAGCTGCTGGCTGTATCTTCTTGACAGTGTGAATTCCCTCTAGTAGTTAGGAGGTGTTACGTACAACAATGTCACCACCGTGTCTCAGCATGGCAGCGTCCCCTCACACACTGGTGCCATTATCAACCCCACTGAGCGTGTCTGAAGGTGGGACATTGGCAGAACCATTTGGGCCCGGAATTTTTAAAAGCAGAATAAAGCAACGTAAAATATGTACAGTATATGTAAACCCAGGGCTCAAATTTTGCAAACAAAACTTCGTTGCAAAGTTCTTGAATCTTGAATCTCGTCTGTTCGGCCAGGCCGAGGGAAGACGAGGACACGATCGAAAACTCTCACTATTGGCCAGACTTGTGGCAAAAAGCAAAACAAAAAACAGAGGAACAGCAGTGAAAACAAAATGTGACTTTGTTGCTTGATGCTGCAACATGGATACGGTGTTAACCTCTCGCTCAGTCGGCCCAAATCCTTTAAAATAAAACAAATCATCATTGACCAACTGCTGGCACGCCGCTAGTTAGCGCTGCCTGGCTGTTTTTGTTTGCTCTGCGATCCTCTGTCCATGTCTTTTGTTAGGAAAATATCAGCCAGGCCTAATGCCGCACTTGTTGCCAGTTCCTCGGCTAAAGCTGTTGACGAAATGGCTGAAATATTCATGAAAACCTGCTGAAAACTATTTGCTTGGAGATTAGGCAGAATGATTGGGGGAAGGGTGTGTGGGGGGAGCTGCCACTGTACTCCTCAACCCCTACACACACACACACACACACACACACACACACACACACGCACAGAGCGCCAAACGGCCCACGCAGCCAAAGATCACATAGCAACAGAATATAAGTGACATGTGACAGTTTGAAGCAGGCTTGGGGCTCAGGTAACACACACACACACACACACACACACAGCTGTGGTAATCCAGTCCACTCCTGCTAATAGATATCCATGTCGCGCCCAGTGGACAGCAAGTACACAAACATGTGTCATCCGCATAGCTACACGATCAGTCATTACATGTCTGCCTCTCTCTCTCCCTCTCGCTCTCTCTCTCTCTCTCTGTCTGTGCATCAATATTAATTTGTGCTTTAAAAAATATCAGATTTTTTTGACATTTACACGACACCTTCACCACCCAAGATTTTAAATTTCACCCCTGAGGTGAAATTCCATCCGTCTGTGAAACTCTAGAGCAGTTACGTGGATTAGAAATGCTCAGCAGAGCCAACACTGGAGCGCAGGAAGGGGCGGAGGAGGGGCAAATGGAACAAGTGTACAATTTTTTTGGGTGAACTATGCCTTTAACGCACATTTTACGGTTCTGTGTGGAATCGGGGGGGGGTTATATTTGACTGACAGCCTTCAGGGCGACACGAGAGGCCAAGACTCGTGTTCACAAACACACTGAGAGCAGAGCAGAGCAGAACCGTTTCGCTGATGTGCAGAGCTGAGTGGGCGGGACTCAGCGGGGCTTCAACCAATCAGACGGACGACCTGTTGCCCGGGGACAATGTTAATGTGTCAGCAATCGCTGTGACTGATTTTGTGGCAGACAGATTTGTGCGAGCGTGCTGGCAGAGTAGACACACGCACACACACACACACACACACACACACACACACAGAGCACTGTGGATCTTCACGGTGACGCCTGTGTGTGTGTGTGTGTGTGGTCAGGAGTGGAAAGTGTCTAACTAACTACATGCCCGTCATGTTTGGAATGGCTGCTGCTGCCCTTCCTGGCTCCGACACCTCCACACACACACACACACACACACACACACACACACACACACACACACACACACACACACACACACACACACACACACACACACACACACACACGCAACACGCCACCCAGGCGACTCGCGTGTCAACCTTCCCGTCATCTGTCGGCAGAATTTCCAACTTATTCTGCGGCTCTTTTTTCAGCAGCAGCAGCAGCAGCAGCAGCAGCAGCAGCAGCAGCGTCTCGGGTGTCTCGTCTTTGCGTCTTCGCGACCCAGAGCCGTTTTGTCTGCGTCTCCTTAGCGGTGGAGACGACCTGCGCGTCAACTGTGCCAGCTGCCCCGTCCCTCACTGCCTCTAATTGCCTCTCCTCTCCTCTCCTCTCCTCTCTCGCTCCTTTTAGACATTTTACGGCTGCGAGTGGAACCCCGAGCCCGGTGTCAGCGGCAGCTCGATCCGTCAGCCAGAACCTCGGCCTTCTTCTCCCCTCCTGCAATCAAGTCACCGAGGTGGAGATAAGAGCAGCTGAGACGGTGACGAGTGAGATAAGATGGAATAAAGGGAAGCTTATTGATATTTTAGCCTGCAGCCATTTTTTTCTTTCTTCTCTCGCTATTTCTGTTTGGTCGACGCTGAAACACAAATATCAATCAGGTTCTGTTTACTTTTGGTTGAGATCAGAAACTTGGTGTGGGGTTGAAATACAGTGGTGGAAAATCAAGTCTCCAACAGCAGACTGATTTAGTGCCGTCCCCAACATTCTTC
>CM020514.1:18798465-18955965 GCA_009823395.1 Thamnaconus septentrionalis | reverse complement strand
TCTGAGGTGCTGATGCTGGAATAAAAAGCCCGCCTGTGCCACAACTTTGCCTCTAATGGATTTCATATTGATTTTAAATGGATTAGCCTACTGTTTTTTCTTTTCGTAAACTTCAAACAGTCGTCAACCAATAACGAATCACACACAGCGCTTTAACTCATTCATCAAGTGGGCAGCTGGATCCTGACAGAGAGCAGCGCTGTTTTCTGGAGACTTAATTAAAAACACTCGGCGGCGGCGGCGGTGCTGAAACTTCTCTGGCCGACACACCGAGGCCCGTTAACAACAATCCTCCTGGCTTTGAGTCTCGCCGACATGCTGTGTGGTCCTTCACTGAGTCCAGTATAAATATTCCTAATCTCACGTGAGAGAGAGAGAGAGAGAGAGAGACAGTGGCTACTGTCTGTGGTCGCCATGGCGACCGCCTCCAAACAGACGCAGCCAGTCGACACCAGAACCTCGACTGGAGAAATTGAGTTTGGAAAATTAAGTCTATTTTGTTTTTTTGAAGTGGTTAGCATGGAGGCCTCACGGCTGGAAGGTTGAGGGTTCGAGTCCCGTGCCAACTCACCACCTTAGGCATTTTGGATCTGCTGTGGGTGGAGTTTCCGAAAAAAGACGGCAAAATTGTTGAAAGTGCTTCTGGCTTCCCTGCCGTCTGGCTGCTTCCTGAGCTCGCTGGAGAGACGGTGCAGCATTTCCAGGGATCGCAAACTGTGGTGATGGTTATTTGTATGTGCATATTCATTTGTGAGCTGTGTTTTCCAGTTTTCCAACAACCGAGGAAAACAATCATCATCAATCTGAAGAAATCGCTGTTAAACTCTTGAAATGAATGAATAAATGAATTGAATTTATTCCCAAAATTAATACAAAGAAATAAAAATAGAAGGATTTCATTCACATACAAATAAAAAAAATCATCATAGAGTATTTATACACGTTTGAAAAAGAGTAGGAAGAAGTAAACACTTTGGATTCCTACAACAGACTATAAGTGAGTTTTGAAAAGTGCAGGTTAGCACTGTCACCTGACAGCGTGAAGGTCGCAGGTTCGATTCCCAAGCCAACACACCCATGAAGCATCTTGGATCTGCTGTCAAGTAAATACACCACGGACACAATCTTCCAAAACGCCAGGCAAGGTAGATTTTCACGAGACACAAAGTCCCAGGAGGAAGAGCTCACTGGCAGCGAACCACATCACTTCAATATCAGCCAACACCGTCTGACATCAAGCAGAGAGCCGAGCCTGTGTCACTGGGTGGGACCCTGCCAGGCCTCAGCCAGGCCTCAGCCAGGCCTCAGCGCTGCACAGGTACAGTACACAGGCATCTGGAGCGGGACTGGTGGAAAAACAAACAGGGAAGGAGAACAGAGCCGAGGTCGCCGGGAAAGACGCCCGCAGCGGCGGAGCCAGCGTTTTGTGTTTTAATAAAAGAAGGCCGATAAGACGCTAAGCTGTTTTCCCACTCACGGTTAAGTGGTTACACACTGTTTGCCTGCCTGAACCACAGAGATGGCACTGTGTTGGTTCAGCTGTCAGCCGTGTGGCTTTCCTTGCTGTTTGACGTGCGAGTGTGTCGGAGACCCCCCATCCCACCACCCCCCTCCCCAACACTCCCTTGACTCCTGACCCCTCAGAGTCACATGATACTCGGTCGGTTCCCACCAAAACGCTTGGAAGACGTGGGGGTCAGAGGCTAAGAAAGGGTATTATCAGGCTGGATTAGGGGGGCATAGCAAATACATAGACATAACATTCTTTCCCTCCGCGCCATTAAGAGGTAAAGTTTACAGACATCAGAGCCCAGAGTGGAAAGCTGATGACTAAGCGTATTGTTTGAACTGACGTCACTGGTGAGACATGGTGCAGCTTGTTTTAAGGGTCTGGGAGCAGAAGAAAGAGTTTCATCCAGAGAACTCTGACCAAACCCTCCCCAATGTTCACTTTTACTTTTCAAATCAGTCAACCTGTTCACCCAATTTGAAGGAAAATGATTCTCAGATTCATAATTTCCTGGATGCATTTTTTTTCGCACGGATCTCAATTCTTCTTTTGAAATAAACAGATGAGAATGAGACATTCAGGCAAAAGCAGCTGGTTTCACGGCCCATTCTTCTCATTTCTTCTCGTCTGGTCTGCTGCGGTTGTTGTTTTCTGGTTTGGTCCTGACTGGAGGGACGCTGAGGGCTTTCACTGAGAAAAACACTTCAGAGCTCAGATTGGCAGAACGAATGTGCACGGCCGAGACTGGAAGCAGACAAACATATTGTCCAGAACAATAAGATACATCATCTTCAACAAGGGAGCTTCTCCCCCCAAAAGAAAAACCAAGCTACAAAGATCTAATCTGAGAGAAATTAGAAAAACAGAACAGGCCAACTGGGTTGGGCTCCAGAGAGGGGAACCAAAGAAAAAGGGAGTTTTACATTTAAGAGCAGAAAAAGGACTCTGATGAATAGAACAAGTTGAGGAGAGTGACACCCCTCCTCCCCCCACCCTCCCCGTATGCGTAAGTGAGTCTTGAAGTGAAACATGAAAGGAGGAGAGAGAAAAGGGAGCGGAATGAGGAGGAAGGTACAACAAAGACGGCTAAATGAAGGAAGGGAGGAGAAAGAAGCTGGGGAAAAAAGAGAAAGAGAAACAAGTGCTGCCCTCCAGAGAGAGCTGGCACGCTGAAGGTCAGCATCTGCTGAGAATAATAGGCCCTGCTTTAGACCGGCGTCGACAACACACACACACACACACACACACACTGGCTGCTTGCTCATACAGTTCACGTTTGGAATGAAACTGGACACCTCTGAGGGCCCGTATCTGTCTTTGTCAATAAAGTTCTGTCAAATATGATTAATCCGCACGGACATCATGAATTGCAAACTGACCGGTCCAGGAAGCTAACCTGATTACGCTCCCTTGTGTACGTCGGTGTGTCTGCATGCACAGTAAGATATAAAGTGTTTGTCAAGCGGGTCATGAATGTGAATGACTTCAGATGTGAGGCTGCATAAAACAGAAAAACCATATATTGAAGAGGAGAAAACTCTGAGAGAAAAGGACTGGAAAAAAAAGAGAGCAAAAGGCAGCAGGGAATAAAACGAAAAAGGACAAAAAAAAAAGAGGATAATGGAAAGCAAATGAAACAGTATGGTGATAAGATAAGTGCTTCAAGTGAAAAAAGCTACGTGGAGAAGTGAACAAAAAAAACAAAAAAAACACGGGAGACCAAAATCAAACGAGTAGGACGGTGGAGAAAAGCCATTAGAGGGATCCGGGGGATGAGGGACCTCCAGATGGTAGGAGACTGTTGCCACAGAAACACAGAGAGGGCAGAACAATGAGGATTTGGAGTGGTGGTTCACATCCCATCACAGCGCCGCCGTGCCATTTTGCAAACGTGCAGCACGAACGGCTTTGGCTGCTGAAACACGGCACGCGCACGTGCACGTGCACGTGCACGATAACCGCCTCGCCGCCAATCAATTGGCAGCGTCCCGTGCCGACAGCGCTAATATATGCATCGACGGCCAGGGCAGTGTTGTAAGGTGGTGCACCACTGATAGCCTGCAGATCGATAAAAGGAACCGATGGGCGGCCAGTGTTTCTTCTTGACAGCCAATAACTTCACATTATTGGCAATAAACAAGCGTCATAAAGCAAATCACTCTGGAGGTAAGAAAAAGATCTAAAATGATGCTACATGACGCTAAGTGACTCACAATGTATTGTTTCCTTTCAAGAACTGAAATTAAACCTAAAGCCGCCTCATTAAAATGCATTTGAGGAACATAAACAAAAGGCAGCTGTTCATGAACAATTAAACACCAACATTAAAATATTCATTGTGACAAATGTGCCTTTACAATCAACACGGTTGCCTGTTGATTAGTGAGAAAAATCTTCACAATTGGGGTCCAAATCAAAAGTTATGGCAATCATTTCTGTCGTTATCGCGCGTGAAAGTGGATTTTTAGAAACAAACATCATTCCGTCGTTCGAAGCGTCTGCCAGCTGCTCGGGATTCTCCGGCCCAAACCTGTTCACGCTGGTCTGAACTGGAGGTGAGATGAAGAGACGGATCCTGTCTGTTATTGATGAGGCTTCGTCCCGCTCAAATAGCCTCGGTCATTTTCCCATCTTGAGTCAATCAGGTTTCAGCCGCGGCAACATGTTATCGCTTTGAAGCTGGAGGACATTTTGCCCCGAGTCTGACCCTCAGATACAAATTGCTGACAAAGTACCAGTTTCTCAGTGATTTATGTGATTCATTATATGAAAACAATTTGAGGGATGGCAAAAAAAACTTCAAAAAAAAAAAAAAAAAAAACTACTGAAAAAAAAACAACAGGATTCTTCACTGATTAGCGGCTAACTTGGATTCATTACTCGAGCAGGAGTGTAATATGATGAATGTAGCTTCTCTCCTCGCAGTTGTTGTTGTTTCAGACTCTCAAGGTTGCTTTTCTCAGGAAAATCCTCCTTCAGTTCTGATGTCCTTGGAGCAAAATCAGGTGTGTGATGGTGGAGAAGTATGACTTACTAAATCATAAATCACTGCTGAAGAAATCTCTGTCGAATCATTTTTTTTTTGGCTAAGCTTCTTGTTTTTTTTTCCAAAATGTATTTGTTTTTTTTTTGGTCAAAAACCAAATCAAACCAAATAACTGCACATTTTAACTACATCAGTGACCCATTTCTAAAAGACATACACCTTTCTATACGAGAGCAACTCTGAAGCAAAGCGTAGTTGAGCTCCTGAACTCCTGCTATCTCAGAAGTTCTTCTTCCCCGTGCAGTGGTGAACATGGCCGAGCTGAAGGTGCTTTGTTTCAACCTGGGACCCCTGCCTCCTGGCGGTAAACGGAGCTGCTTCCTGTTTCGGCAGATCCATAAATCACGGTAACAATTCACAGCAGGGAAACTCGTGCCATCACAGAATATGAACGTCCTCCGCGCGTACGAGCGCACTCAACGTGTTTCCTCTTAGCTGCTCGGGGATGAAGAAAACTCTGCACGCATCCCCAGACATGTTTACGAACTATTTTACAATCTAATGCAACTACCAAGAAGCTCTGAAACATGAGGAACCATGTGGCAGCGGCGGGCAGATGGTCATTAGGTGATTCAGATTTAATGTCTCGCAGCTGCAAATGCTGAAAATGAAGCAAAAAAAAAAAAAATCCGCTACGCGTTTGTTTAACTTTGGTGTTTTCACCGATTGATGGGCGGTGCTGCTAAGAAGTGCGGCCAAGCGTCTGTGCGCGTTTAAATAAAAACCCATTCACGACATGCAAAGACATCCTGGCCATTTCCAGGTGTTTACAAAGGCGAGTGAGGCGAATCACATCTGCAGAAAGTGGAATTTTTACAACTTGTCGTACATCTCCTCCCCTCAGCGAGAGCAGAGTATCACTTAACATCAGTTCAACTCTATCAAACTCCGACACCTGCGTTCACTGAAGGGCTTCCAGGAAAAAAAGAACTTTCCAAGCCTCTCCCCAGGACCTATGAGAGCACATCATACCGCCAGAGCCTCTCAGATCTGCTACACATTATGGGCTGTGGGCCCGACTTATTAGGAGTTTTTTGCGATGGAGATCAAAGCTGCCACCAGCGGAAAGCAGAAATGCGCTTGAGCACGTTGGAAACACTAGAAGCCACGAACAAGCGCGGGTCAAGTAGAAAAAAGGCAAGAGATGGTGGTGGTGGTGGTGGGGGGGGTCCGCACGGCTGACAAACAAGTGGAGACTGGAGTCCAGAGTGGCGCACAGGAAAACAAGCGGACAATGAGGCGGATTGTGCAGCAGTTTGTCAAGTGGTCTGGGAAGCCCTGGGGCCTGGTTGGGAGGTCCAGGCAGCAGGAGACAAAAGAAACAGAACCCAAGACCTTCTCAGGAGGCCATTTCCCGCATAACTGGCCCAAAACACTGCTGGCCCGGCCGCTTATTAGCCAGACCCGAGACACCAGGTCTCCTTTCCCCCTTTTTTCTTTCGTTCTTTTTTTGTCCTGCAACTTAATACAGACTTTTGTTCATGTTGGAGCAAACTTCAAAGGCCTTGAGTGGCTAAAAATCCTATTTTAACTTTTATCGCCTGCTTGCCTCATCAGAACCAGACAATTCTCCAACCATGGTTTGCCTTCTTCTTGTTGGAAAAAAAAATATATATATTTTTTTTCCTGCAGCGACTTGGTCGATAAAGAATGAATACATTTGGTTTACTCTTTCCATTGTCTGCATTGACTTGCTTTTAAATTCATCTTTAACTATCTGCTTTAAGGAGGGGAATTCCCAATGAATTCATGGGTCATTTATCAAAACAAAACCACTTTGGCGTGACACCTGTTGGCTATTCTAAAAGTACCATCTCTATGTCTCTCTCTCTCTCTCTCTCTCAATATATATATATATATATATATATATATATATATATATATATATATATATGTATATATATGTACATAACAAACTTTAGAGCTGAGAGACATTTCCATTTCATTTCCTTTTGCCACAGAGCGAAACAATATTCAGCAATGTCCTTTTCACCCCGAGCCGAGTGCGAGCGAGAGGGGGAGAGAGAGGAGGGGCTGAAAGAGACATAAAGTGGCAGAAAACGGCAGAAAATGAAGAAATGTGACTCAAAGAGACAAACAGGAACAGAGTGCACTGAGCAGAAGGTAGCATCTGCCCTCTAATTACTAATCATCCCATTAGCATTACAATGAGGAAGTGACAGCCTTCCCAGAAACCTGCACGTCAACTCTGATGGGCTCTTGTAATCTAATAAGAATTTAGAAAAAAAGAAAAAAGAAAGAGAGAAAGAGAAAAACAACAACAGGGATGAATGGGAGAGGGTGTCGGGCTAATTCAGCCGGGTCAAGGGTGCACGGCGGGCGACTGATCGCCGTCATCAGCAGACATCCGCCCGCAGCCACATCACTGGGCCAGACCAGCGAGCTCTGACACACAGACACACACACACACACACACACACACACTTTTATACAAAGAACAAGGAGACACGTATGTTTACGTTAAGTCATGGAGACGCTCCGCTATTTCCACGGATTTCAGACAGGCAGGGAGGCCTGAGCGCCTGCTTGCCGACTGGCTTCCACCGATTTGGAAAGTCGACGGTGGCAGATGAGGGCTCACACACTGCAGGGTTCGTCGCACCGACTGAAACCACCAGGGGCTCGTTTTGGGGTATTTGAAGGGTAAAGAAACACACACGACGTACAACCTCCCACTGCTGCTGCTGCTGCTGCTGCTGTTGCTGCTGCTTCTGCAGCTACCTGCTGTGAGGAAATCCATTCAATCAGAAAACAAAAAAACATGTACGGCTGGAGGCGTGGAGGAGTTGCCACTCTACACACTCGCATGGCCATCGCTGTTTTGACGCAGCTGCCCCTCCCACGTCGTCTTCCTATCGTCTCACACATCACACGTTTATCATTAGCAGGTGGAAAAAGCTTGCTGTTGAAATTTAAATCCGAAGGCTGCAAATTAAAAAAAAAAAAAAAAAGTACACCATTTTTATTTAAATTGAATTTATTTTGATTAGGTTTTTTTGTTTGTGTGCAATATTAAGTTATTTATTGTAGAGTATGAAGCTTTGCTTGTTTCATATTGAGGGTGATCGGGCCCCACTGTATACTTGAGTTTGACTTCCCTGTTTAAGAGATTGAAGGAGAGCTTGAGGGACTGGAGGCGGAAGGAGCAGCAACAGCAGAACTGCTGTTCAGGATCAAGTGAGTCGTCAAAGCAGCCAGTCGGGACTCCGCCCAGTTGACCTCTCTCAGCGTTTCTAACCAGATTCTGACAAACAAACCCGCAAGAGCGTCTTTGTCTTTGTTGGAATCCGTCAGTCCTGGACGAGACCTTCACATCCAGTTTTTTCGCTGACAGCTCGGCTGTGTTTTCTTGCGCTTCAGGTGGAGGAACGCCATCCCACCGGGCCGTGTTTTAATTTTAGAGCCGTCAAAAAAGGTCTCGTCTCAGAGCGCGAGCTCTCTCTCTCTCGCTGCAGCTCCGTGCTAAAGCAAGGCCGCCTGACTCAGCAACCCCTCGGCTATTTTTGGGCTCGCTTGGAATAATAACAATAGAAAAAAATGCAAATACTCCAACCAAACTGGCCCTTCACAACAGCTGCACCGATAGCAGGTACAACACGACGCCGGCCCGTCGGCCTGCTTCTGCTCGGCCGGCTGAATTAGTGTGTTTTGATAAGGTCAACAGCTCGGCGGCGGTTTTCCTTTCAAAATCCCTCCGACTCTTTCCCAGCTGAAATATCGTCTTCAGCGCCACGAGAGGCGACTTGATGACTCAAAAGGCAGCACTGATAGCAGGAGACGTGTCCTTTGGCCCACGTCTCCGGGAGTTTTGCATTTTTCCTGCAGGTTTTTTTAATCAGGTTGCATCCTCAATGTTGTGTTTCAACATGTGCCATGCAGTGCAGAAGAAAAAACTCTGTGGAGCTGCTACCAGGTTGGAAGCAGCGACAGCAGCAGCAGCAGCAGCCGCAGCAGCAGCAGCAGCAGCAGCAGCAGCAGCAGCAGCCGCAGCAGCAGCAGCGACAGCCACCGAGGCTTCGACAGGGAAAAAAAACAAAAGCAGAATCACTTGGGTCCTTTCAAACACGAGGCCGACATGTAAAACTGGCAGAGCATTTTACGGATTACAGTGCATGTCTGGAAGTGGAAGCAGACGGAGTGTACTGCAGGAGTGTGTGTGTGTGTGTGTGTGTGTGTGTGTGTGTCCAATTTCCCAAGGCTTTACAGATACCACAGCCAGACCTCAAAACTATCATCACTGTTCTCGTCCCCATCTGCCAAAGTCATCACACACACAGACACACACAGACAGACACACACACACACATGAAAGAGGTGTGAAATGGCCATGGCTCGGCTTCCTAACAGGGGTAGGAACCCGACGTTAAACTTTCCAAACGTTTTCCACTCGCGTCCGCTGCTCCACGTGCCGCCGCGCACTTCCCACGCACTCACACAGGCACACAAACAGACATTTGTTGTTGGCTTGTTAGTCCGCGAGGTGTCAGTTCTCACAAGAAGGAGAAGAAAAGGAAGGAAAAAATAATCATAATGACGAAAATGACAATAAAAACGAGGTGCGAAGTAGCTCGTAACAAGCGCTCCCAGGCTCTGCTGTTAAAGTTCACACCTCCGGTTCCACTCGGAACGCCTCTTATTTTTAGCCCGAGTGGATTTCAGTGAAATGCGTCCTGTTTAAGGAGGCTTTGCTTAAGTCCATTACTGTAGCGCTGTTTATCTTTGGAAGTTTATAAAAATAAAGAAAAGAATGGAGATAAAAAAGTAGAGGATATTTAGAGTGTAGAGGCGTAAAAACAAAAACACCTCGAGAGAGCGCAGGGCTGCAGAAGGAGGAGGAGAGAGGGCGCTGCCTCTTGTTCCAGTTCTAAATATTTATCAGATTATATCCATAAATGCTGCAGGCACTAGCAAGTAAAACCTGAAAATGAGTCCAATTTAATTAGATGTAAGATGAGATTTTAAACTTTAAACGTTTGGAAACGTGTGAACAAATCAGCGCAGCAAAACTATGAGCAAACTGAGCCACGGATGCAGCACGGCGGTCAAACTGTGAGCTCCAAAATCAAACATCGTCTGGAGACAATCTGTCCTGAACACTGCAGGGACTTCAAGGTGCCGATGCGTCGCCCGATAAGAGGCCTCGCGCAACGAAACGACAAAAACACAACAGCTCCAGTAACGACAACAGCCAGAGACTCGCTGGCCGGCGTGGACGCCCCACTGATGCCACTCAGAGATAAAGCAGGATGTGTTGCAGCGGGAGTCGGGTTACAACCCCACTATCTGAAAGTGTGTGTGCATGCACGCTCCCCAAGGTGTGTTTCCTGGCTGGGACCGAGACCCAGCGGAGACGTTTTGAGTAAAAGCGGCTCCGACTTTTTAATTAGAAGCTTCAAGGACGAGAGAGAAGAGGAGAGAGGCTGGGGGAGGAGCAGCGGTACCTCGGCAGGGAGGCGTACTGACGCTCCACCTCGTCGTACCGCGGTGCCAGCCGGTGGTCCGTCGCTCGGCCCGGCATCTGCTGGAGAGAGAGAGAGGGGGAGAGGGAGGGAGAGAGAGGAGAGGAGAGAGAGAGAGGTGGGATGGTTATTCTGTTATTCTGCAGCCTGCACGGGACCAAATCATAGGCTGCAGCAGTAGAGACATGGCTGAACCCCCGACACCCCCCCGACACCCCCACCACCCCACCACCACATGCCCTGGCTGTGTGTGTGTGTGTGTGTGTGTGAGATTAGAGGGGTAATTTGGGATGACAGAGGCTGGTTATTAGGGATTTAGCGTTTCAGTCTTCTGAGATGTTCTAAGTTGGGGGGTGGCGGTGGGGGTCTCCATCCTAGATTAGGTTACTTCAAAACCGGATGGAGTCGTCTGGCTGACTGGCAAACAAACACACACACACACACACACACACACACACACACACACACACACAGAGACTCATCTCCATCTTTTAAAGAGAGAAAAAAAAGATGAAGTGGAGCTGCTGACAGTTCCATCTCTCCTGCTTCCTCTCTCCATCTCCCTCTCTGTGGCATCTCGGGGTTTTTTTCTTGTCCTCCGCCGATTCTTATTGCAGTTGCTCTCACACAGCGTGCACACACGCACACGCACACACACACAGATACAAACGTGCACAGAGTCCCTCTCTCAGAGATTATCTGGGTCTATTCAGTGAGGAGAGTCTTGCCGCTGCGGCGCTCCCTGAAGGAGCCGACTAAACCCCAGCCATCAACAAGGACTACACACACACACACACACACACACACACACACACACAGGCAGGCACACAATTTCTCTGATAAACACACCAAGCGACACACGATCAGCCTGGTTTTTGGGAGAAGGCAGATCGAGGTGCGACTGATCTACTGGAGCGTCACGACTGAAATCCTCCGCAGCTGTAACCTGCTGTTGTACCTGCAACAACATGAAACGCGTGAAGGCGCGCATTTCTGCGAAGAAGAGGCAGAAAAAAACGAAACGCCGTCAAAGTCAAAACTGAATGTTGACGTCCCGAGTGGTGGAGGCACAAAGAAAAATGTTCTCTTTAGGAAAGTGAGTCTGAAAAGTCTCCCTCCGCAGAGCGACGGCGCCACAGGAAGAGGAGCCCGGACTTCAATATTGCAGAGCGGAGAGTTTTTTTCCTCCTTTCCTTCTCTTTCTCCTGCATTCGAGGGAACTGATGCCAGGAGGCATCTAAAACGGATTTGCCGGCCCTGCTTTCTTTTTGAACACCTGTCTTTATAGCTTCAATATCTCAGGTATAGAGAGGGAGCGGGATATTAGGTGGTGGGGGGACGAGGGGGGGCGGTGGGGGATGGCGGGCAGGAGAATGAAAAGGCATTAGACGGAGAAGACGGGAGGTGGAAAAAATGGGATGGAGCGAATGGCAAGTAAATGAGTTAGAGAGAGAGCCGGGTGAGGAGGATATATAGAGAAGAGGAGGGGAATTATGGAGTCATTGAGAGGCAGCGGGGGGAGGGCGGGGGTATGAGAGGTGAGTTATAAAACAAGGAAGTGAATGGGGTGAGGACAAGGACAATGGAGCCGAGGGAGGGAGGGAGGGTGGAGGAGAGCAACACAATCCAAATGAGACGTTAAGGTGGGAAGGTGGGGGGAGGTGGGGGTGTGGAGGGTGGATAAAGAGGAAGAGGGCGACTGGGAGAGAGGTTGGGAAAAAAAAAGGAGTCATGAATGGTAAAAGGTGAGTGGAACGACGTCGGAGGGAGTCGGAACGGAAAAGCAGCGACTCCTCTGAGCTGCTAACGCGCTACGACTCGCCGGCTCCACCTGGGAGCACCTCCACCGCCCTCAGGGTCCTTCTGGACGACGGCTGCTGTCCATGACATCACCAAAATCATCCAAAACGCATCATTGGATCAGTGACTCCAGATGTTACCAGATGGAAAATCACAACTGTGTGGCGTGGAGTTACTGGGAAGCAACGATCGAGGCTGAAACTTTCTAATTGCAGTGTGCCAACACAAACACACACACACACACACACACACACACACACACACACGTGGGAGCGAAAGTCCTTCCAGGACACGAGAACGCACTTACAGGCGGCGGCTGGCAGGGGGCGACGGCGGCGGCGGCGCACTGGTCGGTGTAATGGCCTCACAAAAAACCATTTCATGGCATCATGAGCAGAAGAGAGGCAGCGAGGAAATCAAGCAGAAAAGACTGATACTGGATGGAGGGAGCACACACACACACACACACACACACACACACACACAGAGGGAATCATCTCCCTCCAGTCTACTGACCCTTCAATTTATCCATTAAAACAAACCAGGCCATCACTTTAAGCACCGCTGCCACACACAAATACCTGACCATTTATTTTACCCCCTCTGAGTCTAATTTAAACAAGGACACACACACACACACACACACACACACACACACACACAACCCTAAAATAACCCGAGAGGACCAAGTTTTTTTTTTATTCTTAACATCCAAAGATGATGTGAAAAGCAAAACAACTTTGATGTGTAAAATAACGAAGACTAACTACAAACATATTGGCACAACATTTGACGACTCCAGGCTATTTCTGTTTGTTCGTTGCTGTTTTTTTTCCAATCCGAGTCGCGATTAATCGACCGACTGATTAATCACTCAACCGCTGCCGCTGTCGGTTCATCTCTTTGTCCCTGAACTTCCTCTCCCTCCTCGAGTTTCCTCAAGCAAGACCTCCCAGTTTCAACCTTCACTCGTACTTAACATCTCCCTTCCTCTCCTCCGACATCTCCTCTGTTCTTCGCCGAGCGGAGCGACGACGTCCTATCGCAGCTCCATCAATCACTTATCTTGAAATCTGCGACGCGCTCTCACCTCCCCACTCTCATTAAAATTCCAACCTTCCGCTTCCTTCCCCTTATTGTCTTTCTTTTGTTTTATATCTCCCTAAGAGGAAAAAGGAATCGATGCTAGCCAAGAGGAGCGGCCTAATCTCAATCAGCGGCTCCGCCCCCTCCTCCTCAGACCCACCGCCAGTCCTTGGCTCTTGTTATGTAAAATGGATTGATCTTTAACAATCCCTTTCCTTCCTAGCGTCCTGCTACACTGTCGCCCCGCCTCCGACGGCGTCCCTCTCTCCTTTAGTCAATCAATGAAGAGAGATAGCGCTGTCGCTCCGCCGTCCCGCCGCTCGGCTGCTCGACTCCACTGGCGCTGAAATCGATGAATAAGGGGAGACGGTTCTAATCCGCATCGGTCATAACGTTCTGCACAGGCAGCATCTCCGGGATGATTCAATTAAAGACTGAAGACGCTGTGACTTCTGTGTGTGTGTGTGAGAGAGAGAGAGAGTGTGTGTGTCCTGCCGGGGACACTGTGTTTGGGGTACGGTGACCTGAAGACACTGGTCAAAGAATTTAAACCAAAAAAGAAAGAAGAAGAGTAAAAAGTGGCAACTGACAAAAAAATTATTTGACATTTATAGACAAGGATCATGTTTGCATGGTCAAAAACAAACAAATCTAGCTAGTAAAAATTCCGGAACTCGTCTCCATGTCCAGAGTCTTTGATTGAAACACTCTTAAAGAGGGCGGAGTCTCGCACCCTGACAGGTGACGTGAAAGAGAAGCGTTATCAAGAAAAATAGAAAACCACGACCTGGCGCCGAGTCTCTAAACGGTTCTGCCATCAGTTTTATTTTTTCCTTCTCAGGAAAAAAAAACTAAATATAATCTTGTGTATGAATTGACAGATGCAGCTCACTAATTATCTTCTGCTCAGATGGTGAAGGAGAACCAAAAAAAATAAAATAAAAAACAGTCTCTTTTAAATGAAGAGTCATTTTCTTGAGCTTTGAAAACTGGAGGCTCAGGATGAATCTTCTTCTTCCTATTTTTACAGATAAGGGACACAAGAACAGTGTGTAGCCGAGCCGCTAACGTCCACAAACCCGCTGACACTGGTGGCCAGATGAACAAGTTCTTCTTTTTCCACCTTTCTTTTCTTTTTTACCCCACAGCCCTCCTCCATCACCCCCACCCCTCCTCTTCACTTCATTCTTTCCCTCGCCGTGACCCCCGACGTTATTCTCTCCCCTCCCCCACCGTTATTTTTTCCCATCCATTCATCCCAGCGAGAGCCGTAATTGCAGCGGCCGGTGAAAAGCCGCCCATTTTCTGCCTAATTACGGCGCCGCTGCTAAAAAGGAAGCGGCGAGGAAATAAGAGCGCGCTCGTAAGAACACGGCAAGTTCACCTATTCACGAAGGAAATCGCGCACACACACACACGCACGCTTACACACTTATATGTCTATACAGCTATTCTATTAATGGCCTCATTGCTTTTGGTCATTATAAATCCCAGGAGTCTGAATTAAAAACACTGGCTGTTTCTGGGCTGGATTTGCCTCTGGCTCTTCAGAACTGCTATTTTTAAAAGCTGCATTGATAGTTTCTCCACCAGCGAGAAAAACAGGTGCAGAAATGTATGAGCACTCTCGCTTGACATTTCCTTTCTTCGAGGAGAGAGAGCAGGCGCGATTCCTGTGTGGGGTCGTCGGTATCGGAGGACGAATGTCGCAGAGCCACATTAGGAAAAAATGTTTATTTCCCCGTCAAAGGCTGAAACTCTGAAATGCTTTTCTTTTTCTTTTTATAGGGCTATAAATTAGAAAAAAAGCACACTGGAATGTTTAATAACGCTGCCTTTATTTATTCAGTGGTTTGGAAAAATAAACGGCCAGTCTGTAATTCACAGCAAACAGAAAATGCAAGAGTGGGCGGAGTTTGGCTGGGAAAGGCCGTCAAAAAGCTCCAGAACTGAGGAGGCAAGTTTCAGAAAGCAGGACTCTCAGCACCTGGCAGAGGATCGGCTGAGTCGCCGCAATCGATCGGCCACCCAGTGAACCCCCCCTTACTCCCCTCCATCCACCAACCCCCCCACCCCCCTGGTGGCCGCTGGCTGGCAATCACCGTTTCACTCACTTTTTGCTGCTGTGCTGCAAAATGTTGCAGCTGCACAGACTGACGGCCTCAAGACTGAGAGGGTTTGATCTGGAGGAGGAGGGCAGGATGGTGAAATGAATGATTGCAAGGTTGAAGTTCAGAAAATTAAGACTGGTGTGCAGCGGACTGGCCTCTCTCTCTCTCTCTCTCTCTCTCTCTCTGTCTCTCTCTCTCTCTCTCTCTCTCTCTCTCTCTCTCTCTCAAAAGAAAAATTCCAGCACAGAAAGTCAATTTCCTCCTAGTCGCGCAGAGCCGCAGTGCCTCAGTGGCTAATACACTACATCCTGTTTATTCAGCTCAGGTTGCAGCGGTACGAGGCTCCGTCACTCACAGGAAGTAGTTTGTTTACAAAATGCCATTTGAAAGTTATGAGGCAGGTGGCGCGACGGGAACAACAGCCAGCAGCTGCTGCACGACGGAGCTTCCGGCTGAGTTTCAACCTCCGACTGAACCTGCAGAGGATGGGACAACACCCCGAGAAATGAGCTCCTCCACACACATGTGTGTCTGTCGCCTATTTGGGCAGCAGTTCAGCTTGGTCTGCTTTGTACAAGTCCAATAAATAAGTGTTATAAATATAAAGAAAAGGATGTTGAAGCCTGAATCACTTGCACTTATTTCCACCATCAGAGGTGAGTTACAATGTACGTACTTCCTGTTTCCCACAACACTACGCTTCCCTCAGGACGGCACCATCACACAATCCTGAAGATCTGATCACATGGTTCTGGATCATTGTCTCACAAAGGCAAAATGCAAGTCTTCCGTTTCATCGAGCTAAGGCGCTAAAAATGTATAAAATCATTATCGAAAGAAAACAATTTTCTTCGGACCGAGAAGAATTGTGAGAAAACATTGTTGATAAAGAAAGAAAAAATAAAAATAACGCCGGTCACCAGGCAGGTTCAGAGTTGGAGACAAACAACTCACAGCTCTGGTTGGACTCATTCTCACCTGCTAGTGTGTCTGTGGGCGACTCGGGGTTACCATGGTTGCCAAAGAATAGCGACTACACTGTGGTCCTAACACACTGCAATAAAGACATGCTTCTTTATTTAGACACACACACACACACATAAGATATGGACACAAACTTTTGATTCCGACACGCTGATTTTATATCAGTGTATTTATATCATCGCAGCAGCAGAGAACTAACAAAGAGCCACAGACAGAAAAACACACCACAGCGTGGGGAAGAAATTCTCATTCAGCTGGGTGCAGCGGAGGTGGGCTGCAGTCGTACTTTCTGGGGGAAAGGCGACAGTCGGAATGGAAAAAGAAAAAAAAAAAAAAAGAGACGGAAAAGCGGAAAAAGAGCGAGTCTGGTAAGAAAAGAGGAGGAGCAGGATGAAGAAGTGATAGTGAGAGGGAAGGTAAGGCGATAGCAGTGAGGACGGGATTAGTCTCCGCTGCAAAGCCTTGGGAGAGGAGAGGAGCACACACACACACACACACACACACACACACACACACACACACACACACACACAGACTGATCTAGTGGCAGACACACACACCCTGCATGCAGTTGAAATCAAATAAAATGTTAAAAGGACAAAGTACGGATGTTTAAAAAGTAACACACATATTGTAAGATAGACGTGTAGAAACACACACACACACGCACACACACACACACACACACACACACACACACACACACACACACACACACACACACACACACACACACACACAGCCAGGGTTCATCCAATCCTTAGTGTTCTTTAGCAGCTAAGCTTGTCCTTGGAAGTGCAAGGTGGGGAGTCGATAAGAGAACGAGAGGTGAAGGAATATTTCCAGGGATCGAGGGAAGGATGGACGGGGGACGACAGAGGGAGGAGAGATAATTTGGCTCCCTCTAAGCCTCCCCCACCCTCTCCCCTCCAACTCTACATCCCTCAACCCAAAACTTGCAGACTTTGAAAAAAAAGAATAAAAAAGTTCCCCTGTGAGGATTAGGATGAACAAAGACAGGTGAGTTCCCAGGAAAACTGACGGATCCGTCGCAGGTGGAGGAGGAGGACGAGGGGAGGAGGAGGAGGGAAAGTACTTGGAGGGTGGGAAGACAATTTACCTGAGAGAGGCGTGCAGGTGATGGCGGTGAGACAACAGAGACGAGAGCCTGGTCTGCCCTTTTTAGAATGTCAGCACCCGAGGTGGGAAAATCTCAGCTGCTCCGCTTTTATTTTTGTGGATTCTCATTTTTTTCTCCACCGTATCTCAGGAGCAGGACTTAGTATAAGAACATAAAAGAGCAGCATGGGTACTGTGTGTGTGTGTGTGTGTGTGTGTGTGTGCGTGCGTGCGTGTGAGAGTGTATGAATGTGCTACAGCATGTACAAAATCTGAATACCAGTCAGGAAGTAAAAATTTCTTTTCCCCTCAGTGTACGTGAGCTTGTGTGTGTGTGTGTGTGTGTGTGTGTGTGTGTGACACAGGGAGCAGGTGGCTTTAGCGGCAGGTAAGATGGAGCTGTAATAGGATGAAAGTGACACTTTCTACTTCCTGCCTCCCCAACACACTCTCCCTCTTCCTTCCTCCTGCAGATGATTGGTTCCAGTCGGGAGGGGTGGGGGTGAGGGTGGGGAGGTGGGGGGGTCCTTCTGATTCCCACCCATATTTCCTGGATTCTGTATCTGGTCTAATCTGGTGAAAGTCTTGACCTCCTCTCCTCCATTGTCTCTTCATGTCACACGGTTCCAGTCTCAACACGCTCCACATCCTGCCTCCTCTATTTTTACCTTCCTCTCCACAACCCCCCCCGACCCCTCACTCACATGCGTCACTTTCAGGTTGTCGGTACGGCAACGGCGAGCCTTTTGTTCTCCAGGCAGCCATGAAAAAGTGGGAATGTACAGGAGTCAAATCTCACGCTCTTCCAAATCGACGGGGAGGGAAATCTATAAGACCCTGGCCGGTATTTATGACTTCTGCTCTTACTGGCTCACGTGACGCTTGGCTGCTTACGTGGGCGAAGAGCAGAGAGGAAAAAAAAGAGGGTCAAATGCCGAGGTCGCAACACACAAAAAGAAAAATCGAGACGATGCTCATGTTGTCGTTGGCAGAGGTTAACAGATAAGGCATCGTAAACTGCAGTGACGTCGCCACAGGAAGAAGCAGAGGCGACCGAGAGCGGCAGAAGAGCGACAAGATGATTGTTCTCACTTTTGCAGGTCAGCTGGACAGTCTGACCTGCTTTACCATGCCAACCTGTTTCTGACCAACAAAAAGACTAAAACCACCTCAAGCCAGCGGGACAACTTTTCTCGCAAAGATGGAAAACAAGAAGCAATATTTTCAGAATTATCTAACGCGAATTTCTCTCAAAATGTGCACTAAAAGGCTGTCTGGAAACTAAACTACTGAGGCCATAAACCACTTTCTCTTGCTTAAACAACTGCAAAGTGTAAGCAGAAAACACTCTAAATTCTGAGAGAGAAATGAGAAACATCACCGGGCAGTTTTCAATTTGTCTGAAAGCCCTGACCGGGCTGCCGGGTCAGATATTAGCCTGGATACTGCCATCTATCAAATCACCTCTCAGAGATGGAAGGTTTTCTTGCAGACACAAGCAGGTCTGTGGCCGAACCCTCTGGAGGCGGGGCGGGCGGGAGAAGAAAGAGGAACACCGGGAGGGGGCGGGACAGGGATTAGAAACTTCCTGAAAGGCAGCCACTTCATTTCCTGGCTAACCTGGCTATGATTATCTCCTGGGTGGGAATGGAACGTTTGATGTCCTGGGACCAGACTAATCTCGGTGACTAACCTCCACCTCTCATTTCCTCCGGATTAGCCTTCTGTGCTACTTAATAAGAGAGGTGGAGGTGTGCAGATATTAACCTACTGCTCAAGTGGAGTGGAAGAAGAGGAACATATATGTGTGTGTGTGTGTGTGAGTGTGTAGAAACTGTGAGAAAGAAATAAAATAACAATATTTGTCATATAATGTTTTCACGTTCTCCTAAACTCGTAATATAAAGTCATATTATCGCAACATAAAGAGAAATGGGAAGAAAATATAAAGGTCTTTTGTATCAAGAAAGATTTCAGTTTGAATGAAGGAAAACCTCTATACTGGATATTGTGGATGATGTATGATTATTAATGATTAATCATGACACCCTGGACCAAGTCGCTAGTTCATCGGAGGCTCACAACCAACAAACCTATAAGCAATTCAGAGACAATCCACCTTACACGCATGAGTTTGGAGGACCGGAGAGAACCACACAGAGATCAAGCAAACTCCACACGGAAATGTAGATTTTTTTTCCCTAAAAGATGAATAGATTTGCTGGATACGAGGTCAGTGACAAAGAGTCAGGACCCAGCTGTGGAAAGACACCTGCAGTCATTCCAGACTTTAGGAAAAGCAACAAAGAAAACCATGAAGGAAGAGAATCCAGAGGGACACAGGAGGGAAACAGAACATCAGGTCTGATAGAAGTGAAATAAATGAAGAGAACACAACCATCTAAGTCCATTCGATAATGTGTGGCAATAATTTCTAGAGACCAGCACATAGACCTCCCCCGACACACACACACACACACACACACTTCTCTGTTTGATCTCGTTGGCTGCGACTGGCTGGACGGAGACTCCTGCGAAGTCGAAGGTGACAGAGTGTCTCCAGGAATTTGGAACCTCATGATTGCGGGTTATGTGCAAATTAGCAGGAGGACTGCGAGGACTTGCAACTCCTTCAAAGACACACACACGCACACACTGACACACACTCTCCACTCACTCCAAAGCTGCAAATTAACTAACAATTTCTGCAGCCATCAAATTACGCTCGAGTGTGTTAGATTTTTTTCTCCTCCATTCCGCCGTCCTCACCAGGCAATTCCTCAAGAGGGGAACGCTGAAAGTGTTGCCAGGCTCCCGGCCAGCCTGACCAATGACATGTCACTTGACCCGTCTCTCGGCCAATGCCCTGCCTTCGACAACCGGCTGGGCCCCAGCTGGCCAATTAGCTTGCCTCTTAGTGTGGAGCCCGGCCAATGAAAAGCCCCAGGAGACTTCTGTTCATCTGAACTCACAGATGGGAGGACAGAGTAGGGTGTGAGTGTGTGTGTCTGTGTGTGTGTGTTGGGGAGGACTTGGACTGGATCCCCAAAAACTATTGAGACATCTTCAGTGAAGAGGTTGGCTGGTTTTGAGTTAGCAGTTGGAAACAAATCTCTCCATTTAAAAGCAACCGATGGGAGAATTTCATTCGGAGCGCCTTGAGATATAGAGAAGAACAAAGCAGCAGGACTGATCTGTGCTTAATACACAAGGTTTGGGGGGTATTGTTGTTATTTGATGGGGGTTATTGGGGGGCAGTCATTGTGATTTAACACACCAGTGATTAAAAATACAATAAAAGAGGACACGTTGATAACCAGAGAGTCGGATCAACAGACGGAGTGACAGATAAAGGGTGGACTAATGGGAATTTTGAAGACGTTGAAGATTCCACAGTCACACAAACCGACCGACTCGTCCACATCTGACTGAGGAATCTTCTGCATTGTTGGCACATTTGCAGAGATGAGGGTCTTTTCTCGCGCTGCGTCTGTCTCGGCTCATCTGCGCTGACATGGAAATACAAAAGAGCGGCGGTAAAAAAAAACAAATGCAGTTTTTTTGCGCCGGGCATTCGCTCGCATCTGCACGCCACTGCCGCCGCCGCCGCCGCCGCCGCAGAGAATAAATAAAAGGTGTTCAATCGGCACAAGCTCGGCGCTCGCGAGCACCACATGACACAACGACAAGATCAGCGGTTGCAATAAATGCAACTCTCTTTGATCCTGCACAGCGTTCCCCACCCGACTGGTGCGGACGGACGGAGGATTCTCCTAATGGCCAATCAGGTTCCTGCGTTGCAAAGCATCAAACGCAGTCGGCACAAAACCATTCGCACAACTCCGGAGGTTGCAGCAGAGAAGGAACGCAGGTGACTCACTGCCGTCCTCCAACTTGAGCCCTGTGCAGTTTGAATCCCAATGAATGCATTACAACAGGGAATTACCCTTAAAATATATTAGTATTAAAAAAAAAAGTTAACAAATTCTCTTTTTAAACTGTTTAATACCAGCTGTCGATTTCATTGTGCACAAAAACAATGACACACAATCAATCAAAAGTTTTAAAAGCAATGATCTGCTGTGACACAGTCACACTAATGTTCCATCTTTGCTCTGGCGTGAGGAGAATCCTCTGCCTTCACTACATTCCCTCATCGAGCTGCTGCAGCAGAGGCTGCCAGGCTTCCTGGAGGTCAGGAGGTCGTGTTTGTTTCCCTCAACTCGCTCTGCTCCTCCCACAGCCTTCGGCCTTAATTCTCTCCATGACTTTCAGGTGACTCTGCTGTTTGAAATCTGGACTTCTTGAAACTCGTCCTCTCTGATTCCTTCCCTCCCTCCTCCCTCCCCTCCCTCCCCCCTCGCGCCCTTTCCTCTCTCTCTCCGTCTCTCAGCGCTTCCTTATCTCCGGGACGACTCGCCACATTTCGACATCTTCTATCTCAGAAGCTCGAGAGTCGACCCGCCTTCGAGGAGCGCCGACGGCCTCCGAGCGCTCGCACGCTCGTATGCGTGCACGTTGCCGCCCTCCCCGGCGCTCACTGCAGGTACACGAGTCCGACACTCGGGAGACGTGCGCGAGCAACCTCGGCAACGCACGGCTGAGCCGACAGCGGCGCGAGAGAGAGAGAGAGAGAGAGAGAGAGAGAGAGAGAGAGAGAGAGAGAGAGAGAGAGAGAGAGAGAGAGAGAGAGAGAGAGAGAGAGAGAGAGAGAGAGAGAGAGAGAGAGCCTACGTGCACGCACCCCAGCGTGCACAGAAGCAAACAAGTACTGGCTGACGTGCACGCGGCACAGATGGCTATCCGGCTCCGTGCACGCCGCTGTGGCTGCTGCTGATAACAGTCTCCGCTGGACCGAAACACAGCACTTTTACACACACACACACACACACACACACACACACACAGGCTGTTAATGTGTGTGTGTGTGTGTGTAAAAAGTCTTTGTTTGGCTGCAGTCACACCAGCGAAATGGAAACCAAGATTTGATAACGACAAACAACACAACCCATGAATGAGGCTGTAAAGAAACAACACACACACACACGCGCACGCACACGCATATATATGTATACAGTATATGTATATAGAGAGAGATATGGAGAGAAAGAGAGCTAAACACACAAGCATGACCATGACCACAAACAGGTTTTCCAAGAACGGGACCTCTGCACAGTAAACTGTTTTATCCCGAGCGTTTCTGCCAACAGCGGCGCAACAAGAGAGGCTTTCACGCCAGATTAAAGGATAATTTCTATTTCTGCGCCGCGCTGTTGATACAGGCCTGGGCTGAATGTGCCCAGGAACCAGATGGAAACGCACGCAGGAATGAGATCTGGGCGAGCCACGGCAAACCGCCACCGTGTGTTAGAGTGCGAGTGTGTGAGTGTGTGAGTGTGTGTGGACACTGAGCACGGCCCCTCGTGCACTTACGCTCAGTGAGCAGACATTTAAACAGGGAGGCAAAAGGTCGCTGCTGGTTTTGTTCTTTGTGATATTATTGTGTTTGAAGATTAGAAGCAGGCCTCGTGCCGTCATTACTGGGCACTACGTGAGTTCCAGTGGCTGAGGGACAACTTTTGTTGTTTCTGAGCTCTGAAAAAGCAATAAACATATGTTTGTAATTAATATATGAGCCCATACATACATATTTGTGTTTTTGGCCAGTGATTGTTCCGGAGAGGCTTTTTTCAGGACCCAGAGGCAGTTAAAAGTTCATTCAGGCTCTGAAAACCAGGTGTTTCTTCTTCTTCTTCTTCTTCTTCTGTTCGGCAGTGACGTAAGACTTGACGCCCCGGGCAGGAAAGTCTTTGCTGCTGCGTTCACGGTTCAATCAGAAAACCACGACTGACGGCATCTGGCTGCCGTTTGTCTGAGTTACGCTACTAGTCTGGACGACGACGTGATTGGCACAGCTGGTCCTGAGGTGGAAAAAAGAAGTGACGTGACCGACCGTCTGCCGGTGACTCATCGCCGGCCGCAGCCTCGGCCTCGCCAAACTAAATGTGGACGGGATGCGCTCGGAGAATCGCCGCTCGCCGAGCTCGGACCCGCTCCGTTTTTGCCAGTGCTGAGACTCCGGCCTAACGTTTGGCAGAGGTGACTCGCTCTGAAATCTCGCCAGCGCCTCCCGCAGGATTATTGGCTTAAATACGGCCAATTAGACAATAGCAATGAAATCTGAACGTCACGCTCTGCGAGTCTGAATCCATCCCATAACCACCGGGACCCAGACTGTGTGTGTGTGTGTGTGTGGTTATTACTCATGTGTCACATGACCTCCCAGCAACCACAAGTGCCATGAACAGCTTTGGGTCCCGACCTGACCAGACTGCAGAGAGACTCACATGTTAAAAAAAAAAGACAAAGTGATAATACGTCGTGACATGTTGACTCATTCTGCCCTGCTGCTTTACAGAACACATTCATCACACACACACACACACACACACACAACACACCACTGCATTGTGTATTTGTGCGGGACGATGTGTGTGTGCGCTGAGACGAGCGCGGAGTTGATGGGAAAGTGTGTGTGTCTGATTGTGAGTCCATTCAGGCAGATGAAGCCCAACTCTGTTTTTATCTATGTGCGTCTGCCTGTGTGTGTGTGTGTGTGTGTGTGTGTCAGTGGCCCAGCCAGGCACCAGCTCCAGACAGCAGGGTCAGAGTCATCCACTAATCATATTAACATTCCACCATAATGACCCAATGCATAACTCTTCCTTTTCCAGCCTCCTTCCTCCCCCGCCCTCTGACCATCTGCCTCCCCCCTGCCTCCCCCTGCCTCCCCCTGCCTCCCCCCTGCCTCCCTACTGCCTCCCAGTTAACCCTCCGTCCTCCACCTACATGTTTGCTTGTTTGTTTGCTCATCTTCACCTCCTCCGTCCCTCCACTCTGGACCCGGGTCTTTCCAAGCAGAAACTGTCTCCTGTGTATTCAGTGTCTGGTTCTTGCTAAAAGCAGGTTGTTTGGTCGTGTTGGTTGTGAAAAGGGAGATTAAGCTGCATTTCTAGGCTGTGTTCTATAATTATATGAGACGGCTAACTGACTCTTCCCGTCTTTTATTGTTACTGCTAATGTTCACAAACTAAGACAAATAAAATCTTTTAAAAATGACAATACAAGCTTTTTCAAGTTGTGTACGTTTCTTACGTCGACATATCCTAACTACAATACTAAAAAAAAAAAAAAGAAACTATGTCAGCTGAAAATGTAACAAACTCCCACTTCAGTCAAAATCATCGTGCAGCTGCTGAAATCACAGTTACATAAAAATCTATTCATGGAGCAAAATGCAACACGACGCCACCTGTGGTTGATGAACAGATGATTGACCAGAAGGAAATTTTAAAAGCTAAAAACACACAGCAGGTTGGTTGCTGTGAGATTATTAGGATGTCGTGTCTCACAACTGGGACTTTATGAGGAACCACGACGGGTCTCGCTGCTCTCGCTGCTCTCGCCGCTCTCGCTCAGAGCGACGATGATGAGAGCGACGGAGAGAGAGGGAGCTTTTCCTCCCCAACACTGTGTTCGCTTCTGGAGTCTGTGTGTGACTTGGGTCTCACACACACACACAAGGCTGCACACACATATACACACTAACTGGTAATGATTTAAAGTCTCTAATGATGAGTCAGCAATTAATTGCTCCATTTCAGTGTAACCGCTAAACCTTGCTTCAGATTACCTCATAAATTGGCGCCCCGTGAGTGTGTGTGTGTGTGTGTGTGTGTGTGTGTGTCTGTGCAATTGTGCGTAAGCCAACTTCTGTGGTGAAACAAAAAAAAAAAGGGGCAAGAAATAAAGAGGTGAGGAGCAGAGCAGAGGGACAATAAACTGTCTGGGCATCTCTATTATTGGCCCAGAAGGTTGGAGGATGTATATCATACATATAGTGTGTGTGTGAGTGTGTGTGTGTGCGCAGACGCTGCGACGTGTCTGGGTCCACTGAGTCGGCACTGATCCCATCTTGTCTGACTCGGGGATTACAACCTCCTGACCTGCTGCGGCGCCTGCGCGGCCACATGTATCGACGCAGACGTGCACGGAAACAAAAAAAAGAGTGAAAGGAAAAAAAAAAAAAAAGGGTTTTGGGGGCTGTAGGTGGGGAGGGGGAGGGGTTGCCAAGACGACATTTACTCTGTTTTTGAGTTTGGCATCGAGCAGGAAATTGATTTGAATTGAATTTAAAAAAGGGCCGGGTGAGAAATAAAATGTATAAAAACATCTGCTGCTCCTCCACTTCCTGCGTCCCCATCCCTCGTTATCTGAGGCCTTTCTTCCCTTCTTTATCTGAAGGAAGAGAAACTTCCTTCAGTCGCTTCTCACATGGTTCTGACGCTCCGCTGCTCCTCCTTACGAGGCCTGACGGAGGCCAAAGGCACCGTTTCATCCTGTGACTGCACACAAAAAGTGCACGTGTCTGACGGAAAGGTATTTGCGTGCAGATGTGAGACGATACGATACAATGTGTTGTGTTTCGCTCCTGTGCAAACCGCTTTGCCGTGGTTGGCTGGTTGGCCGGGAGCCGCCTGGGTCACATGATCCCTGCAAACCGTCTGATAACTGCTCCTTAATTGTGCATTTATGATTTCCATCGTTGCGTTCCGCTCACTTGTGTTGGGGGAGAGAGTGAAGCTCTCACTGAGCTGCTCAGGGGGAATAACTGCTGATTTAGTGACTGGAAGTCCCCCATTCAAACCAGTTCATGCAATGGGTGTAATGTGATTCTGCTCTCTCTCTCTCAAATCTCCTGGCAAAGCAGAAGAAAGAAGGAGAGCAAGGAACGAAGAAAAATAAAGGAGGCCGTTTGTGCAAAAGTGCTGCATGTGAGGAAAGTTCTCGCAGCCTGAAGGTCGCTGCCGCCGCACCACGACGGTCTTATGAACTATGAATAAGTTCACCAAGACGCAGCAGAAGCACTGATCTGAGGCAGGAGTTTGGAGCTGATGTGTTTTTCTATGAGGACGCAGCAGGGTGGCAGAGTTTGAGTCTGTTAGCTTTGCTTTGGCGTCCACCTGTTTTTAGCCAAATACATCCTGCTTCAGGATTATTTTGGAGCTTTGTGTGGTTTCTGTTGTGCTTGCCTGTTTGCTGCTGGAGGGAAGGAGGAAAAAAAATATATATACATATATATATATGTATATAATTTCAGCACACTGAAATGCATCTCCTTGAAATCACTAGAATGGAAATGCAGTCTGGGAGTGTGTGCGTGTGTTTGGCTGCTGCCAAACAGATTGGTGATGTGGTTCCGTGTGGCTGTCTGGATTTATGATCATCCAGAGCCGACGTTAATAATGGAAACTGTGGAAATACGGCCTCGCGTTTGCGGCTGGCACGGCCAACAAAGCCAAACTGTTAACTTTTTCCCCTCAACTCCGTCTCTAAGTTCTCTAATTTGCTTTTCAAATTTTTCCAACTACACAAATGCATGCACGTGTGTGTATGTGTGTGTATGTGAGATGGGCATGCATTACAGTGTAAATCTTCCCCTCGCCAACCCCTCTCAATTTTTTTCCTATAAGCGCTGGAAGTCAGTGAGGAGGAGAAGAGACGGATCCATCCAGCATTTTCAGGGTGCCGTGTGTCATAGCTTAGATGGGGAAGGAAATGAGGTGTAGAGAGGACAAATGCTGGAATTGTGCACGTGGACAAAGCAGGATGTGATGAGAAAATATTAAAAAAAAAAAAACAAAAGCAGAAACAGATTGGGGTTGAAAAAGAAATAAAGAAAACAAAAGAAAGGAAGTTTTTCAAGCGGAGCACAAACACATCTCTTGACCCTGCACGCTGCAGCGAAGAGCCGCTCTCAGCTCCAAGGTCCCAGCGGTGGGGTGCACCCACTCCTCCCTGCACCCCCTCCCCCCTCCCCCCAACCTCCCCAACCCTCACCCATATGTAATAATGAAATAAAAAAAAACACTCAAGGTAATGCAGCTAATTCTGTTTGACAATGGCAGGAATCATACGAGGAGTTTGGAGGTCGTGCAGGAATGGGTGGGAGGAGAGGGTTGTCTCAATTTTAATACGTCGCTGCTGGTGATGGTTTATTAATTGTGTTGTCTGAGCCTTGGACTTTCGTTTTTTTTATTTTTTTATTTTAAAGCATGTTTAATTGTAATTTGATTTGCAGCATGTGACAAATTAAATCAGTTTAAAGGAATGCAAGACGTTCCAGTGACCATGAAGCCTTTTTCTTAGTGTGAATTTTCAAATCGCCTGAGAAAAACGAGGGAATCATTAGTGGGGAAAAAAGTTTGGCCACTGGCTTTTTGTCTTTTAGGAAACAGCTTCTGTCAACGGTGAACTTTGTCTGCACCATGTGGTGCCTGGCAGGTGCTGCTCAGTGGGTTTTATTGGGGTGTCTTTGTTGTTGTTATTTATTTATTTATTTCTTTTACTGCAGACAGCTGTCGGCTGTGGCTGAGAGGGACGGTGGGAGTGAACAGTCAGTAAAAGTTGCCGCAGACCTCGCCAGTTTGTCACGTTGTCACGTTGTTCTCACTTTGCGACTCGATACGGCGAAACAAATCGGCGTTCATTTTAGCAATGTACAATTTAAAAGTACATCATACAAAAGAAAACAAATCGTCATCCAGCTATTGGGTTAAATTCTGCCCCTGCAGCAGAGAGAAAACACGTTTTGCTGATTATTTCTGCTGATAGTTTTAAGATGGTGAAACTCTGACTGCTCTCGCCAAAACCAGATCAACAGTCTCCAGCAATTTATAAGTTCTGCATGTATCCGAGGCAGTTTTATGGTTAAATGGTATTAATTCACAAATGAACAACATGTTGTTGAGGGAACAAACCAACAAACATTGGGGAGAAAATAGTTTGAAAAGTGTCTTAAACGACGCAAAGACAGAAAGACAAACAGACACAGTGGGATTGGACGGCAGGGTTTTTTCCCAAAATTCTATTGTGAAGCAGACAATGGTGCGTGTGTGTGTGTGTGTGTGTGTGGTGTGTGTGTGTGTGAACGGCAACAGTGTCAAGGTTAGGCTGAGAATGTTGGACTCAGTTCAGAGGACAGACAGAAAGAAAGACCCACACCCAACACACACACACTGCAAGATAAGGACACACAAGAAAACACAGCGGCCCGGCGCTGACACACACACACACACACACACACACACACACACACACACACTGCGGTCTGCGTGAACTACAGGACCGGATACGCAGCTGACAGTGAAGGGAATTTTGTCCCAATCAACAGGATATGATTCGAGTGGTGGTGAAGTGACCTGAAAGATTTTCTTTTTTTTCTCCCCTAAAATCTGAGTTTCGCTGCCAAAAAAAACCCCACCAAAAAAAAATCAAATAAAATTGCTTCTACTTTATCACGGGCCAAGTGGAGGCTGCTGCTGAGGCTGCATTCATATCATCTTGGAAGAAGAAAACTGAAGGAAGACGGTCGGGAGGTTAAAGTGCCAGCGGTGTTAAATCCTCAATGCAGTGTAGTCCAATCGATTTTATATGAAAAAAAACACAATAAAATAAAAGGAAAGGAAAACAAGACGAAGAGGGAGCAGCTGCTCCGAAAACCACAAAGACCCTAAATGTGATCCGCCCCCCCCGCCCGGACCTTTGCAGGCTCTGTGCGTGGGCGCCGCCGTCCTTCCGCAGCCCAACAAATAAATAAATAAATAAATAAATAAATAAATAAATAAATAAATGCATCTGAGAATCAGATCAAGTGCGAATCCACTGCGGGCAACAACTAGAGAGGACGAGCATTTCATGCGAGCGCTCTGTGGATGCATCAGCGCAGATGGAGCAAGAGTCGGATGAATAATGAGAGAATCAGCAGTCATCAAGCTAAGTACATGGTTTATTCATGCATGGAGCAGACGTCCTCCTTCGGCCCCGCAAAGTCTACTTGGGCCTGTTTATTATTCTTTTGAAAATACCGTCATGCATATTGAACATGACGTTCTTTCCCTGTTCAACAATTATTGTCTGAATTATGTACATTTATATGTTTTTTTGCGTGAAGAAAAGTGTAGATTTCCTTTTTCCAACACAGATTCGTCAGAAAACCAGAGGCTGATGTGATTCCTGAGCAGCAGCCTCCCAGCAGAGGCGATGGACTGCGGTCAGCTGGCCCGGGTCCAGAGTCAACTCGTTCAAGTTCGCAAGTTCCGGGTCACGGGTGAAATCCTCGCAGCCATTTTTCTCGATGCCGCAGGCCCCGAAACCAAAACACTGCAGAGGCTCCCCGAACACGACGAGGCCAACGGCATATTGAAGAAGATGAAGAATTAAGAAATGCAGTTTTCAGCCAAACTGCTCGGCTTCTCTCTGGGTTTTCACCACTAAATGATGCAGCGAGTCAACTGAAGACGCCTGTGACCAGCCGCTTGGTTGCCGTCTACTGCTTCTATGACATTTAACTGGTGAAACGACACTATGTTGACTCATCACACAATGCGTCTGTGCCACTCGCTCAATGGGTTACAGTTTCCTGCACCACTTCTCTGCATTTCCACCGAAATTAAGCCAAATCAAATCTGATCCTGGGGATGGTTTTGAAAAAAAAAAAAAACGTCTGGCACAGTGGGGTCAAAGGTCAGGAAACAGCCAGCCGCACACTCACTCTTTCACGCAGACTCACACTGACTCACACGTGCTGCATTTGGCACTTGCCTGTTTTTCTTGGACTTTTACAACTTGATGGACTTTAAAAAAAAAACATCAACAACGATGAATTTTCCTTCTCAGACGGTCGGAGCAGAGATCACCACAACATCTGCTTCTCCTTCAAGTTATTATTTTTTTTTAACATCATTTACCAAAAGTCACTACAATTAATAGGCTTGTTCCAGGAAAACTTTGAAGGCTTGGTTGGTGTGGATTATGAGTTTATGGATTTTGATTTTGCAATAGCTTGAACTTGACATTGACGCAAGACTCTAGTAAGTACATCCACCTACCACCATGTGTACAACAGCGTGAATTACAATCCGTCGGAGTGGGAAAATATGTTGGTTAGTATTTCAATTTTGTTGTCTTCGTCATTTCATTTTTCGGATTCTGAGGCTAGAATGGGGTGATTTTTTTTTTTTTATTTATTTATTTTTTTGGCCACAAACTCAGTCCATCAACTCCATCCAACGAAGTGAACCTTCGTCCACGAAGCGTTGAGATAGACAGGGGGAAATATGAGTTTTGGGTGAACCATGCCTTTAAAGCCCTGAGGTTAAAGAAGCAGCAGGAGGGTCAGTCTGGAGCTGAGCCACCAGACAGTCAGAGTCTAGTTGACTTTGCATTGGGTCGGTCCTTCCAATTTGCGCGGCACAACAAAAGATGTCACAAGCAATTAGGAGATTAATTGCACACAAACACACATCTTTAGGCGCAAATGACAAGACAAACTGGGTGAAAGTGTTTTCGGCGTAATTAAATCAGCCACCAAAGGCTGCGCCGCGCCGCCCACCGCAACAATTGGCTGGCTTCCCCCGCAGTGTGTGTGTGTGTGTGTGTGTGTCACCAGCAACGCCCTGTTGATTTAGTTCCCCCCCCTCTCCTTAGGGAGAAAGTCTGTTGTCGTCGACTCAAACACACACACACACACCGCAAACCACAAACTCGGAAGCCAACTTGTATTGTGGCTCACACGCCGCTTGATAATTGTTTTTAGGGCGACATAACTCTGCAAGCATAGACGACTCAGCCTTAACTATGAATCAATGAGATGGCAATGGAGCCTGAGGGAGGGGGAACAAAACAACAGCACCACCAACAACAACAACAGCAGTGAGTCACATCTCACATCTCACACACACACACACACACGCGCACACACTGTGGCGACGGTGCAGGAGGAGGAGCTCTCTCTGTGCGTTGTCCTGGTCTCACGTCTACACTTGCCACTCTACACAGTCACTCTGCCTCAAATCCTACTGAAGGAAATAAAAGTACCCAAAGAGGAAACAAAGTGATATTTAGTTTATATTGAGTTAAATAGCAAAGAAAAATAACAAGAAAACAGAAAGAAAATGACCAGTATCTTTTTATCAAACAGCAACATCTCCTTTCAGAAATTTATATTTTAATAATAATAACATTGTGCTGGTTTTCCAACTATTTTGAACCATTTTATAAAAAGCAACTTTGCTTCATAAAATGAAACAATAAATGATCTTGGAATAAGGGGCCAGGGTGTCACTCTGGGTGTCACCAACAGAGCGCAAAACAGCAGCTGCTGGATTCTTCTCTGTTATTATCGTTTCAATACAGTGTTGGCTGAGTCTTGACTGCTCTTGATCAAAACCCCCCCAGTTCATCCAGTCCAAGACCAAGACAAGACCCATTAAAAATGCCTCAGAGTCCGAAACGAGACCGAGGCCCTTAAAAAGTGATGTGGAGACCAAGGCCAACCTCCAGCACTGCAACACCATCACTGGGATGCCAGTACTTCTTCTTCCAGACCCAGGGAGATAAATAACAGCTCCTTCCTTTAATTAATAAATGCAAAATCCTTCAGGAGAGGAGGGGGCGGGGCTTGTTAGCCAACGCGGTAGATGCTGCGTGTCCATTTCTTTTGATTTCTGCCACCCACCCTCTCTGCCTTCACCGCTCCAAGTCTTAAACTTTCAGCTTAATTTCCACCTCAGAAGGATGCTAATTGCTCTCGCCCTCTCTCTTCCGGCTTTTATAAACAACAACAACAAAGTTTTCTAATTTGGAGGCAGCCTAATGTGGGACTATCGATTGCAGGGGAAAAGGAGATTTCCCCCCGGCTGCCCGCAAACCAAATGACTTCCAGCTCTGAATTAAAGCGGGTCAGGCGCGACTGACGGAAGCTAGCTGTTCCCCGAGCCGTTTAATGATGAAATGGTGCAGTTTTACTTTGCAGCGGGAAATATTTGCGGCGGCGGCGGCGGCTAGTACGTCGATAAGGGCCACGTGGGTTCACGGGCTCAACGTGCATCCTGACGACAAAGAGTAGATTGGTGTGAAAGTTGGCTGAGATTAACCCAAAGCCCCAATCAATCGACTGTATCAGGACTACAAGCCAAGTCCAAACACACCCTGACACGGTTCTGGGTGAATACAAGAAGCTGGAGAAAAAAAAATAGTTTTGATGTTAAAGCTTCTTCCAGACAGGCTGAACTCAGGTTTGCATTTGTGAGGACAAGATTGCGTTTTTCCAAAAATCACCTGAGACTTTTGGGAAAATCAAAAAAAAATAAAAATAAATACATAATACATCACTATGACAAGCAAGTTAAGCTCGTCTCAGTTACGACTCATTCACTGATGGGAGGGAGGATGACTTTGCCGCTGGCACCTCGCCACTGACAAACAGCCCAGGAGCCTTGATCAGCGGCAGCGAGCATTTCAGACGGACGATCGCGATCAGAAACAACAATGACAACACCGACGACAACAACAACACCAACAACGTCCACCAGCAGGAGCACAAAGGCAACAAGAGCCCGTGTGATCACTCAGTGACTCACCTGGTAGGAAAAGGAGGACGGGTTTCCATCAACGTCGGGCAGAAAATTCTTCAGATGAGGAGTGTGTGTGTGTGTGTGTGTGTGTGCGTGTGGGTGTCATGATTCTCACCCTGTGCATGTCGTTCTCGAGTCCTCGGCGCCGCGAGTCCAGTTCTTCGTAAGGTGGCACCATTCCTTCTCTCCTGGCCAGCTGGTACTCCCTCCTCAGCTGCTGGATTCTGTCCACACTGACACACACACACACACACACACACACAGAAAGAAAATGGCAGGAGAATTTAGCCTTCAGGTTTGTCACAGCGTACTTTACCAATGTATCAATACTGCAATGGAGACCCTGATCAGTTTGAGCCTCTGTCGGGTTCGATCGATTCATCTGACATTCAGTGAGCTACCAAACACCTGGAGACAGCCAAGGCTGTGATGAATAGCTCACCACTCAGAATATCAACCAAAAAAAACTGCCTTTTTCTCAATTATTCATCAAGTGAAGAACATTTATGAAGCAGAGACAAAAAGTGCATTCAGGCAGTTCCAGTGGGATTTGTTTGACCACTGGTTTAGCCAAGGAGCACAAGCTAAAGCCGCAGCTAACAGCTAACAGCTCTCTGCTCTCATACGCAACAACAAGTGAAATGTCAATCATTTCATTCTCTAAAATGAAATGTTGGGTTTTACTTTGTTGGGTGAACTCCAGTTAAATACTCCCAACTTCCACTGAACAATTCACCTGTACAATATTGAAAGGTGACACTGGCCAGTGTTCTCTTTCTGCAACACAATTACAATAACAATCTGTGCAATAATGGAAATGTGCAATATACTATGTGTATGTGTGAAGGAGTGCATGTTTGTGTATGCATACAGGGTGATTGTTTCTTACTGTTGCATTTATTAGTCTATTTTACTACTTATTTTAGTATCTATTTAGTATGCACCTATGGTTGGCACTTCATTTTGTTGTCAACCTTGACAATGACAATAAAGATTCTCTCCTATTCTATTATATCTTTGGCGTCAACACTTGATCAGACTCAGGATTCTCAGTTAGATGCAAAACGTCACTTTGCTTTTCTCTCAGGCGGGAGAGTGCGGAGAGTGTCTGGGCTCTGAGGGATCCAGCAGTGGTGCTCACAGCGCAAAGCTAGCCGGTTGGGGACAGAGAGAGGCTGCCTCAGGGAGGCACTCAGGGCATCTGTAGGGCAACCTGAGGCCAGGCTGTCGTACCCAAGCCTCCACGCTGCAACCCAATCACATCAGTATCACTTGTAGGAAGTGAGGGAAGAGAGGGAAGAGAGGGAAGTGAGGAAGAGAGGAAGTGAGGGGAGAGAGGGAAGTGAGGAAGTGAGGGAGTGAGGGAAGTGAGGGAAGTGAGGGAGGACTCTGAGTGACGGGACTGTCAGCCAGCTGTCCTGATGATGGGTGAGCCAAACGGAGCCATCTGTTTCATCCCAGCAGTCGTTTCTCCTGCCTGACAGACGCCTGCACAACTTTTACTGTGTGGGGGGGTGATGAGCGCATGTGCGCGCGTGCGCACACACACACACACACACGCACACACACACACAGATCCATCTCTTGAACGCTCTGACACATTTATATCCATTTCCGAGTCTTTTTTCATTTTTTTTTTTTGCATTTCTTTTGAAAAATAAAGGCAAGAAAAGCAAAATATCAATCATGATGATATTCCTGCTTCCTGTCAACAGCGGAACCAGGCTGCAGAACAACCAGTGACGAACCGTGGGAATTCTTTTCAGTCACAATTGCGGGCGCGTGTGCGTTTGCAGAGACATGGAGAAACAGAGATTCAAAATGAACACGTATGTTAATGCCGCTTGCAGATGACGGGGAATTTAGGAGGAGGAATTAAAAAAAAGAAGTTGGATCAAGGTCTCAGCGTTTGTTCAACCTCAACTAAAGAAGAAGAAGAAGAAGAGGAAGAAGAAGAAGAAGAAGAAGAAGAAGAAGAAGAAGAAGAAGAAGAAGAAGAAGAAGAAGGCCTTTATTGATCCCACGGTGGGGAAATTTGCATAATTACAGCAGCAAAAAGAAAAAGCTACAGTGCAAAAATATCAAGAAACATATTAAGTAAGGATATAGACAAAAATAAAATATTTGTAGGTATAAACAGAAAAATTAAGAAAGATATATGCATATGAAACCAACTGTTTGGTTTAGAAGCGTCGCCTTGATTGCATTTTAAGTCGGCGGGAATGTATGAGGGCAGATTATGCGAAAAATGTCATTTTCAGCAAAAAATAAAAAAGAAATAATAATTGTAAAATAAAAACAAGGGGAACTGATCCTAAAGTTGCTGTTAGAGAACATTCAAATGTTTTCTTTTCTTTTTCCTCCGCAGGCATCACTCTGTTTCCTGCCTCTTTCTTTTTCTTTTTTTTTTCTCCCTTGGATCGTGCTGCTTCATGTTTATGCATCACAGGGAAAATTATTTGTGTCGGAGGTTGGGGAGCTCCGGATGATGCACACCTCCCATTCATGTACATGCACGCACCTGCTGGCGAGCCTAATGTGACGGAGAGCCTGGGAGGAGCGGGGCGCTAATGTACACAACATTCATTTTCTGCCCACAGAAACACACACACACACACACACGCACAAAGGGTACTTCATGCAATTTATGAGGCCACACAAAGGGAGGAGGGCGGTCCTGAAAAGATCTAAACACGATAAACAAAAGATAGATCACATGGTCAGAATGATGCACGGCGACAACGCTGCTGATCAGCTCTGGGCAGAAGGTGTTCATGGCAAAGCACTGCGAGAGTCGCCGTCATTAAAGAGCTGAGGAATGACTGCGTGCTAGCGGCTAACAGGAAGTGCATCTCTGCGCCTTTGTGTAGGCAAAAGATGCATGGATGTATTATAAGAACTTGGTACCGGACTGGGAATACGCCGGCATGCCGATTTTTCCCAGTGGCCACTCGAGGTACTACAGCAACAAAATCCCATGGGCCCAAAAAGCATTTTCTCCATAGACCGCAATACAAAAATAAAGGCCATTAAAAAGACTGACAGAACAACTGTGAGCTGAAACTCATTCATAGCAAAGCTTTCTTTTGTAGATTTTTCAGTTATGGCCTTTAAGTTGTCAAAAAAAATAATAATAATGAAGGCCAGAAAATCAATGTTGTAGTCGCTGCTGTGTCTCAGCTCGTTCTGATTGGCTGACGTGTCTGTAAGTGATGTTCTCCAGAATCGTTCTGATTGGCCAAATAGATCATGTGAGTTACAGAGGCATGATGGGAAGTGACACTACTGCGCATGCTCTATGGGCTCATTAGTTCGGAAGTCAAAAACGTCTTCAGCATCTGCGCTGGGTGAGAAACTCCATTGAAATGAGTGGGAGCCATGTTGGAGTCTGATAAAAAAAAAAAAAAAAAACCTAGGAATTGTGCATTTCTTCTTCTATGTGAAATGCTGCATGATTTTTTTAAAGTTTTGGTTTTATTTTGAAATTCGGAGTTAAAGTCTAAACGTTGGGTTGTTTCAAAATAAAATACAAAGCTTAATTCTTTATTTTCTCTCTCACTCTCTGTGTTTCTCTCTCTCTCTCTCTCTCTCACACACACACACACACACACACACACACACGCACACAGCCCGAGGAGATCAATCTTTGGCTCTGGCTATGTCACACCAATAATAATTCTATAAATGTTTAAAAATCGGAATTCCAGACTCAGCACAGCTGATATTAATAATGCCCCTATTAATAATTAAGACTTCAGTTCCTTTAATAATATGGAGAGTCGGGGCTGATAATATATCAGCGCTGACAGTAGAGGGAACACGTCGGCGTCATTAAAGCCCATAAATATTTACGGTGAAGGCCAAGAGATTTCTCACAGCAACAACCGCAAAGTGCAGTTTGTCCCGCGTGCTTTCAGTAAGTTTTGTGATGTTTCACAGTGAGGCTGCACTGCAGAGCCACAGTTGTGTCTGACGTAATCAAAAAGAAAAGTTAGGGATTGTTTTTCCCTTTATTGTCTTCCTACGGGGAAACATTTTTGGAAAGAAATGAATAGACAATTTGCATAAACACACACACACACACACACACTGAGACAACATTTGTATTCTCGATGATGCATTTAAATATTAACTTCCACATCAAGTGTAAATACATATCTTAACGACGGATCCTTAAGGCGAGACTTGAACATGAATAATTCAAGAAAAAAAAACAAAAAACCTCTGCTTGATGTGGCGGATCCATTTCCAGCGCATCCAGCTGACCTTTTGTTAATATCCCTAACGGTAAAGAAGGACGAGGGCTGATAAAACGGAAAAGAAAAATGAAAATGGGAGAGGCAACAATGAGCGATGAAGCCGAGCTAATGCTCTTTAAAAGCTCCGCCAGAGATTAATCTGAGCGCCGACGTTTCATACATCACAGCGGCCAGACGCAGGAAGCGGCCCCAGACTCTCCGGCTGCCGCCTCTCCTTTCTTTCTTCTCTTTCTTCTTTTTTTTGGGGAAGGGAGGGAGGCAAGGACGAAATAATACAACAGGTGCAAAGCCACGTGATGCGTCTACGGCAAGCGCAGAGGCCAAAATGGCAAAGTTGTTAAGTGAACCTGAAGTGAAGCGGATTCACTTTGAACGGCTTCAAAGTTGCTCTGCAGCGTTCACACACCAGCAGGAAACGCCGACTAATCCTAGTCAGTCTGGACCACCGTCCTCCCCCCCGACCTTACCTTGACCTCCCACCACCCTAACCTCACCTTGACCTCCCCCCCGAGCTCTCGGCCTGCATCGTGCATGTGGACATGAGATCCTATTGGTCAGGTGGCAGCCTGCAGGGATGATGATTCTTCTGCTGTCAGCATGTTGACTGTATTATTTTTCTTTCAGCCGTCGCATTTCTTTCCTCCTGCATCCCACCGGCCCACCTGTCTGTGCAACTGCCTCCGCTTAGCATCTTTAGCTCCTCCCCCTGGCCCCGCCCACCCCAGCCCGCCGAGGTAATCACCTGCCATCCCCACCTTGATACCATCCGCGCCTCCTCCACAGCTCCCACTCCATCTTAATCTCTTCATTATCTGCTCCCCCCCCGACCCCACCCCACCCCACCCCACCCCGCCTCCCTCTTCGTCAACCTCTCCCTCCCAAACTCCCCTCCACCTCGTGCCTAGGCCTCTAATTGGCTGACGTCTCCAATAATAAAGTTTGACAACAAAAAGATCACCCGAGCTGGCAGGTGGGTCAGATGGGAGGGGAAATAAAGAAAGAGAAAAGGAAGGGGGCCAAAGGAGGAATGGGATGGGATGAGGGGTTGGAGGGGGGCTGTCAGGTTGCCACGTTGCCCTCTTTTCCCTCCGCGGGCTAACAGGAAGTGACACGTGATTTTAAAATGCATCTGACAGGATATGACAGTGCTGGGTGCGCGGCGCCGCCTTAGCGCAGGGAGTAATTAGCGCTCTATTGACTGCCATGACATTAATCAGACAAGCTGTCCAAATGCCAGCGTGCGCAGGAGGAGGTTGCCCCCCCGACACACACACACACACTCCCCCCCTTTTTTTTCCTGCATGACATTAGCGCGCGTGTGTCATGTGAGCGTGCACGCCAACGCGTCCGCGTTATTGTACGAGGGGTGGGAGTGGGGGGGGGGGTGGTTTGGAAATTGCCTGCCATAATCATTATTTAGACGGGTCCCTCTCGGTCTGCGTGTCAGATGCGGAGAAAAGAGGCAGCAGGGTTTTTTTTTTATGGCTGGTTGCTAAACTGGTTGCCATACAAATCTGGCACATTTCATAGTTTTTGAGACGCAAGCCGAGCCGAGTCAAGCCGAGTCAAGCCAAGCTGAGCCGAGCTGGGCCGAGCCAAGCCGAGCGGAGCCGAGCCGAGCTGAGCAGAGCCGGGCCGAGCCGAGCGGAGCCGGGCCGAGTGGAGCCGAGCCGAGCCGAACCGAGCCGAGCGTGTGGTGGCGCCGAGGACGTCTGAGGCAGGAGGACCAAGATCAAGATGTGAGACTGTCTCCCTGTTTCACTGCAGACTCCAAACACTGAACCGTCCCCCAAACGCTACAGACTTGCAGGAAGCTGTGTGTTTAGCCCTCTGTTTGCGGCCTTCTTTTTCTCGCTGCCATCGTGTTCATACAAAAGCTTTTCCAAGTGTCTCTGGACCAAAAGAATGAAGGAAAAAAAAAATGTCCTCAGCCGCCTCCTGTCCTTGCAGCATGATGTTTGCTAGCATCTTGAAACTTTAAGTGCGTTCCTGTGTGTGTGTGTGTGTGTGTGTGTGTGTGTCCATCCTTTAACAATGCATGTGTTCCACTGCGGAAGGATGTCCTTTACATAGGCTTTATTTTTTATTGAGAACTACTTGAGCAAACAGGAAAGTAGCGGAAATCATGAGAGAGAGAGAGGGGGAGAGAGAGAGAGAGAGAGAGAGAGAGAGAGAGAGAGAGAGAGAGACAGAGAGAGAGAGAGAGAGCACAGGCAGAGGCAGAGGCCGAGCGAGCCGTAGAGAAAGAGTGCATTGAAGGGAGGACAGGACGGAGAGCACGAGTGTCTCTTGAGAGCGTTTCCTTATTAACCGGGATGAATCGAGTCCGGAAAACAGCCACTCGGGTCCTGTTTTTTTTCTTTTTTCTCTTTCTGAAATACCCAGCCTACCCTCTCTCCCTCCCTCCCTCACCCCTCCTCCTCCACCGCCCTCACCAACCTCTCCTCATGCCGCTCTTTGAGTCCCCTCACATTGTCTCTTCCAAGCCTCTCGCTCCACTTTATCCCTCACTGTTCTACTTTCCCGTCTCTCTCTGAGGCCGAACTTCCACCTCAAACCCCCCCCCATCCGGACCGGACCGGACCGGGCCGGACCTCTTCCCCTCCTAATCCCACTGGCACCGACTCACTGCCGGCTAAAATGATGCCAGAAGCATCCAGCCTGAACTTCTACATTTAGCTCAGTGCTTAAATCACTTTCTCCTCGTCCCATATTCCCTCCGTCTAATCGTCCTTTTGTTGCAAATCTTTCGCCAGTTCCTCCAAATCTCTCCAGTTTGCTGCTTCTCTCCGTTCTTCGCTAACTCTCCTTCACTTCCAGAACCCACTTCCTTTTTGAACAAAAGAAATGGAAACAAAAAACGGGCCGAATCTTTCCAGTCACACTTGCTGCGGCTGGTTCCCATCACCCCTGCAGTTCCCAGCAGCTCCGCCCTCCTCCGCAGCCTTTCATGGATGGATATCCTCTCTTAACCCCACCCTGCTTTCACTGCTTCACCTTTTCTAACTCCTCATTCCTAATCCCACTTAACCATATTTTGCACCTTAACCTGGTTCCTGAAACAACCCCGATGGAGGTCAAATATCTAAACCTATGATCCTTAATGGACCATAAAAAAATGAAAGGTTATTTTTTTCCGTGCAGCTGCTCTGAACCAACACCTCTGAAACAGGAAGCAGGTCTTCCGCCTCCCTGTTTCAACGTCTTGGAGTTCTGTCTTTTTCTCCCTTTGCCACTTTTCAACAGATTTACCTGGAAACCAGGCTGCAGGATTTCTGACAGAAGTGTTGCTTTGAGCTTGTATGCCAAGCATGAGTGAACGGTACGACGAGCTCTTATGCTAAAATGAGCCATTAGTAATTAGCTGAAAAAAAAACAATATATAGGGCATGAACTACTGTCTCAACTCTAACAATCAGACTTTAAACCCCACTCTAATCCCCCCCCTTTTTCATCCTTTACTACTGGCTTGTTGTTTATCTGTCAGTCATGTGACCCACTACGCGACTCCCTCCCTGCCTCTCCCTCCGCTCCAAGCGCCCTCCACTCTGGTCTCTCCAGGCTGATTGTTTCCTAATTGGTGTAGTGGCAGAGGTCGTGGTTGTTATGGTAACCTGCCGAGGGCCACTCAGAAGATCCAGGCGGTGGTTGGGAGTCGGGCACACACTCAAGGAAAACGAAGGGCACCACTCATGCAAGGCTTGGCTGATCACTTCAGAAAATGGACTCTCTGCGAGTGTGTGTGTGTGTGTGTGTGTGTGTGTGTGCGTGTGTGTGTGTGTGTGTGCGACATTTTAACCACTGCAGATATATACATGCAGCTGAGTGAACGTGCAAAGTAGTGAAAGTATGAAAAGGGAAGACTGTGTGTGTGTGTGTGTGTACTTCTCATTTGTGTGTCTCATTTTAACCACCTCAGTTGTACACAAGCGGCAGTGTGCAGCGCCACAAAATACTTCTAGTGACAGTGGAATAATGTGTGTGTGTGTGTGTGTGTGTGTGTGTATGCAGATGTAAGCAGAATGTGTGCAAAGAATGCTGCTCTCCACTTGAGAATCTTCTAAAGAGCTCCTCTTCCCCTCCGCCTCCCTGGTCGCCTCGCTCTCTCCATCCCCCCGTGAGCCTCTCAAACTCTCCAATCTGTTCATCTCTCTGCCGAGATGCTGCAGGGGAGCAGGAGGAGGACTTTATGCATTTATTCCTTTCCAATTTTTGCCATTCTTTCCATACCTTGCCGGTCTTTGGACGCGCCAATAAAAACCCAACAACCTCGAAACGAGCGGATAAATGTGCAGGAGCAAAACATGAGCCGCTGAGAGCCTCTTTTTTTTTTCTTTCTTCTTTTTCTTTTTTTTTGGGGTTAGGGTTAGGGTTAGGGTTATGTTGGGGCTTGAGAGCACTAATCTGTGGTGTTTTTTGATTGGTTGGAAAGACTCAGTGAAAGACTGTGAATGGTGGGAAACACTGAGCACAGGTGTTTTCACAACGTCTTCAGAATGGCCCCTGATTGCAGATGTTTGCCTGTGCTTTAAGACGCGGGAGCAGACAGGAAACACCGACTGGGCTGCAAACAAGGCAGGAGAGCCGCTGGGCCCCATTGAAAACCTTCATGCCATTGTGCGCTAACTGTGTGTGTGTGTGTGTGTGTGTGTGAGATACGTGTGTGTGTAATGAGCTCAGTAAATGAGTCTACATTTAACTCTGCCATGCAGAAGGAATTGAGCCGGCTGTGCCCTTTAGAATTAAAAGTGCTAGCTTGTTTGTGAAGCAGACGGCGCGGCGTTACCACTGCTTTGTTCTTAAATACACGCTCCATAATGGAGCCATTTATAGCAGATAAGTGATGGAGTGAGAAACAAACAAAAACAAACCCCCCCCCCCCGAAAAAAACAATGTACGTCTGGCAGAGGAGCCGATGCAACCTCCTCCCTTGTGATTATCACAGTCACCTTATGAATTCCAATTTGTTTCCAACTAGCTACTGGACCACTGGATCTGCCGCTTGTGTTAACGAGCAGCTGAACATTTCACAGGTTAAAGTGGCAGCGCTGGCGCAACGATCACAACGTTCTTGTTTGGATGGCGGCGAGGTGATGATGGCGGGAACGAAAGCTTCACTCGTCTCCCGGCGTTTCGGTAAACAAAAACCGTGCCGCGACTTTAATAACGCCAATGAAAATCATTTTAATGACTCGATTAGGAAAATACCGGCGCCTTATTGCGTTAACATTTAATTGCGTTCCGCTCAGCAAATGTCCCAAGTCATCCCTCAATCAAGGCCTTATTGCTTAGAATTTTCCACTGGGGAGAAAGTGGTTATGAAAATTGGGGAGGAGGGGGGAAAAAAAAGCACTCAGACAGACTGGGTTGGAGGTTCCAACCCAGACAGACACACAGACACACAGACAGACAGACAGACAGGAGAGTCTAATTTCAGCCGCTGGTGTTCCAGCCCTTAAATTATCATCATTACCAACACAATCAGCGACGAGGCAGCGCCAGGTTTCCTCGTCTGGGCTTTTAATATCCAGCCAGCAGTTTATCTACATCTCACACTCAGTCTGCAAGCCGGCGCGACCGCGTCACTGTCACGGTATTAGTGAGCCCGCTCTTACCCCCCACCCCACGCCCCCATGTCCCTTCCCCACCACAAACCACATCACTCCTGTGGGTTTGCGGCCGTGCAATCACGCGCTGTGATGAGGTGCTGATGTAACGGCGTCTGCGCAGCCATCGAGTTTATCTCCGTCTCGCACTCGCACGGCCGCTCCGGCCTCGACACACACGGCGACGGAAAGTCTCTCACACACTCACACACACACACACACGCTGCTGATGTTCTAGCTTCCTTTATGGCACAATCGATTGCAGACAGCCGATACCTGCGCTTCCTCCCGTCTGCATCATCAGGTTTCAGGAAGTGATATAAATGAAGAGGGCGCTGTCTGCTGCAGGCAGTCCGAGGGCATGCGCTTTTAAAATGAATAAATAAAATAATACGCATGGTGTTTTGGGAAAAAGTGGGTAACAAATTTGGAGTGTCTGGAAGTCAAAAAACACACACGTTTGAAAAGAAGCCCAAACTAGATTCTCTACGCTTGTCCAGTTATCTAGTAAATCTGAGCTGGTTGAGACAAGCAGCTGCATCTTGTCTTCAAAATAGAGAAGCTGTGGATTATAAAGTCCAGGATAACGCTGTTGTCTGCAGGTATTATATAGAAGATGATCCGTTAGGCTGCATTTTGGCAGCGCCTTGTGACTTTATGATGCAGGAAGGTTTAAAAAAAAAAATGAATGAAAACTGAGAAAGCGGATGGTATAAAAAAAAAAAATCGAATATCCGTCTGCCTTACAATGGAAACAAACTGTTGTTCATCATGATCCTGCCGCATCTCCTGTTGCATCTCAGCCGAGTCTGCAGTCGATGCAGTGGATAACCGGGCTGCGCTGACGCCACCAATGCAAAGAGCAAATAATGCAGGAGGGTCAGACCGTGACAGGGAGAGAGAGAGAGAGAGGGGGCAGAGAGACAGAGAGAGAGAAGTGGGGACGCTGTGCCAACACTGTGGACGTGTCCGTCACACGGCCGCCCTTCCTGGCAGCGGGAGATGAAGGTGTCTGTTCCACGAGAGCATCAGCGCTGGCAGTTATATTCAGGAGGAAGTCAGTCAGCTGCGACTGACATAATAGAGGCGGGAACACACACTGCGCCCTGCAGGCTTGGCTTTTTTGTATTTCTCTCTGCCTGGGACGCATATATACACACAGACAAACACACACACACACACACACACACACACACACAAAATGTATGCCGCTGGTAAGAGAGCACTTCTACTCACTCTGAAGCACAAACAGTTCCATCCTCTCTCTTTTTTTGGTCTGCTGTCTCCATATCTTCCCCGCACGAACACACACCCACCCACACACACACACACACACACACACTGAAAAGATTGCAGTAGACAGACCCGACTGAGGCGTCTGGAGGTGAGCAGCGAGTCAGAAATGCAAAGTATCAGCAAACGCTCCGTGACTCTGTGACATTAAAGAGGAGCGCCGGGAGGAAGGAGGAAGGAAGTTTGCGGGAGAGTGGACAAAAAGACGTCACGCCGTCTCACCTGTCATTGGCTGCGGCCGAGGCGGGCGGGGACGCCGGTCCGGCTGCTCGCGGTTTGTTGACCTTGGCGTACAGCTTGTCCAGAGGATCATCGTCGGGGCCGGCTGCAGGGTCGCCACCGTGACCCCCGTGGCCTGCGAAGGGGGAGGGGCCCTGGGGCGAAGGGGTGCGGGCGAGGGCGTGCTGCGTGGCGGCGTAGGGAGGCGACTGAGGAGGCGGCGGCGGCGGCGGCGAGCCCATGTTGCGCTCCCTGAAGGGCTGAATCCGGGCGTAGTTTGGGTCGGCGTCGTCGTCCTCCACGTCCTGATAGGCCGTGGAGCCGCCGCCACCACCGCCACCACCGCCACCACCGCCACCACCGCCACCACCGCCACCAACACCACCGCCACCACCACCAGCCTGGTGCTGCTGGTCTCGCAACTCGGCGTGAGTCGCCTCGATCCTGCAGGACGGACGGAAAGGTCAGAGGTCATCAGGGAAATGAATCTTCAGCAAACTTTTGAAAGTCTGCTAATTTTACTGTTTGCATCAATTTCCCAGTGTGATATTTGACTAAATAAGCATTGAAAGGCATCGCGGAACCTCAAGGATTAAGAATTTGGGCTCCACACTGACTGACAGAGAAACAGGCCGCTGATAAAGCGGCTGTGATGTGTTCATAACAGGGAGAAACAAACAATCCAGGGGGAAAATAAAAGATGTTTACATCATTTTTCATGATGACAGACAAAGCAGGACGTGAATACACAAAACATGGCGTCCGACTGCAGCTGTCAAGAGAGAGGGAGGCTCACAAAGATGATGACACACACACACACACACACACACACACACACACACACACACTCCCGCTCGTCCTTCATCCTCTGGAGCTCGTGGTCACTCAGCAAGTCCGACTTCTGCTGAGCCGCCTTCGCCTCCTTCTTCTCATCTTTTTTCTTGCCGAATCTGCACAGAGAAAAGCGGCAGTGGAGTCAGTACAAAACAAAACAGGCTGAGGAAGTACAGATAAAAACAAGGGTGGCGTTTTGTGTTCTGTTAGAACTCAGCTCTCACATGGACTTTTTAGGGTTTTCCAGAAATTTGGGCCGTGCTTGGGGCTTCAAAGTCAAAATAATATATAATCATTTATTTACTGAAAACGACAACAACAACAACAAAAAAAACCCACACCATTCAAATTCAACCAGTTACCAACCAGTTTCCTATCGATCTTTGTTTCCTGCTGTAAAATGAAGCCAGTCGCCGTCCTGTTGCACAGCGTGGCAGCCTCACAAAGGGCATCGGAGCTACTAAATAGTTAATACTGCCACCGTGACCTTATAACAGGCCTCATGTTTTATTTATCTTGCCGATGTATTGATATATTTCCCCTCCCTGCCGCTGTGCGGCTGTGTCATTTGTCTTTTCAGGTGCGTTGCAGAGAAAACAAAGGCGTCTGGTGTGCTTTTTTTCTTGAAACTCTGACCGCAGCTTTGAATAAAAGCAGAGGCTCGCTGGCCAATAGCGAGGACCGCGTCTCGCTCTAATTGCTGCTGCCCACAGAGTCCACAGGCTCGCTCTTTCAACCTTCTGCCTGCCTCACCTACCAATAGTTCACCTTCCTGCCTTCTTCCACCTCCCACTTCCTTCTGCTTGCCTCTCTTCCTCTCCTCATTATCCTCAGATGGGTTCGGTCCTACGTGCAGCTTAGCCGGCCTTCACCTCGCCAACGCCGCGGTGCTGCTCGCTATCAAACACTTCTCCTTCCAGGCGCTTAACCTCCGCCGTCCCCTCATTCACTCCCTCCCCTCACTTATTGATGCCGCTGCCTCTCTCGCAGTGCATTCACAGAACAGCTGAATGAGGCTTCACATCTCGTTTGTAAAAGGTTAAATCAGAATATTCTGAAACTAAATGAGACTGAAATCGGGTTGGGAAGATTAACCGACGTATATCGATACCCGATATTTATCAAAACCAATGCACATCCATGCAAAATGCAAGTCATCGATTATTGGAATTTTGCATGAGGGAAAAAACAACAATGCAACTCTTGTAATGGCTACACACCTTGTTACTTTTCTGTTGCTGAGCGATGAATCGTGGTGCATCGGGAATGAGTTGGTGTTAAATCAACGTGTGTTGTATATGTATCTCAAGTGCATCGCGATGCATATCGTACCGCATCGTATTGTATCGGCCTTATACCATAATCAGAACAATACTGCCGTTGACAGCGAGACAAAATGTTAGAAAGAAACTTTATGCATTAAGTTCAAATGCATGTTTTGAGACTGAGCTCATTGAGACTCATCTTCATCCATTCTGCTCTTCTACATCGCCGGCCAAGCGGCGTCACAACCAGTGTGCTGCCGCAAATATGTCGGATACAAGTCGTCAGCAGGAGATGTAATATGAGAGTAATATGACAAAAGGCGATCAAAGAGCAGCTGATCAGCAGCCAGTTAGGACGAATAAATTACCTCTTGTTCCGTCATTAGCGGGAACAGAACGACGATTCATTAATATTGATGACCTAACGCCTCAATCTGTATGGAGAGTGTATGGCGACTCATTTGCAAGTGAGAAAGATTTAATTAGACACGAGTACACAGGTTCGCACGCACACACACACACAGCCATCTGTGTGTGTGTGTGTGTGTGTGTGTGTGGGGGGAGGGAAAAGGTGGCTCGGAGACAAACATCAGAGTCTGACAAGGGAACACGGCCGATGTCAACACTCGTACGTGGGCAATATGTGAGAAGACAAATTGAGATGCACCAAGTCTGCTCGAGTACAATCACCGTCTCCATTAATTTATTTAAATGCTGTAAAACCTTTCAATTGGTTGAGCCAGAAGGAAAAAAAAAGAAACGTTAAATATTCTGTCACTTTGGTTTAACTTGAGTCTTCATCTAGTATGTGCGTATGTACTTTCTAAACGACCACTAATCGCTTCGTTGAAAGTCATATATGAAGGGATAAAAGGGGTCCTAGGTATTATATGAGTAGGACTAGGAAGTAGGTATTATGACACTCAGCACTATGACAATCTCAACTATGGGTCTCAACCATCTCAACCATGGATTTTCTCCAGTACTTGACCGTAGCCACCGTAATCATATAGGGACACATTTAATAATCCCGCTTTATAAGCCATGGGCAATTTTCAACTGTAGTCACTGACATAACGTCCTTAAACTGCAAACTATGCATGCTTGCATAAAAAAAGTGTCTTTTGTTAGAGTACTTAGAGGCATCTTTCAGTAAAGAATAACAACAAAAATGCAAATATCTTTTTCAGGATTGCACTTCTTCCTTTTCACCTTCTTCCGTTAACATCTCTGACAACAAACTCAAAATCTTCAGTCTGATCCGCTGACAGCCGTGCCCTGCACCCACCAGTTCACATGCCAACAGCAATGACAACCGGCTCCAGGATGCAGACGTGCACGGCAGCCACCTGGGGCGGGGGGGGGGGCTCCACGCTCCTGCCCCCGAACGCTCGGTGAGCAGAGAGGCCAAGCAGACAAACGAGCAGAAAACGAGAGCAAACGTCTGTGACTTCCTCCTCCATCCTGGCGCCGCCTCCTTCGCTCCCCGCCCTCTGCCACCCAGCGTTCACGCCTGCCTTCACCCATTGGCAAACGGCTCCCGGGGGAGGGACGACTGATTGACACGTTCTGCGCTGCCATGGTGAGCGCACGCACACACACACACACACACGCATGCACGAGCAAAGCGTATACATACGCGCACTGGATGACTGGCAGGCGCGGCACAGCTCGACAGCTGGCACACTTCCTGTCACGCCGCTTGATTGACAGGTGACGGGACCTTCAGCCCTCTGCAGCTTGTGCGGTCTAATTGGAAACCAGCGGCAAACGTGCGTCGCCTGATTTGAGAGCTTGAACTTTCAACGTTCGAGTCGACGTCGAATGCGCCTGGCAACCCGTCGGCAAACACTCTGAACGGGACTCAACGATACACAACAGAAAGCAAACTGAGGCGCTGGCAGCAGCGTCACTGCCTGCTCCGATCGGCTGGATCGTCTACATTTCCAATCACACATAATAGATTAGCATATTTCCATTTGCTCTAGTCGTCCACGTCCCTCCTCCTCCTCTTTCACTGACAGCTAGGCATGCATGCTTGTGCACACACACACACACACACTGAGGAACAGGAACAGCTTGAGGAACCATACCCTCATCCCATGTTAATTATGTTTGTGCAGCATTAAGGATTGTTGTCAGCGGTGTAGATGTGTGTCTTTGCACAAGCGGAGCGTTCACACGACTGCAGCAGGAGTTGTGAAACCTATGAATGCATGCGGGGGGAAAAAAAAACATAACACAGAAAGGTCGAAGACCAACAACCGGTCACATGATCGCACAGAACAAGCAGGTGTCGCCCCGACACACACACACACACACACACACACACTCACACACACACACACACACTAGGATTGACATGCGAGGGAGACAGCCGCACGCCAACTGTACCACAACCATCTGAGTGTGTGACCAAGCACGTTGTATCACTGCATGAATATTCATAACAGTATAGACACTCTCTTTAGCTGTCTCTCTCTCTCTCTCTCTCGCACACACACACACACACACACACACACACACACGTACACACTCTCACACATCAGTGACAGGCAGGTGGCGGTAGATCAGATGACAGGACCAGCTGTCCACTTTAAAGGGCATCGTAAGCAGACATTTAGATCCTGACTTTCTAATCTGGGTTAATTGGCTGAATGAAAGATTAAAGTTGGTCCTTTATACATCAATGCATCAGTCGAGGCTGATGATGTTTTTTTTTTTTTTCATAAAAGACGGACCAAACTTAAAGCAAAAGTCACTGAACGCCGGGTATGGGATTCATGGCTTCAAACGCGTGAAGCCCCCAGCGGGCGGCGCCCCTGCAGCCGCAGACCTCAGAGTGAGTGGAGCCTCGCGGCAACTCTCCTCCGCACCATTAGGCCAAATCAAAGCTGGCCTTGGATGAATGGGGCGAATCAGCAGCTCGGCCCAGACTGAACCGTGCTGAATAGCCCCCCAATTTGCCTTTTCAGTCCGCCACCATTACATGCAATCAAAGGCAGATACGACGCTGGAGTTAGACAGAGCCGAGCCGAGCCGAGCCGGGCCGAGCCAGTTGGAGGGGAGAAGTGGGAGGAGGAAGAGGAAGAGGAGGAGGAAATGAAAGAAAAAAGGGGTGATGCAAAGATTCCAGGGGAGTGGGGCTGGTGGAGGAGATCCCGGCGGCTCATCAAGACCCCTCTCGTGGCGATGAGAGACGGGCTGCAGAGGTACGCTCTGATAAATCCCCGTATTAGACGCCTTCTCCAGGCACTTGGGGGAATTAGCGCTCAGATGAAAGGATGGAAGGGAGGAGTAGGGGTGGACAGATTGCCGGATTTGCCAGGAGACGCTCGCGGGCACGTTGCGTCGTCTGTCGGCGCAATTATCCAGGGCCGGCGGCGAGGCAAAAGACAAATGTGCGAACAAAGGGGGCGGAGACTGGGGCGTAACCCTGGCCGAAGCCCAAAAACACTTCACTACAGTGGAAGAGTGAGGTGGGATGGAGGGATGGAGGTGGAGGAGGAGGAAAAGAATGAATGTGTAAAAGAGAAGCAGCGGGAGCCAACAGGAAGTGATGACGCTGATGCTGAATAAGTCGGGTGTGTGAATGCACTGTGTGTGTGTGTGTGTGTGTGTGAGTGTGTGTGTGTCAGTCGTTAGTTGAACGTGGCAGCTGTCAACACAGAATATTGTCTCGTTGACGAGGATGCTGGAATATTTTGAAGTTTGACCAGAGTGTGATTTTTTTTCCCTTCAAATTACCAAAACAAACAAATTAGGGCAAATAACGACAAAACTGGAGAAAAAAACAAACATTTGGCTTTCAAATGTGGTGGAAATTGAAGTTCATGTCATTTTACTCAAGACTGCATTTGAGAAGACGAGTGAACAAGAGTGAAGTGTTCAAGTTGATTATATTGTGAGATATGCAAAGCGCATGTCTTTGGCCACGTTTCCCCTCTTATCTGTAACCTACACAATACACAAGCACATACATTTCCATCTACATTATTACACGCTCATAAAAATATGATGTGTTTACATTCTTAACTTCTTGTCAAAGCCGTATTCTGACATGATGAAATTACGGCTCGCAAGGGCCCCCAGAAAAAAGAAAAACAAAACCTCCAATGTCACGGCTGTTTGAGTGAAACGAGCAACACAGAGTGGGAGAGAGGTCAAGAAAATAAATAAATGAAATAAGTGGAGACTTTGAAAGAGCGCTGGAGCGACTCAAACACAATTAGGACGCGTCGGCATAATGGCCTCGTGTTTGACTTAAATAGCAGATAATTGCCGCAGATAAAAATCTGAGGCGGGAATGTGGGAGTGTTTTTTCCTCCGCGCCGCGGTTCACACATGCTCTTTGTGGGTGCACTCTGAAAGGCCGCGCCTGTAGTTCTGCAACTACAAACTGCAGGAAGTGTTTTTCCGCAGATCCCTATCTATATAATGGTCATGTGAAATCCAATTTCTGAAAACACGCCGCGAAAAGGTGAAAAAAAAAAAAAAAAGGGGAAAAAAAGTTATTAGCCGGGAATTAAGGTGGAGGCCACAAATTGTTCGTCGGAACACTTTGGCCCATTCATTTCAGTCTGAGGCCCATTCACACCGGCAGATATAGTGTTACGGTTAATCACATGAAATAGTTCAAACAGATAATTTTCCACACCTCTTAAGGAAATTGGGGCAGTGCTGCTGAGAGCTCGCTTTGTGGGCCTGTGAGTGCGTGATAGTGTTTTATGAGCCGGGGATAAAAAAAAAAAAAAAGAAAAAAAAAAAAGAGTGCAGTGTTCACGTTTGGGAGGTTCATGGTCACGTGGAAGGAGAAATAGGAGCCGTGAAGACACCCGTTATACCGAGTTTCTGAGAAAATATATAGGATTTCACACTTTAGATGATATAGTGCGGGATAGGATATGTCACACTGGTTGCCATGACAATCTACAGGACAAACTGCTGGGTATCGACTTGTCCAGACAACCCCAGACATCTTTTCTTTTGCTTTAAAGCGGAATTAAAATATTTGTATCCCTCTGTTCACTGCCAAAAATGGTTGTTGTTACAAAATTAAACTTATTTTTAATTAAAATCGTTCAAGATTGCAGGCCCTAAAAAAAGGATGTCAGAAAATATTACGAATGAAACCACTTTTAATTAAGATTATTTGAGAGTTTAAGCCTGAAAAAATGTAAATGCAAATATTTCTTTTTTGCACATTGAACTACTTTTAATTAAGATTTTTGAGATTTTAAGCATTAAAGTGTGTCTTTTCACCAAACAGCTTTGAACTGTGAAGCCAAAAAAGTTTCAGTTTTCATACAAGCATCAAATCAAAATGATTCTATTCCTTGAGCTGAACAACAGCTCCTCAGAAACAAAGTGAGGGTTTGTTCACCTGAGGAGGCCGAAGCCGATCTTCTTGCTCTTCTTCTCCGTCTCCTCGGGCTCCTCTGCTTTCTTCTTCTCCTTCTCTTTTCCTTTCCCCTTGTTCTTCTCCTTCTTCTTGGTTTTGGTTTTCTTCTTCTTGTCCTTTTTGCCCTTCTCCTCCGTCCGATCCCCGGCCCCCTGGCGGGACGAGTTGCTTGCCGGTGTGTCCCGGCCGGAACTCAGGTCCGAGCCGTCGTCTGCAAGGCAAGAGGACATCGGAGAAGAAAAAGAGTGAGGCGGGAAGATGGCAGCTTTGTGGAAACGTTGTGGAAGAAAGTCAAACTCAGGCTTTCAAGAGGTCCTTCATGAATCATCTAACAAACTAATAAACCATAACTAATAAACAAACTATTTCACTTTAATTCCAGACGTTAACAGTCAACACAGCACACAAGTTGTCCAAACACATTCATGTTTCAGAACAACGAAATGAAGCAGGAAATAATGTGAACAAGAGTCAAAGAGACAGAGAATTGATTCAACACCTTGGCCGTCAGGATGTTTTCCGGGAGGAAAGGGAAAAACAGCCGGCGTGCCTGGGAGCAGTGTTCTCTGTCAATTAGCGGCGGCTCTGGTCGGCCGTTCGCAGGGACGGTGACAGACGCCGCTGCAGCCGTGGCCGCCGTGTGTGGCGATGTTGACGCGCCATATTAGCCCCATCCTGTGTGAGGGCGCCTCTCTCCAGCAGGCCGACTCATTAGGCCGGCGCTGACTGATAAGAGTTTGCTGCCTAATAACACGGCTGGGAATTGAGCTGAACCTTCCGGCGAGGCGGCGACCGCTGGCGCTCAGCTCCTGAACAAATATCTGAAGGTGGAGGAGGTGTGGATGACCTGTCCAGTGGCAGCGAGTGGAAGACGACACCGCTGCTCTTCTTGGCACGTGCTGACACTTGAAGCTCTGCTGTTCCCTTTCCTTGGAAATAAACCGCTGATCTTTCCCAGGTGTTTTTGTAATTATTAACGTGTTAATTTTCTGACAGTTATACATTTCTTTCATAAATGACTTACCTTAAAATGACAAAACAAAATCCACCTTAAACTTCTAGTGGTAGGTGAATTTGCACTAAAACAACATAAATTTAGGCATACGGCCTTTATGATGTCATTAAGGCGCACTCCCGGCTAGACGTTTGTTCCGTGTGGCAGCTACTACGATGTTTAGATTTTAGATTTTTAGAGATTAGATTTATTCAACTTGTAGGTTTACTTGCATAAAATGAGTCTGTACAACATAAAGAATTTGGGGTTTCAACGTGTCGACAGCATAACACAGTCGTCAGAAGTTACACACGCAACAATTCATCAAACAAACACTCAGCCAACCACAGCCAATCACAGTCTTGGTCCCTCACCGTCGTCGTCCTCCGGCGGTCCGTCGTACGACTTGTCGATGGCGGCCCTGAAGCTCTCGTTGCAGCCCCGCCCTCGGACCATGTTCTGGCGGGGACGGTGGAAGGGCAGGAAGTCGTTGCCCCTGTTGACCTCAGCCATGGCGGTCTGGAGGCTCTCCAGCGAGCTGGACTTCTTCAGGCCCAGCGTCGGTCCCAGTTCCACCGGAGCGGCCGGAGCTGCGGCTGCCACAGCTGGAGCAGGAAAAGAGGCCGAATGGATAAACAGTAAGTCAGCGTTGACAGACAGTAACAGTGCATTTCCACAGTCCACGTCTGTTTTCTGAATCAAGATTCTAGATGTTTTAGGCTGCGTGCAGAAAAAGGATTACAGGTTCATAAAGGAGGCAGACATTGATTCAGACCCTGAACTGAAAAAAAATAAACAAACAAAAACAAATGGCTGATTGATTTGCAAACAAATTGCAAATCAAAGTACATGCAAACATTGCGACTGTTTCTTTCAGTAAATGTGAAGCCCTCTGTGCTACACGCAACAGGCTCATGAAAGCACTTCAACAACCATTAGTAGAAACAAGCGTTCAGACTCTGCCCCGAGTCCGATCAGCCCATTAAACAGGATCACTGCTCTCTGTTTCTTGGCTCTGAATGGTTCTCAAACAACGCGCCGTGGCGACGGCGACGCCGCTGAACCTCGGGAGAGCCACCGTGCCAGGAGGGAAGAAAAGGTCTGGGAGCTCTGTGATGGATGCAGCAACCGCTCCACTATTTCCTGCACTCCATCCATCACCACCAGCACTCGACGAGATATATTAGTTTGAGACGAGGGGGAAGGAGCAAGACGGAATGATGGAAGGACGGCCGCGGCTGACGAGAGGGAGGGACGGAGGGAGGAGGACAGCGGTGGAGGAAGGAGGGAAGAGGAGGAGGAGGAGGAAAGAGAAGGAAGGAAGAGGGAGAAGAAGGGAGGGGAGAACAGCAGGAAGGAGGAAGAGAAGGAAGAGGGATAGGGAGGAGGAAGGAGTAGGAAGAGGGATAGGGAGGAGGAATAGGGAGGAGAAGGAAGAGGAAAGATGAGGAGGAGGAAGAGGGATGAGGAGGAGGAGGAAGAGGAAGGAAGAGGGGGAGGAGGAGGAGGAGGAAGAGGAAGGAAGGGTGAGTTTTTCTTTTCAAAAAAAAAAAAAAAAAGGATTGGAGTCTGTTTTAGCTGGAGCACGCCATGATGTTCTACACCACCTGTGAAGGATGGTGCTAAGCGGTCAAGGCGGTGGAGGAGCCGCAGAACTTGCTGTCATCCAGAGCAGGAGACGGAGCGAGTGACAGGAAGAGAGCAAATTAAGTTTCCTCCGGGGGAGAGAGAGCGAGCGTGGTGGTGGCAGAGAAAGATGGGGGACAGCGGAGGGAGGCCGGGCTCGCTGCCAGCTCAAAGTACTAGTAATCCCTGCACACACACACACACACACACACACACACACACACTCTGATACACACGCTTGAGATTCCTCGCTGGCTCTGGCATGTCGATATGATGCTGCTGTGATTCATGATGGCCGGACCTGCATCACTTTAGCTAATGATTCCCTACACACACCACTGCTCCAAAATATGTGTGTGTGTGTGTGTGTGTGTGTGTGTGCGTGCGTGTGTGTCTTTCTTTCTCTAAAAGCAGTGAAGATGAAAGGCCTGACGCGTCTTCCACATCTCTTTAAAGAGCCATTAACCACACACACACTCTCTCTCTCACGCACACATACGCACACACACACACATACGCACACACACACACACACACACACAGACCAAGTGTATGTACATGCATAATGCAAGCGGGCCGCAGCGAGGACAAGAGATGAACGAGGAGCCTCGACATGGGAGAGTCCACGTCGTAAACAGGTCACATGACCTCCTGACGCTGGTCTGATTGGTCTGTTTTTTCGATTAGTTCTGATTCAAAACAGCAAGAGATGGTTGAGGAGTTTAAATACAGGCCGATGCTTTTGTTTTGTTTTTTTTTGTCTCAGACAACTTTGTAACTGAACGATAAATATTCATCTTTCATTTTCGGGTGCACAGGTTTTATTGTTGGACAACACTGAATAAAGTTGTTAACCTTCTGAGGTTTTGGCACTGGTGAGAGTTTATCTTTCTTTTCTTTTTTAGTTTGTTGTTTGTTTGTTTGTTCTGATTGTTCAATTTCATGATCCAGTTTGAGAGGGACAGAGTCATTTTCAAGCTTCCGCTTAAAAACCCAGAGGACTGTGGCTTTTCATTTTTGTTTTAAATTTCTGCCAGTAACACAATTGAACCACAGCCAGTGAACTCAACGAGGACGCCGCAGGATTTCTGATGTATTATTCACTTTATTCCCTTCATTCAGCCTCTAATCGCCTCGGCGACTGCCAACAACACTCGAAATAAATAAATAAAAGAAGTTAATCCGACGTCGGACGCTACGCTACATTAGTCATCCCAAACAGGCCGAGACGCGTCCACGAGTTGTGCACGTCAGTCGGGACAGCCATTGGGACATAGGCTATAGGATCCATGTCTGCCTGTAACGTCCCTCCTCAGAAGCCAGGGGTCAAGGGTCAAACTACAGCAGAGAACAGGGACACAAACTGCGCTACAGACTTGTGTGTGTGTGTGTGTGTGTGTTTGCAGGGTGTCAAACACGCTGCGGTGCCCCGGGGAAGGGTTGCGAGTGCACGATCGGCCGGCACGCACGAGCGCGGAGAATTTTTGCTGCGAGCGGCGGGATTTGTGTCGCAAACGTAATTACCGCTGTCCAACTGCAAGATGATAGAATTAAGCTGCTTTTAAAAAGAGAGTCGGGGGAGGGGGGGCAGGGAGGGGGAAGGAGGGTGGTCGGTGGGAGGGGCTGGGGGAGGGGAGAGTGGATGACAAGAAAGACATTAGTGACACAGTGGTCTGGCGGAGACGATATGAAAGTGGCAGCTTGGCAGGGAGACACAGGAGAAACTGCACACGAGGACACAAAGAGACACCGAGGCTGGACGTGAAAAAGAGGCGGCGGGATGAGAGCGACGGAGAGAGAGTTGGAGCGGCAGAGAGGAGGAGGGAGAAAATATGAATTAACAAACAAATAATAGGAGGAAAAACAGACGCAAACATGAAGGCGGAGAGACTTCCAGGCAGTCCCGGGACGGTTCTGCTGGCAGGACGGCGGCGGGTTGCCTTCAAAGTCAAAATCCAAAAAAACGCCAGCGAGCAGAGCAGCTGAGCCCATTTCGACTCTCTCTCTCTCCAGGAGGGAGAGAGAGGGAGAGGGAGAGATGGAGGGGGGGGGAGAGAGAGAGAGAGAGTCGGCTCACTTCCTACAGGTCATCGTTATAACGCACAAGAACCCGTTTTCTGTTTTGGGTTTTTTCCCCAGTTGCAGACGCTGTGAAAAGTTTTCTGTTGTGAAAAAGATCTGAAACACAGCCGTTACTGTGGACGACGTCTCTGTGTAGAATAGAATAGAATAGAATAGAAGAGCCTTTATTGTCGTCGCACTACAAGTAGTGACAACGAAATTGCGGTTTGAGCTATCATGCACCCCATTTAAAAGGAAAAGATCAGAAGGAGAGAATATGTAAGACACAGTCAGTTAAAAACAATGTAATAAATATGAGGCAATGCTTAAAAAGTGACCGTGTGCCAGGTTTGTACAAGGTTTCCACTATAATGTCCATTTCTAAGGTGCTGAGAGGTCAGAGGTAGACTGTTCTTGTGCGTGTGTGATTGATTGATTGATTTCAGGGTGTGTTTGTACGTGGTGTGCTGCAGTGGGGCGCAGAGACGCATGTTACGCTGCTGAAATGTAAAAAAAAAACAAAAAAAACAACCACACCAGAGCCGAGCAAAGCTTTTTGTAAAAAGCTTTTTCTATCCGTCAGACGGAGTCGAGTCTGATTCATCGTCAAACACGGAACTGGACGTTTCTCATCGCAACTGAAGGCCGGCGCCGCAATTAGCAGCGACAGGCTCGTCACAATCCCGCACACACACACACACACACACACACACACACACACCGAGCACTCCGTCACAACGGATTCATCTCACCGACTGAAACTAATAAGTCTGAGGCAGAAACTAATGGATTTACCCTCTCTCTCTCTCTCTCTCTCCCCCTCCTTCCCTCGCTCGGCCAGGCTTCATATGATATCCGACGTTCCGAACGCCGTCCTTCATCAGCTGCGCCCTGATCGTGGTGATGAATCGTCGGCGCGGCGAGGAACGACGGCGCCGGAACATCTCCCGATTGCTGCTCACCTTTATTGGCTCGCCGCCAGAGACGGTGGTGAGGGGTCAAAGGGCAGCGGTTATACAGAGCGGGGGGTGGGAGGGGGCGGGCTCTTAATGTAACGGGAAAAGGGAGGAAGAGGAGGAGTGGGGGGGTTGAGTGCTAAATAAGACAGACGGCCTCCTTGTTGTGAGGCGTGACGAGGAAGAGGAGGGGAAAAAAAGATGTTTTCAATGTGACAGACGCAGAAAAGTCTGAAAGCCACCAGGCCGAGTTGGTGGGGGGAGGGTAGGTCGGGGGGGGCAGTGGAAACGGAGGGAGGGATGAAAGATGAGAGAGAAGCCGAGAGACAATCACACTCTCTGAAGACGGAGAGAAACGGCCGGAGCCAACGTCCAACTTTCCACCAGGGAGACGCTGAGACAATGGAGCGCAGCAGTACCCCCACCCCCCCACCCCTATAGTGTCACGCTGCTCCTTACACACACACACACACAAACACAGTCCACATTCTGAGGGATGCTGCTTGTCCTAATCTTCTTCGCCTGCTTGTCAGCCACTAAGCCTGAATGGCGTTGGCAGCAACGAGGAAGAGAGGGAGGTGGGGAGAGAGGGATGGACAGAGGGATGGAGAGAGGGATGCAGAGAGGGAGCAGGGCTCAGAGCCGGACGAGGCTGAGGAACCAAAAAAAAAATAAACTAAAATAAAGAAATAAAAAAATCAAGTGAAACAGGCCAAGTACTGCAGAGATATTAAAATACCCCAAAACAATGAATGAAGTTTTTTCATGCAGAACATGGAGGAGGAAACACAGCTCCTCATAATGAAAGCCTTGTTACTCCCCACTTCTTTCAAACTGGACTTGTGCGGTCACTCTTGAGCGCACTTTGGAGAAAATAATAACAATAATAATTTCCACTTGTTTTCTGCCAAGTCCTTTAAGTGCCTTTATATCCAGTTAAAATCCCCCAGTTTACTGTATATTCTTTATGGATATACCACCCACCCACACACACACACACACACACAGTAACTGACAGACACACATACAAGGACTGTTCCCCCCAACCTCTGATGCAAACATGGCTGCAGCCGTTTGCAGCGTCCAATCAGCAGCGAGTTTGACGGCACCGCCGCCGCTGGCTGCCTTTACAATTGCAGAGAAAAAAGGTTAATGACAGGTTTTTTTTCCCCCCTCTGGCCGTTATTATGATCCTGTGTGATGCCCTTCCCGTCAACGCCTCTCCGACCATCTGAAAACTATTTGGTTACTAATCTTAAAGCACCTCTTGTGTTACTGCAACCGTTGCAAATGCCAAATCTGTTCTTTTTCTTCCCCTCTGGCAGCGGTGAGCATGTTTTATTTCTCCGTCTGCCAGCGGCGGGCGCTCAAACAGAGGCCCGACTGACCACAAAGCCCAGCAGGAGCAGCACGTGCACACGCAAGCGCACTGGCAGGAATGCAGAGGCTCTGTTTTTCTACTTTAGTATTAATGCGTATGCAGGGCAGGGCTGCAGTGTTTACGTCATTTCTTGTGTTTTTTGGTTCATTTTTTTTTTATTTTTAATTTAGGGGATTTCAGATTTGGTGCCCGGCTGAAACCTCTGCTGCAAACACTAAACAAACGACTTTGTAAATCTGCCTCCCAATTCCATCCATCCCTTTGCATCCCAGTCTGGGCGAAATGCTAATTCAATATATGATAATTCTCAGAGGCTCCTGCTATCTGAGTTTCCACACTGTTATAGAGACTTTCCATTACCCAGTCAGAGCCACAGTGGTCTGGGTGTCTGCGAGGGTTCTGCTGCCCGGTGGTTTCTCAGGGTGCGGAGGGAACGCCGGGAGAGGCGGGAAATAAATAAAAAAAACAACAAAAAAGCAGCGTTCCAAGAACTGATTGTCTTTAAACTGCTCACTTGCCAGGATTCCACCAGAGTCGCCACTCTTTGCTTAAGACCGCGCAGCTGTCTGAAGTCTCAGCGCTCGCTGGCTTCTTGGAAGAATTTCAGCTATAAAAAATACATTAGAGCAAAAGAAAAGTGGGTTGGGAGGAAACAAGGGAAAAAAAAGAAGAAGAAAGAAGAAGTTCCGTGCTTGCCAAGCAAACGCTCTCAAATGACTCTCAGGGCGACGTGGCATTGTAAAACAGGAGACACGCTGACGGGCTGCAGGTACACGGGGAATGTGTAAATAGGCTTTAGCAAAATGGGAAAACAGGATTCAGCGCCACAGGAGAGCAGGAGCAGCGGCGAGCACGGCCGAGGGTTCTGCTCAAATCAGGCAAAAAAAACAAAAAAAAAACAAGGAAAGCTCAGCAAAAGAACACACAAAGGGTCTCGAAATTTGGTGCACGCTTGCCAGCGGTCCGAGACTCCAAGTCAATAAAAACGGCGAAAGAAGGCGAAAAGAATCAAACTATAATCATTTTTTTTCTTCTGCTATGAACTGTGTGATCAAATCCAGAGCTGAGAGAGAGGAACAATAAAGGAGAGAAAACCCAAGACGATAGATGGATGGATGGACGGACGGACGGACGGACGGACTGACGCGCCAGATTCGTCTGATGTTGACTTCCTGTTTGTTTTTGTTTTTTTAGTAATTAGTGAGCACAAACTCCGACACCTCCTTCATGTCTATCTGTCATGTTTGCCAATTAAAGAAGACGCACTGGAAGCGGAAACAGATCACAAGACAACAAATAACAATACTAATAATAATGGTGTTGGTTTTTTTTAGGCTCACTAATTATTCATTTACCATCCAGCAAACACGAGAGTGTAAAATGCCTTGACTGTCGCTACAAGCAAACAGAAACATCATGTGTGTGTGTGTGTGTGAGAGAGAGAGTGTATTGAGAGAGAGAGAGAGAGAGATAGAGAGGGAGAGAGAGATGTAATGTGGTAGAGAGGAAAGTCACTTGGGTCCTAGAGTTGCAGCCTCGCTTGAATCATTGACAGCCGCCCACTCTTCCTCACCTTGCTCGACTGCTCCACGGCAAGGAACTAAATGTCTTAAACACAGGAGGTGGACAGGACGGGACTGATTGGCAACCATAAATTGGCTGACAGCGGCAAAAAAATAAATAAATAAAACATCAGAAAAAAACAACAACAAAAAAAAAAACTGACATGAAGCAAAGTGCTCTGAAGAGGCAACAAAGAAAGTGAGGCCAGACTTCAAGGCGACGCCGAGGAGAAAAGTTTGACATCAAATCTGAAACAATATAAGTTCAGGCTAACAGGAGAGATTTACAAGTGGTCGTTTACTGCCTGCTCCTTCTATCCTCTCCACACAAAAATAATCCATCAATCAAACAGCTTCAGACAAGCTTCCCGTGCAAGTTGACGATGGAGGGCTAAAACGCTGACGATGCGTTTCTGCCATCCACCATCGACGAGCTTGTTTAACTCAACACTTTTTATCTTGTGTTGATCCTCCAACGTCGCTGAGGTTGCGGTGGAACTCCATTTCAAGCTCCATTCTTCCAGTTCTACGTCTGTGAAGCCTCGCAGTCGTCCACATCATCGTACTTTTGACAGTTAAGTTTTTTGGTAACTTGAAGAAGTTTTGCCTCTCGTTCCAAAACTGAAGAGAGCCTCACGTATTCAACCACCACAGGGGAGCAGAAAGTCTGGAGGTGATCCTAAAGCTGGGCCCACCCACCTTCTGGAAAATAATCCCTATTTCCAGTATTATGCCCACTGTGTTTCCTGCCAAAGGCCCTGATGGTTGACGGTTAAAACAGTGGCCTTAGCCCTTTGTTTAGAGCCTCCCACAGATACTCTGGAACATCCACATGTTTGCCAGGGAACCGAGACGAGCGACTGAGACGTTTAACAGGTGCAGGCTTCAGCAGAACTCCACTCACCTGCAGGGCCTCCAGCGAGGGACGCCACGTTGCTCTCGTCGGCCACTGGAAGAGAAAAGAATACAGGCGTTAAATCACATATTTTTTAAAATGTATTTATTTATTTTTTTCCCCCCCAGCGATCAGCAGATCACCCCCCACCCCACCACCACCACCACCACCACTACCAGCAGCAGCAGCAGCCATGTCAAGTCAGATTCACTGCCTCTGAAGTCATTTCCTCTCTCCTCCTCTCACTCACCTCATCCATCACACAGCCGATGAATCCTTCGCCCCCCCTTCACTCTCACTGGGCTACTTTCCCCTCACCCTTCCCGACCTCTGACCTCCTGGCCCTGCGGCCTCCCCATCCATCCCAACCCTCCCCTCCGCCGCCAGTGTTTTCACTTTTCCTTCAGTTACACTGATATCATCCAGCGGCGGCTCCTCCCCCTCCGCCTCTTTTGATCGCCGCTCTCTCCATCACGGCCGATCATCAATCCCCCCCAACCTTGTCTCCTCCTTTTTGCTTTTCTTTCATTTTTCTCCCTCCTGCAAAATTTCTCCGACGAGTAACATATGGACTGGTAGCAGTGAGACGTGCGAGCACGCTCACACACACACACGCACGCACACACACCGCAAAAACCAAACAATGTCATGGCTTCTCCCTGAAAATAGTCTCCTAATGAAAACCAAGCCTGCAGCGTAACTCTAGCTCTCTCTTTGTGGGCACGCACGTGTGCATATGTGTGTGTGTGTGTGTAAGACAACCGGCAGACGGCAGACAGTGAGAAAGTTTCTCTCCCGTTTTGCAAAAGTAGCCGCAGATGTTTGTCTTTCACCTGACAAACAGTGTCGGGTTGAAAGATACAACGGCGAGGACGGTTTAAAAAAAGATCGTCAGCGGCTGTGTTTCTCCATGTAGCAGCCATATGTTATTTGTCCTAATTAGGCAGTGGGCAGACTCATCTCTGTTTATCAGCCAAATCAGACGCATGAGACGGACTTTCAAACTGCCAGCGCAACGTCTATTTTCAGTCCAGACCTTCTGGCCACTATAATTAGATTTTAAAGATTATTTTTCTTTAAACTTCTTTTTTTTTTACTTCTCTTTTTATGCGGCATGCAAAGACAGATACATCATGTCCTGATTTGAATGAAGCGAATTAAAGCCAGTCAGAAAAATTCATGCTGAATGGACCACAGCAGTAGAAGACTGGCGCTGGTGAGACGGTCACCTTGCAGACTGTGGAGAGGAGATCCTGCCATCCGTCTGGAGCCTGAAGCTACACTGTGTATTTTTAACTCTGACCCAAGCACATGGTTTGATTTTTTTTTTTTTTTTTTTTGGAGACACAAATCAGATCTGATCACTGGAAAAAGCAGAGACTTGATATGTTGTTGGATTTCCAGCCTGCAGCCTGCAACATTTTGCAAGCGACCAGTAATTAAATAAAGTGCACGTCGAGATGGTAGAGCTGCCTTAACTCGATACCTGCCTGACTGGCTGATAATGTTTAATGGATGCTACAAGATGTTTTGAATTATTAGGTCTTCAATTTCTGTGTGGTTTCATCAAGGTAAGGAAAGTTGAGGAGTTGTTATTTGATTGATAATTCCAACTGAAAATACAAATAGTTGGAGTTGGAAACCTTTTAATCCGAAGCCTTCATCGCTCATGTTTTAATAGTTCCAGGAACTTTACGTCGTGTGCTTTGCCAACAAACTCTTAAAGCTCCCAAACGATCGCAGTGGGTAGGGAAAAGAAGTCGCAGCAACTGCTTGCTGTGCTCTTTCTCTTTTTTTCCCACCAGCACTCAGGAACTGTCGGCACCTTCTTAGCTGTTCTTTGCTTGTGATGTGCCAGCAGGATGCTCTGCTCAACCTTCCAGACAGAGGCCGTGCTGGGAAAACGGGACAAAGGGCAGAGGGGGTTTGGGGAGGATTTGGGGGCTTGTCTGAGGAGATAACATCCCTCGCTACAGACGGAAGGTCCTCCCCTGCACACCGTCTGAGGACACGCAAACATCTCAATCTCAGATGTTGGTGTGCCCCACTACTGCACTGCACCTGATGCACTGGCTTGATATTGGCTGCATTATGGTTTTGTAAGAAAAAAAAAAAAAAAATGGTTGTGATGTTTGCGTGTGTATGTGAAAAGTGCACAGACTGTTATTTATTGTGAAGAGGTGACGTCTGAACGCTCTCTCTCTTCTCCTGGCACTGGACACCAGCACGACGGCGGCTGAGCGCGGTGACATTTGAAACAATAGGCTTCCGTCAGACGCCGCCATCACCGTCGAACGCAAAAACACACACACACACATGTCCACCGCTTTGGCTTTTTACCGGTGAAATATCACCGGACCTCCACATCGTGCTATCGGCAATCAGGCGGCAGGTGACAGGGTTGATGGCGGGAGGCGGAGCCTGTTCGGCTGCAGCCGGAACCTTTTGTCCCAGCGTCAAGACTTGTCAGTTTAAAAAGGGACCAGAGGCGCGTAGCCTGGATAATTTACCTTTTTCAACGGTGTCTGTGCCATGAAGATAACATTTTTTTTTAAACAAATAAAGATGCAGCAGTCAAGCTGGTCGAGCGTTATGTTTGGAATATTACCACAATCAGCTTTTCATGCAAACGACCAGGACATGTGAGCACGTTAGAGCGACTTTATAAGTGGTTGCGTGTGCATGTGAGAGGGCGTTAGCGTGTGCATGCGTCGCTGCTGCAGCAGGCGAGCGTCGGTTGGCCGCGAGGCCGCGTGCGCATGCAGCCGTTGTGCCGTGCTGTGTTGTTCCGTGCTGTGTTGTTCCGTGCCGTTCCGTGCTCAGAGGAAGTGAAATGTCCCCACCAGTGGGCTGCTGGTTCTGAGCCGTACCCAGGTCCATGCTCTTGGAGGCCTTGACGTGCTGGAACTGCCGCTGGCTCTGGTTGTGGTTGTGGGGGGGGCACTGGGGCTGAGCCGGGCTGGAGGTGCGAGAGTTCTCCCTGGAACATTCAGACACGGCACCGTGATTTTTCTCTAATCTTGATTTATTTGATCATTTCTTTTTTATCTTCACCATCTTTATTGTAAAGATGAGTAAAAAAAAAATAAAAAAAAATACTGGTCTCAAATAAATAATTTAGTAGTAAAAGTAGTGGAAACAAAGTTTTGGAACACACATTCAGAGTACAGACTAGAGTACAAGAGTTTAGTTTTCTGATTTTGTCTTATTAACAAACAACAAAAGAATGCTAGTTGGTTTGTGGGCCTCCCTTTGAAACACACAAAACACCAAATTCTCTGGCAATGATAAATTAATTTAACCACAAGCTAAAGAAAGCCACCTGAATGTGATGTTAGAAAAAAGCCTCCACCAGCACCCACCTGTCCTGCAAGTAGGAGTGCAGGGAGGAGCTGTGCAGGTCCGAGCCACGCCGGTACAGCTCGCCGTCCTCCACCTCGTCCATGTGAGAACTCCCATTGGTCACTGAGAAGCAGAGAGAGAAAACAATAATATCATATTAATAACAAAAAATGAGTGAACCTTCTGGAGCTGCTTTGAAACTTTGAAACGTGTTTCCTATTGCCAGTGATTCTGTTTGGTCCAGCAGCGTCCTGGACTTACTTTGAACAACACAAAAAAACAAGCCACGGCTAATAAGCCGTTTTGTCATAGATCATCGAGGCAGCAGCTAGCAGGCTGGGATGCAGCCGCTGAAGTCATTATCAGAGCAGCGTTGCACCAACGTTACACCAGTGCAAGTGTGAGTGCTGCGGCGGGTCGGAGATGAGTGGAGGTCCGAGGTGCTGATCCTGCTGCTGCCTCGTCCTCTCTACTGGTGGGATGCAGAGGGAAGGAACACATTGATCGCAGCGACTCGCATTATTCTTGAAAAACAAAACAAGCCAGGCGAAACAAGCGAGCCGTCGTTAAAAGACAGGCACTGCGGCTTTGGCGTCGGTCGAGCCAGAGGAAAAATAAATTCTGTACACTGAGATGAGCACACGTGACAATAATAAAAAATGAGGGGGGTAACTTTTGTATCAGTATGAGCCAAAAGTTAAAGGAGCAACACATACTGCCTGTTGAGTTCATCAGCAACCACAACTAAACTTGCCAAAGTAGCCAATCAGAAGCAACTTAACAAACACATCTTACACTTTGGGAAAAAAAAAAAACTTCAATATTTCAGTGGCTAAGAACCAACGTGAGCTGCTGCAGCAGAATCAATGTTAATCTTTTCAGCTGCGACTCGACTCGACTAGACTAGTTGCTTTCCTGTATGTCTTCTTTTCTTACGGCTTTTATTGGCACCTGTGAAGAATCCGATTGGTTTCGGCTTTCTGAGACACGTCTGAAAATGCAGATTAGAGCTTGGCAGGACGGACGCGTAGCTACTCAGCCAGCATTTAGACCAACCCCACCAATAAAAGTGGAACAACTATCTGCGCGTGCTGCGTCGTTGTTTTTTTCTTGGAGTTGGTTTACTTTTCCATAGATTTTTGTTGATTCAGAACAATTATATTTGTCACGAGTTAGAAGAGGTGAGCGTGGATGTAAACTCACAGGAGAGCTGCGCTCACAAAAAAAAAAGTTTTTGAAGCGACGACTCCAGCGGGAGAGAGAGACAAAAGAAAAATGGCAAGATGGAGAAAAGCGATAAGCTGAGAGAAAACAAAAAGAGGATGAGAGCAGCTCAGCAGCTTTCCTGCATCTACACATTTCATTTTTTTTTCCTTTTTCTTTTTTTTTCTTCCACTGCAGATGCAGCTCACAGATGCGACTGTGTGTGCTTGATAAACGACTTTTTGACAACTTGACGCACGGACGCACAATCCGCCCGAGCACCATTTACATGCAGTCATCACTTCTCACAGCCCGCCGCTGTCACGCGACACACGCCGGGAATATCGCACGCCGCTGCAGGAGCGGGAAGTGGCGGCGGGGAGGAGGGGACGCAGCGTCCTCTCATCTCTCTACAGTCTCACTAATCACCTGCTTTTTTTTTTATTTATTTTTTTTGTTTTTTTCTCAGGGTGGCTCTCATGGAATCTGATATTTTGACTGTCATTTATCTCCTCGGCTGTTTTCCTCCCCAAACTTCCTCCTCCTCTTCACCCTCCTGCCAGCACCTTAATCAGCCGAACTGTCAGAAACTCATTCTTCATTCACCTCTCTTACACACAGACACACAACCTTTGAAGTAAAAAAACAAAAAAAAACAAAGACTTGGTGGGTGCATGCAAGCGTCTGCTTTTTCTTCTTCTCATCTTTGTTTTCCTTGCAGTTATGCGTCGTTGTTCAGTGCCTGTGGACCATTCACTTCGCTTTTATTTCCCTCTCAGCTCCAAACGTCTGCATCCAGCAATAAAGGTCGATGACAAACATCTGCACATTTTAATTATATAATAAATCATTGATGTATTTGCATTTTGTTAAGATGATAAATCATTAATGTGTGAAAATGTCCCTGTCAATTGAAAAGAATCTCCAATTTTAAGAGACAGTGCGCTAAATGACTAGAAACCAGCCCTGTGTGATGTCATAAAAGGATAATGGCAATTCTGCCAGGTGTTTGCAAACATGTGGAAGGCCCAAGCGAGTGAATTTTACACCTGGTCAACAGATTAATTCTCTGCAAAAGCAATGGGTGAATTCCCAGTGAACGGAGAAGAAAAAAAATAAAATGGGAAAAGAAAGAGTCATAATGGGAGCAAGAATATAAAGGGAAATAAATAAATAAATAAACAACACATCTGCATAAATACATATGTAGAGAATCATTAAACTCAATTTATTCTTCTGAAGAGCAACACCTCGGTGCAAGGACAAGAAAGGACTCATTTCATTGGGACTTCAATGCCAACTAAAATGGATTTGGTGCACGTGGTGGTGGTGGTGGTGGGGGAGGGCGGTGTTCATTAGGGGAGCAGCATCCTCACGTGCACGCGCACACACGCTGCCGTCGCCGCTGTGTGCGAGTGACACCATTGCGGCGCCGCACAGCGAAAAACTGTGTTCAAGTGTTCAAGGTCAGAGGTGTTTACCAGGTCGAGAACAAACACACAAAATCAACAGCGCCGCGCCGGCCAGCAATCCCTGAACTAACACACTCAGCTGCAGACAAGCAGGCGGGCAAACACACACACACACACACACACACACACAGAGGGACAGATATCAGTAGACAAGCACGCACACCACTGGCAGTAGAGGAGCGGGAGTGAGCCACTTAGTCAGAAAATGGGAAACAACACACAAAGAAGTAACACCTCGCACGCACGCACACACACACACACACACACACACACTTCGCAGCTAAAACAAAGAGCTAACAAACAAGCGGAACAACCTTGAGGGACATTAAAGAGAAGAAGTGCGAGTGAAGGCAGCGCGGCTCTAATTACAGCTGCTCGGGAGATGTTTCCTTCCTGACGCTCTGACCCCAATGCCGGAGACGTTGTTTACTTTCCATAATTACCAAACGCAGCTCTTCCATAGGCACTTTTTTCTAAATTATGTGACCGGCCGCCTATTTTTGATGCTGTTTTTTTAAACAAGATAATAATAATCAGCGGCAGCGACAACGAGTGAAGAGGACTTGTGTGAAGTGAAGCCGTGGTTGTGCACGTGTGTGTGCGTGTGTGTGTGGGTGTGCCAGAAGGTAACAAGTAAAAATTCCCCTCCATCCCTTTGAGGGGAAACTGTGCTTAAGCCTTGGCGAAAGTATCGGGGGTGCACATCAAGCACTAACGGTCCAAATGGGCCAATTAGCCGGAGGCTGTATGGCGGCATTCGTCCAAAAGCCAATAAGCAACGGCCGCAAATGGGCCATTTTCCCCACTATTAGGAAATAACGCTCAGCGCAGATTCCATAGATTATAGTTATAACCCTATGGATTTTCAATGAGCATTAAAACCAGCGGAGCCGAGCCCTAAGGTCACATGTTAACGGGGTGATTAGAAAACAGGGAATGATTTAAATGTCGGGAGAAAAAAATATAGACACATTCCGCTTTAAGCACAAAACTAAAACACACGACCGAGGAACTGACTTTTCTTTGGTCTCTAACTCCTTAAAGCAGGCATGCCCAAAGTCCGGCCCGCGGGCCAAATCCGGCCCGCCAACTGATTTTAAGTGGCCCGCGGCTTGTCTCTGAAAACATGACGCAATCTCTTCAATCTCCACTGTTGGACTCCCCGACGCGATCTCAGCAGGACCTGAGCGCAATCTTAGCGATCTCCACCGCTGGCCGCCACCGCTGCGTTGTTTGGGCACCCCCGCCTTACAGGCAAGAATTCAGTTGAACGACGCTACTACATTTCTGAGGGAGGTGTTTCAACCAGCGTGCAGCATCACTTTCTGTCCCCTTTGTATAAACTGTGTTCTCTGTGTCCTCTGCCCGGCGACCCGAGGAGGAGGAGGAGGAGGATGAACGACGGCACAGACAATTTATCTACGGGCAAGAGACAGTCGAGAGAATCAGGAGAGAAACACAAACAGCCTGGAAAGAAAAACTTCCACCCACCGTTAAAGGAGAGACTGTTGTTGACGGCCAGGGGGCCGTTGATTCCCGGCAGGCCGGAGGAGCCGTCGAAGGAGCGGTTTGGCGACACGCCGTCCTGAAAGAGGCGGAGAAAGAATTTAAGTCAACACTCTGGAGATTTGAAGTCATGTTTTGTCACAATGTACAAACATTTGACTGAATTAAAAAAAAAAAAAAAAAAAAGTCATGCTGTCACTTTAAACCCATTTGGTCGTTTTTTATTGCTGTGTCTAGGATATAGTCGCTGTCGAGTGACGGCCAGAGGAGAGGAGAGAAACTTTGTCAGCGTCTAGTAAAACACAATCGATTTCAATGAGACAGAGGAGGAAAAAAAGGAAGTGAAAGAGGCAGAAAGATGAAAGCGGAGGAGATTCAAGGTGAGAGAGGGAGGCCTGTTTCCCATGGCCCGCTGCCTGCTTGTATGTGTGTGTGTGTGTGTGTGTGTGTGTGTGTGTGTGTGTGTGTGTGTCGTGGTGACAGCCGCACTGACACCTCGGCCCTCCGGGGACGGACCCCCCCTCAGGGGCCCCGTAATAGTCCAACAAAGCAGCCGTTCTCGGAGCCGCTGCCAGGCTTTTGTGCACATTGTATTCCTGCAGGAATTCAATTTGCATGCATTTGTCATCAAGGAAAGAAAGAGAGAAAAAAGACTGTACACAGTCATTAACACACGTTTAGACAAGCACATATGCTACTTTGGCTTATTGGTCTGTTACTCTGCGCGTCGCCTCCGTCTCCTCGCCGTCACTCCACAGGAGGTTTTGTGTAATAAATTGTTTTCTTGTTCCTGACCCCCGGCGCCTCGTCCTGCCGCTCACGCCTCATTCATCAGAGCCGCGTGGAGCCCCTCCCTCACCTGGCTCTGCTCCACCACGTAACCCACTATTGTGTGGTGTCGCTAACAACAAATCAATCAAGATTTCAGATTAAGGCCCCTTCTGCAATCAGTGCTTCAAACAGAAGCGTTGCCCCTGCGGAAACAATCAGCAGAGAAGCCGTTTGACATTATTAGTAAGTGCACAGTGGTAGAAAAAAGTTTTTGGACACCTCATGTATTTGTGCTGTACTCTGTTGCGCTAAGAGTCAGTCCTAAGTCATCAAGTGCAGTTTACTGTCGTGCAGTTCTACGTACAAAATCTGTCAGGCTACGAGATCTGTCCAGGGTCCTTACGGCAACTCTATTAGGACAAACTACATCACGGTCGAATAGATCTATCTATCTATCTATCTATCTATTTATCGTTCGTTCGACTGCAATGTAGCTTGTCCTAATAGAGTTGCCGTATGTGACGTCGTCTGTAGTTGCCCCTGGACAAGATCTCGCAGCCTTAATGACGATAATAGAGATGCACATGTGCATTTAGGGTATGTATGTATGTGCCTACATTCACGCTACAGTAGTGAATATATTTGGAGTGAAAGTTCCCAAGCGACGACCGTGTCGCTGCTGGTGAAGCAGCTTGACGTAGCCTGCAGCTAGAAAGGCCAGCAGCACTTCACCTACCTGCAAAGAGCCAGCAGCTCTGAAAGGGAACGGAGGACGAGTACAGTCGGACGAATTGATTGAGAGAAGGAGGTGGAGGGAGAGAGAGAGAGAGAAAGAGAGAGATCAGAGACGGGAGAAAATAAAATGGCAGAGTGGTCCACTCATGTGAGGTTAAAAGCATCGATAGCGAAGGCCGAGGGAGGCTTTTAAGGAGCGCTCTTGTATCCAGCTGCCTTTGTTTTTCAGTTTTTTTCCTCCCGTGCACTGCGAGGACGCGGGAAGGGGAACGCGGAAGCAACTCTCTCTCTTTGAAGTCGCTCGGAGCGACGACCTGAATCCTGCAAGAAACCAAACGCACTGCTGAAAATGCATCCATGTGCGTTCTGTGATGCAAGCTAGTTAACAAAGTTAGTTCAACCTGATGTTGCTCAAGGAAGACTGAGACAGTTTTCATGATGTGAGGATGTATTTCTCATATTGTGGCAGGCAGTGGGTTAATCTCATCGAGTGTGATGCTCACTGCTGACCTTCACATCTATGGTGACATTTACATCGGATGGCCAAAGTATTAAAAATTGTATTTTGTCTTTGTTTTTTTAACAGGAAGTGATCACAAACTTTGTCCCTCCAATACCTTTTTCCCCCTTTAGTTTCCTAAAAAAGTACAAACTGAATTCATCTGTGCTATGGATTAACTGCTCACAATAATCACCAGCGGTATTATAAAATAACCAAAAGTCAAATGGAAGCCGCTGCCAACTTTTTACATCAGTTTTTTTGTTTGTTTGCTTTTATTTTTAATTTCACAACACACAATAAACGGCAGCGCCCAGCCGTGTGAGTTTTACTACGAATTGAAACTCCGACTCTATTTTCATCTCACATTCCCGGCCTTTTTTACTCACTCGTATTTCATTCATTTCATTTCTCTGCCACAATGTTATTAGACCAAAACATTATATGGCGGCTGCGTCTCGCTCGCCGGCGCGGCCGTGAAAAGGAATCATTCGCACTCCACACGGCCGAAGGTTGCAGGTCTGCACAGCCTCGTAAATGACATCAGCTGAAGGCGGCGTGCGATGGAAGAGACTTTTTTATTCATCCTTTCTTCCATTTTTTCTTTTTATCCCCTCCTCCGGCTCACAAAGGGAAGCGGCAGAGTGAAGAACGCTCCCGTGCGCACAAAAGGTGGCTGGTGGGCGCAGACGGCGGCTACGTGCTAATCTGAATAGCTCAAGTGCGAATGCTCTCTAGCTGCCGGTGGCACGGCGAACGGCTGAGTAATTGAAAGGACGGACGGACGGATGGACGAGCGAGTCGGCGTCGAGGCACAATGAGCGGCTCTAGGTCGACAGGCAGCGAGGACGGGAAGAGGAGCGACGCAGGGAGAGTAAGTGAGCACTCCAGTCAGTGGGTTAAAGACTCTGTTAGTTCAAGACTCAACAGACAGTGTGCATGCAGGGGTCACCGACCTTTCTGAACCCAAGAGCTACAGCATGGCGACCAAGTCATATGAAGGGCAACCTGTTTGCACACTCTTCTGAAATAGCACATCTCTCAGTGAACCTTTAGTTGTATATCATTACTAATAATACTCTGATACACTGATCACACTAACTATCAGCAATGAATAACCAAGGTTGGATACAGATAATACCAATATTCAACACCGTATTTCTATCAATCTACAGAGTTCACCTAAACCTCTCTAGACTTCATAAAAATATTTTAAGCATTTTATTTTTAAGATACTGCTGTTTTGAATCCATATGTCTGTAAGACTTGGAACAGAATAACATTAAATCTTAGACGCAGCTCACCGAGTTGTGCAATTTTTAGAGCAGGCCTGCGGACGACTCATGTGGTCCTTGGGTGTTGGTGACCACTGATGTACTGACTGTTGAAATGGGGCCGTGCAGACAGAGTGAGAGCGACTCACACCTGCTGATTGCCATCAGCTGCAAGTTTTGCTGGAGCAGTTTTGCAAACATTTTGTTATAATACACTGCGGCCGGTCCCCGAACTGCACTGCAGTTAAGCATTTGTCTGTCAAGCTGGGAATAAATTGGCTGGCTTTGAACTACATTTCAGTGGCATCATTGTCTGCAGCAGCACCTTGAAGATCAACACGGCCCAACAACTTGGACTGCAAAACAGAATGTCTTTCTTTAGTTGTACTGTCTAGTCACAGACTCATTGGGATTCAAATCTTGCAGCGTCTCCTTCCAGCCCCATCAGTTATTCCTCTTGAGTTTTTTACTCACTTTCCCCAAACGTTGGAGACATCCACAAAACATCACAACTCTGCAAGTAAGCTGAATTAATGCTTCAGTTTGTTCTCAGTTACTCCTAACTAGGCGTGCAAGCTTGCAGTCCGCACTTTTACATGGGATTCCCGTTGCGACCAAACAGAAGAGGCCTGCACAGGTCTGCCATGATGAAATAATAACAGCCACATTCAGTGTGTAGAGCTGCTGCATGAGCGCTCCCGCTGGTACCTTCTGAACACGGAACACCACCAGCTGGATGGTTCCTCTCAGGTTCCCCTCATGCGACATGGAGCGGCGCAGCGTCTCCATGGCCACGTGATTGGAGCATCCCAGCAGCGACTCGCTGTTCACCGCCACCAGCTGGTCGTTCACTCTCAGACGCCCGTCCTGGTAAAAAAAAAAAAAAAAAAAGGTCGCAGCAGGTCAGCGAGCTCTTGTCGCAGGAACACGTGTGCCTGTGTGGAACAACACATCAGGCCCATCTGTCTTCCTTCCCTCCTCCTGTCCAGCAGCGCCTGGATAGATGCTGCACAGGTGTGCCTGTGCATGTGTGCGTGTGTGTGCGTTCGTCTATGACGTGTCAAGTGTTTCCTGATGAACAAGAGGTTAAAAGTCAACAGAAGAAGTGGGAGGAGACAGCTGCGGGTGGCTGCAACACAAGCTCCTCGTAAATCACAAAATGCTGTTATTAATTTTTTTTCAACTTAATTAAATAACTGCCACCTTCAAATTGACTTGGTCACTGTGGGACACTTCAGTGTCGCCAATTAGCCAAATGCCGACATCTTCTGAGAACAGTTTTTCTCCTCTGCAGGCGCTCATTTTAAAATAAAGCATTTCATTTTTTAACAACATTCTTTCCACGTCGCTGGTCATGGACATTCATTTCTGTTGACGAGAACATTTGGCCACCTTGTACGCCGCCCCGCCGTGGATGATGGACTTGATGAAGATGCCCAAGTCCTCCCCCGTCTCCCGGGACTTGTTTCCTTTGAGGCTGATGCCGAGTCCCGCAGATCCGCTGTCGTTGAGCGGCACCTCGAACGTGAGCTGCTCCTTCCCACTCTCGGAGACAAAGGAGGCCGGCAAGCAGGACAACTCATCCTTCTGGGATCAAGGGGGTGAGGTCGGGGGGGGGGTGGAGGGGAAAGGTGGAGGAGAGGGGTGACATTGACGGAGAGGAGGTGAGAGGGAGGACAACTCATTTTAGTATGAATAGTCCCTGGAAACTAAACAAAAAGCTTTTCCATTTGAGAGGAACCATCAGTAGAAGCTTTTCAAGCTTCCTGAGTGAAGAGGAGAAAAAAAGGAAGGTCTATTTTTGAAACGCAGAGGGGAAAAAAAACAAAAAAGGGTTTTGGAAAAAAAAAAACATTTGGACTGTCTGCTTTTCTTTACACTCCTCCTTCCCTTTGCTTTCAGCTCGGCAATATCAATAAAATGGCCTGTACGTTTCCAAGAGGTAATTGGAGAATACGGCAAACACGGAGCACCAGGGACACAAATGTACTGAGAGGAGACTACAAAAAAAAAAAAAAACACACACACACACAAAAACAGAGACGTGTGAGGAAAAAGTGTGTATCAGAGACAGGAGAGACAAGAAAGAAAAGCGGGCGACTGTATTGATAAAAATGAGTGTTGGGAGGCCGCAGGGACGGTGAAAAACACCACGTTATCAACCAGGAGGCGATGATTAAGTCTGAGGAGCCGGCAGGAAAAACACCGGTAACAAAGGAGCCGAGCGGATCCCGCCAGATGAAAGTGTGTGTTTGAAGCTTGTGATTACACTGTGGAGGCTTTAGCGCCGTTGCACTCCATATGGATTATACTTATTATAAGCCATTTATCGAGAGGCACTTCTTTCACTGCGAATCCTCAGGAAAACTTGCACGAGAGCCGGAGAACGCTTGAATTAGGCAGGCGGGAGGAGGAAAAAAATCTGTTTCTGAAAATTTTTCTGGTCTTGGGATGATAATAATAATAAGAATAAGAATAATAATGATGATGATATAGGACTCTACCAACACTTTACCGAAATGAAAAGAAAAGTTTTGGAGGGAAGAAGAGCCGCTGCGCAATACTAGCAGGAGCAACGCAGGAGCGGTGAGAAACAATGTGGCAGTTTCCAGTCGTGACGTCCAGCCACCCGTTTTCCACTAATGATGTTACTGCAACATGATGCATGTGAGGTTGATCTGGTGTGAACATGTGCGCATATACTATATATTTCTGTTTCTGTCCATGGATGTGGAAAAAAATAGTATTTATGTGTGTGTGTGTGTGTGTGTGTGTGTGATGCGTTTGTGTGTGTGATTGCGTGGGTCAGCAGTGTCAGGTTTAGACAGTGTTTGTCTGTGGGGATTGTAGGTTTTAACAGCGTTAAGCCGACACAAAGTCCCCGACGCTGCAAAAACTGCTTTCCCTGCTGGAAGCAACCACACACACACACACACACACACACACACACACACACACACACACACACACACACACACACACACACACACACACACACACACAGTGACCAGAGACTCTGTGACCTTGGAGAGAATTTAAAAAAGAGGTGAGAAGAGGCACTTTAGCTGCTTCCTATGCTTTCTGAAAAAAATATATCAAAGAAATTCATCAGTGTGGAGGAATGTGCCTGATCGGGCATCTCTTGCAATCTCCACCACCTGTTACTTCTCTGTTAACACAGATAGATCAAATTTTTGTTAAACTACCTTTGTATGAGTATTTATTTCTGTTTCTGGCCCTGTGTGTGAGCCAAGCAGTGCTATAATGAATTACGGGCCAGTGGATCGGCGCTGTGATGAAAAGTTTGGTACAGCAGTTGCAGCTCGGGGGTCGGGACCTCCCAGAGGGTTGGGAGATGTTTTATGGAAACTGACAAAAATATGCAAATGTATGTAAAATTGTATGACTGGGTGATATATTCAATTTCTCTCTCTCCCTAAAACAAAAAAAAAGCAGAATAAAAACACCCTGAAGGCATCTTCTAATAAGTGAACAGGGGGGAAAAAAGACTCTAAAAAGGCATAAAAAGTCATCATTTTGCCCAACACTTCTTTTTTTCATTACTGCATACACACACACACGCGCGCACACACACACACACACACACACTGAAGCAAGAACAAATTTCAAGTCTCTGCTACTTTTTCACTGAATATTTCTATTATCCCAGCCTCATTGCCAAGATCGGAAGCAGTTTAATACTGAAATAATAAACTGCTGCGTTCACTCATGTGTGTTTTCTGCTTGCCACTATAATAAAAAGGTGCTTGTGTCGTTGCTACATGAACCGTATGAAGTGCATTTGGTTATGGGGGGTGGGTGTCGGGGGGTGGGGGATGGTAGGGGCACCCAGGCCGGTCATTTAACATTTAAATGGGTTTGCCACAATGATGAATCTGCGGAAGCACAGGCTATTAAAAAGACAAGCCGGCGTCTGTCCGCATGTGTGACTGAGGCTGTGTGTCATTTTATTACAGGAAGCGGGAGGGGGAGTAAAAAAAAAAAAGCGGGAGATGAGACGGGACAACATCGTTTTAAAATGAGCTTAATGCAAAATACAAAGCCACACACATACACACAAACAAAAACAGAAAATGCCTTATAATATATTTTGCTTGCAGGCTATATAGTGGTGCTGCCCTCACAGAATTCACGCAACAAATAAAAAGCAATCTTGGTATTTTGCATCAGCTTCAGGCTGGAGAGTCACGTGCACTGGATATGTGGCAGGCTGACTACAGTGCAAAAGTCAAGAGTTTTTGGTCTGTTGGTTTTTTTTTTTGTTTGTTTGTTGTTAAATTGATTTTAAAGTCACATCATATTGCTGCATTTGTTGACGTTTGCCCTTGTACATTTCAAAGTACATAATCTTATATTATAAGGCTGCAACCGTAGGAGAAGCCTGCGTGCACGTCCTGCAGGAACCCGCAGCAGATGCCGGCGGCACAGGGTTCACTTTCCAAGACTACAAGTGGTCATGGGCAGCCACACTGTAATATGTGGCTCCTGTGTGCGTGCATGTGTGTGTGTGTGTGTGTGTGTGTGTGTGTGTACGCACGCACTGGGCGACCTTCTGTTCGTGTGCCGATGCTCCCCACATCAACGCAGCGGTAAAGAATTAGTAAATCAAAGGAACTTTGGGGTTTTTCAGGGGTTCAAAGGATGAGAAACGTCGTCCTCAGCAGATTTATTTTAAGGACTCCCACTTGCAAGTCATGCATTTGAAGTAGAAAGGAAAAAAAAGTCCCCAAAAAATATGTTTCAGATTGCAAAAGGCTGTTCTACATAAAGCAGGAGGACAGCGGCTGATGACAACCATCAGTTTGTGCCGTTAAAATATTTCTGTTTGATTTTGACAAAGAAAGAACCAATATTTTGAAAGGAAAACTAACCAAAGGATGACGGTTGTGTATCTTGCCAAAAGGCACTTTGTCCTAATGTGAAAGTCTGTGGGACAATGTGTGTCAGTCACAGTTAAATTGTGGTTTAATTGTATGACAGAATTTTTGTTGAGTCGAATATTTTTACTCCAAACCCATCAAGGAATCACACGTGACGGACCTTCGCATCCAGAGCAGCTGTTGGGTTTGGAATTTAGGGTTGAAATATTTATTACCCACAGAAGGGAAGGGACCAAAAAAAATGTTTTTGGCCATTGCAGAGAAAGCCACAAGCTTCAAATTAGAGCCAGTCTATTTTTGAGGAAAATGACTAGTCATTTGACTTGACCAAGCAAAGCAACCCGAAAGCCTTGGACGTAATGAGGAGGCTAATGAGTAGATCTCCCTCCAGTGGTCACATCATTAAGAGTTTTGTTTTTAAAATTAGAATTCTCCCTAATTCAACTTCAAAACTCAGCTGCTGCGCATTAACAAAGGGTTTTGGAAGCAAGCGGTGGCAGAAACAACATAAAGTCAGGGCCATTAATACGAGTCAGCGGGTTCAGATAAGGTACTATCGTAGCAAAAGACAATAAAATAGAAAGCTAATTTGCCAAACATTTAATATGGGCTTTACAAACCCTGAACCAAGGCTGTTGGTTTGTTGCCATGTATGTACCATGTACATATATACAAAACATACATACATACATATATACACACACCCACACGTGTGTATATATATATATATATATATATGTGGGGTAGTTTGACATCTGCTTTGGATGAATCGCAGGGGTCACACCGGACAGGTTCGTCTTTAAAGGGATCCTTCCCATAATGCTGTCACACACTTGGAATAACAAGCCTGCTAGGAATGCAGTGAAAGGGTGTTTCTGGAAGCTCTGGGGTCCTGAGGCAGGAGGATCTACTAAACAAGCACTCGGTGTTTGACAAGATGTTCTACTTTATGGGGACATGATGGAGGGAAAAAAAAACTCAGCAAAAGGTATCAGAGGGATGAATTTAGGAATGTTCTGCACGTCATGGCAGACCATGAGGCGTAACATGGGGCTACGTGTCCGATACAATCAGCTTTGTTTGAGAGCCTCTTCTGGCTTGGAGACAAGACAGTTGCAGCAACTGGAGCTTGTTTTACAGCCGCGCACTGAGTTGATTTAGTGAAGATCAAGACCTTTAATTTTTTATTCATTTTGGCACTGAAATATAACCGCGTGCTTGGCAGTTTCCTGGCATGATGCACGCAGCACTGACACAGATTCTGTCTGCAAGATGTTGTGCTCTGCATGACACCGCACTGAAATCAACAACTTCACTGTCTAGAAAAACTTTATGTCAACACTTTTACCCTGAGAGGAGGCACTGATTGAGCTATTTTCACTCACACTGGCAAACACATCAGATTTGTACTTGCAGTGAGAATTCAGGGAGAAGTCGTCAACTTTAAGTGTTTAGAAGGATTCAAATGTTCTATGAATCCAGGTTTAAAACACTCGACAAGATGATAACATCTCCTCCAGGAGTGACCCTCTGGATATATTGGCAAAATTGCAAAATGACATAAAGCCAAATACAAGTCAGACAGATGAACTTTGGTATTTGGTACAAAGTTGGGGGGGGTTTCAGAAGAAAATTGGCAACGCGATGATCGGCGTCTTTCAAAATTGCCTTGAATGTCTCCAAAGTCATGAGCTCTGGCTGCTGGAGGTCTTTGCTGAACATCATGCAGGCCGAGGGGACGGCCAGTTTAAAGGCTGTTTCTCTAATCCAGTTTATCTTAAGGGCACTAAATTGCAGTGCATCCTGGGAATTTAAGGTCATTGTGATGTGTGTGTGTGTGTGTGTGTGTTGAGGGTGTGATTACCGTTTCAGTTTGCCAAATAATGGTTTGGAATTGCTAATGTTTAATTGCAACTGTATTGTTATTATTATTATTACTGGCCAAGTAGGCACACACACACACACACACACACACACACACACGCATGCAAATTCTCTTGTCCGTTGACTTGTGCATCACAGCGTTGACGAAGGGTCGACAACAGGAGCAGCGACAGCCACGATGAACAGCAGTGAGTTGAGGCAGAACGGAGGGAAAGTGGAGAGACACGTTACCCTTCTCGGCTGCTCTCCACTGGGACGATGGCAGCTCCAGCAGAGACGCCGAGCTGCCAGGGAGGTTCAGTGTGTGTGTGTGTGTGTGTGTGTGTGTGTGTGTGTGTGTGTGTGTGTGTGTGTGCGTGTGTGTAGAGACAGGTCTCTAAGGGGGTAACAGATGGGGGATTTACTGTGGTGATTCTGTGAGGTCACATTGGTGACGGTAGCAGTGAGATGGAACACACACACACACACACACACACACACACACAAAAGTGTTGTGCGCACGCACAGGGCAGCAGTGGTGAAAGATGAGGGATAATCAGATTGAAGAAACTGTTCAATAAAGTTGTTTTGTTTTGAATGTGCTCTGTCACCAGCTGCCAACTGTTTACTGGCGCCAGGGTGTGTGTGTGTGTGTGTGTGTGCGCGCGCGCGTGCGTGCGTGCATCTGCGTGTGTGTGTGAGGAGCAGCATCTGGCACGAAGGAGAACGCTTCCTGTTGTTTGGAGGCGATCATTAGATTGCGGACGCCAGAAGTTGGGTGAAGGATTCACACTTCGCCTCTTCATTTCATCCTCGGTACTGGACGTCGGACTTCACTTGTTGATTGCCTGTTTTATCACATGCACTGGAATAATTGTGGTGCCATACCTTCTATCGCCTACCCATTGGCATTTGATGCCAGGTAGGTAGACAAATTTTGACTGATTTGAAGAATTGAACTGTTCTCCTTCATTACGCAGACCATGTGTGTCATGTGTGTCGTAAATACAAAGTTAAGCACAGAAAAGCTCTTGTATTTTTAATTTTGTTGATGATCCCCGATATCAAATTCAACAATTTTCTCATTTCGCAATTTCAGTTTCTTGTTTTTAGATGTGTGTCGCGGTTGTGTATTTGTTGTTGTTTTTCCATTTTTTCAAGACCCAAATTAAATCTGAGAGAGCTGCTAAACACAGATTGGCTCAAAGGGAGGCTGGGTCAGTGACCGATGGAAGAACAAGGAGAGGCCACAGGAGAACATGAGCTGAGGAGGTGAGAAGGTGTGAAATGAAATGTCTGGAAGCCGAGAAAGAGCATCTTTCAGTCTCACACATGAGCTTTAAGGTGGCGACAAACAGTCTGCTTGTTTGGCCGTGAACGAAATGTTTGAGAGAGGCTCCTTTAGTGTCGTCTGCACCACAAATTGTGCGCCTGCGTGCAAATGCACGGTGCCGACACAGCACTAAGGAGGTATACTTGTGTGTGGATTCTGAACGAACGTGACGGCGCGCGTCGGCGAAGTGGCTGCGAATGGGTGAGTGCGTGCGTGCGTGCGTGTGTGTGTCAAGCGCGTGCGCGCAGAAGCGCTGTAATGCCTTTGTTCTACAGCGAGTGCTCGCACTAGCAGACGGCACCAGATGGCGAGCTAAAATGAGACAACGGAAGAAGGGGCAAGGAGAAGACGAGACGACATCCCTCCATCATTTCATCATCAGCCTTCTTCTGCTTCCTCTGCCGCGCCGCAGAGACGCTGCCGTGAACCCGCAGCAGATCACCGAGGTGACCTTTAGAAACACATCCCCATTAGGAGTCTTTGCTTTTCTTTTCTTTTCTTTTTTTACAAGCGACGGATTAAAAGGCGAGTTAACGGAGGAACGACGGTGGAAAAGCAGCTTCAGAAATGCACCAAACTTTCCGATCAGATCTCATCTTTATTTTTTGGTCTGTGTTGTTGTTGGTGTGTCAAGCGGGCAGAGCGCCCACTACTGTAGAGAGCGGTTTGAGAAAAGGACCCTGCAACACATAGGGGGAGAGAGGGGTTTCTGGAGGCCTTTCATGGGGAAACGTGTGAGAAAAATGGAATTTACTTTTATCAATTCTATTAATATCTTCACAATATCTCAACCCAACTTTAAACATCCAAAGAGATTGAAATAAGAAGAAGAGACAGAGGCAGTTTTGTTTTCTAGTTCCACTTCCTGCTTACAAGCCCAGATCACCTTCCACTGAGAAAAGTGCATGCCCCCCGCCCCCCTTCCAGCTAGCAGGCGAGGCTACGTGAAGTGAGGCCACGTGAGCCAATCAGAGACTCATTTGTCAGTTTCTGGCTGTAAACTGAGACGCAGAGACAAGCTGCTCATCCGCCGACCTCATTTTTCACTTCCCGCAGCCTCATCGGAATGCCAATACATCTTTATACATCTTTCCAGCACATCTGCTCTACTGTCGGCCCCCGAATACCATTTGCATTCTCTCTCTCATTTGAATAGAGCAAAGACAGCAGAAACACCAATTTAAATGCCTAAGAGAGAGTCGGCGGCGGAGGCGCCGGAGACGGTGGTGAAAATGCAGCAACAAAAAAAAGTTTCCTGACCCACCGGATGAGATGTCTGGATCTGTGCCGCGGGCGGGACGTGAAACTTCTCGCCGGCAATAAGAACAGAGTGAAAGATAAAAATATAGATCAGCTTAATGACAAAATACAAAGAATGTAATGACGGTAATGAGGCCTCATTATATTCTCAGACTACTCAGGCCATCTGCATTTACTCGCCATCTGCATTTACTTGTGCTCAATGCGTGCATGCGTGTGTCTACATGCATGTGTGTGTGTGTGTGTGTGTGTGTGTACGTGTAATACAAACATGCCCAAAAGCCTTTTATTGAGGCGACGACGTGCACACACGCACGCGCCATCTCCGGCACGCAGCCATCAACCGCCCACAAACGGCGGCGGCGTCCTTGAATTGTTGCTCAGTTTTTTAGCGGCTCTCCAGATACGCAGAGACAATTAAGAGAACAAAACGTCGCCTCCGGGACCCATTTCAGCGCTTCATTTTCTGCGGACAAGGACGACGCTCCGGCGTTCCTTTGCTCAGTGTTTACACGCGAGAGTGACTAAGCCGAGTTTCCCGACTGGGTGAGCATTATTTCTGCTTGTTTATGTATCCATTGTGCTGTGCGTGTGTTTAGGGGGACTCAAGATGGGGCAGTTTAACTTTATGGAGGCCAAAGAAACTTTAATCGTTTGGAGCAATTAAGAGGAAGACAAAGCCGGTCAGGAAATAAGGAAGTAGCGTTGTTTAGTAGTTGTTGTTTTTTCTTTCTACTTTCTGGTTGTTTCAACAACAAACAGATGTTGAATGCTATGAAGATCATGTCATCCTTGATACAGTGAAAAACAGTTATGTTTATGCCACACACTCACTGGCCACTGAACTTGGTAAAATGTTAGATCGCTCAATAATGCAAACAGCTGATCAGCCCATCACAGGGCAGAAACATGATGCACTCAGGCATGTTGTTGAGTTGGTGCTCCCATTATTAAATGTTTAGTGAACATTTCATAATTTAATAATAATTTAAGAATGAACTATGTGGTGCAGAAGACTTGCTGAAGGTCTGAATGGAGATTCGAGGGGATCAAAGTGACTTTCAATATGGTCGTTGGTGGCCGACTGAGTACTTCACAAGCTGCTGATGATGTCGTGGGATTTTCACACTGCACAACCACCTGTAGGGAGTTGGTGAGAGGAAAATGCTATTTTTGGTGTGACGGGGTCAGAGGTCAGAGTGGAGGGACTTGGTTGGAGACTGTGGAAGGGACACGTTCAGCACACAGAGATACTTAGTAAAACAATAATGGAGAATCTTGAAGGTGAATACTTGAACCGACATCAGCATGCGGTTTCCTGTCTGCAGAGGCAGATTTCCGATGGGACACGGCGGGGTCACACACACACGTCTGCCAAACTTCCCCAACAACGCTGAGGAAATCTCAGTCAACGGCAGAGGAAAGGTTTTGTTTTGCCTTCTGTGAACTAACACGAGATGGGCCCTGTTGGATATTTGAGATGAATCCTATTCATGGAAGGTTGGGCCTACTGTGAGCAGTGACTACAAACTGTTGGAGAACAGGCAGCAAGAGGTTTAGAGAATGAGAAATTCCTGTGCGTCTTATATTAGTATCTATGTTTGGAAATCACCTGGAAAGTGTGTGAATTAACAGGGGGTGGGCATGCAGTCAGTCAAGGAGAAGAAGAAAGAAGAAGAAGAAGGAGAGCAAAGGTGAACAAAATAAAGATTTATTTGTCAAAAGCGTTAAGAATGAGCAGAAACAATCTGGCATGGAAAACATATCCCCAGGATGGGTATCAAGGTTCACAGGAAGCGTGTTCGTTGGATGAGGTCTGAGAGTGCAGGGAGAGCATTACAGGCGAGGCAGCGTTGTGGGGTAGCAAAATATTCACGGGAGCCCTGAATGACACGTGGGCCTCAAGTCTACAAAAATCTCCTCTAGAGGCGACTGAGCTGAGCACCGGCCTGGTGGCCGCTCTGTTGATCCAACCGACAAATTACAAGAAAGAAATTAAAAAGAAAGAAAGAAAAAAAAGAGGAGTGTCATACAGTTGTGTTTGTTGGGAGCCACAAATCCATAAATCCATATTCTTGCAGGTAGCCTTGCCGTTGCTAGTGGGTTTACAAGAAGTCAAGCACTGTGATTGGCTCTTACCATCTCTCTGGGCAGGAACATGTCCTCCTGCCGCAGCACCACCAGACACACACTCTCTCCCTGCCGCGTGCTGCGCAGCATACACACCAGCTCCTCTTGGCCCACGCCTGTGATGTCCATACCGTTGACCTAAACACACACACACGCACACACACACACACACACACGGTTAAAAATAAACTTCCTTTCCGATGCCTCACGTCTTCCCAAACTGAGCCGCGGCTCCTGCACCCGAACAGCCATCTGTCCCGCACCTCCAGGATGCGGTCTCCGGACTGCAGGCGTCCATCCTTGATGGCAGCTCCGCGGGGCAAGATGTTTTTGACCAGGATGGGCCCGGGGCCGTGGACTGAAGAGTCTCTGGTGACCACAGTGAAGCCGAGACCCTCTGAACCTAGACAGGCACGCAAACACACACCAGTGATGCTTTCCTTCGCTCTCCAAACACACAAAATATCCTGAACAGGTACCCCCCGACCCTTAGATGTGAGTGCCGCAGGCTTAAAAGAGCCAGATCTCCGAACCCCTCCGTCTACAAAACACCCTCAGAGAGACTTAAAACTTCTCCTGAGACTCCAGCACAGTGTTGCTGACGAAGCTCCCGGCCCCTCATACTGTAAATGCTATAACGTGTGTATGTGTGTGTGTGTGTGTGTGTGTGTGTGTGGCTTTAAGCCCTTTTAGCTGGTGCTGGAGTAGCTGCAGGTGTGAAGGCTTTCAAAAAATAAAAAGGTTCCTGCTGTGGGGCAGAGATGAGAGTAAAGAGCACGAGGGAAAGGACAAGGCAAAAGGAATACAGGAAACGCAGAGTGAGTGTTCTGCAAAGAGAACTAAAAAAAAAAAATGTAATACAAATGTGCATAAATCTGCTCATAAACACGCATGCATGAGCAAAAAAAAGAAAAAAGAAAGGACCTCCACTGGCACGGAGGTCAGTGGTGTGCTTTATAGACTTCATTTAGCTCTGGTCTCTCTTTAGCGGAGCCGAGTCAGCAGTTTGGCCCGGTATGAATTCATATCAGCAGAAATGAACAGATCAATAAAGACTTAATAGACCCTGAAGAGAGCGAATTAAGAAGATGGAGAGAGGACGGGTGAAAAGGAGGAGGGTCGGCCCTGTAGGAACAAAGAGAGGGAGCTGCATGAAAGCAGGCAGCAACGGCTGAACGGGCGCGACGTGACGCGGCGCATAATCTAAAAAAAAAAAAAAAAAGGAAAAAAAAAATAGAAATGGACCTGAGAGCCGTTACTAATGCCCAGCAATGGTGGTGTCAGCTGAGAGCTGGGAAGTCCACGGTGAGGAAGAAGAGTTTAATGGGAGTGAAATCTGTTATGACGACTTTTACGTTCCTTCGATTTGTTTTGTGATGTCCAGACGTGAACTGCTTGCTGGCAACACCGTGCTAAAAAAAAATGTCTTTGACCTCTCCACACCTCCACCAGCCCTCTTCTCTTCCCCCCACCGCTCGACCAGAGCAGCTCCCAACAACAACAGAAGAGCAGGCGGCTACGTGTGAGAGACGGGCTGCTGCACCTTTCTTCAGATCGATCCGGAGCCTCCGTCCTCCTTTCTTATTGGCCACCAAGCTGGCGAGGGCGGGGCTTTTCTTCATGAGGGGGCTCTCGCTGCTGCTCCTGGGAGTCTGCGAAGACAAGCACACAAACACACACACACACACACACACACACACACGCACATCAGAACATTAATGTCAACGTCTGCTTCACTCTTTTGAACCATTTTGATCTCTCAGTGTTCCTGCTTCCCAAGGCTGTGGACTCCTGCTCCTCCTCCTATCTTGTTTAATTTGGAGTTTGCTCCAACTCTTTGGACTTCTCAGGATGCATTTATGAGCAGTATGTTTACACACACCACCAAAAAATGCTGAGACAAAAATGTGACTACTCAATGGAAGAAAAAGACAAAAGCAGGCCTTAAAACACTTCTGACCACCTGCTTCAGGTAAAAAGCTGCTCAACATTAAGATTTGGCTCCATGGTCTTAATTATTATTTTTATTTTTTTTTGGGGGGGGGGCTGTATTCAAAGACATATTTGCACATTGCAAACACATATTTGATCATCAAGTCAAAGCAGCTGCACATCTCCAGATCGAGAAGATAATGAGGAGCTTAGAGTTGGCAAATCTTTGCTGTAATATTAGAATTACAGATGCACGCCTGACTTGTTTTGTTTACAGGATGAGATGATATGCAGCTGTTGCTTAGTAACCGTCGCCTACGTGGCAGCTGTTTCTCAAAATGTCAGAAGAGTCACCATGGCGATGGCCGACAACAACAGCAGTAGGAGAGGATCGGTTCTGAATTTATCACAATGTAATTGTAACGCATTAAGTTGCAGGAGCACAAAATGTAAATCTAAACGATAACAATGTGCACAGGTTGCACAAAGCCTTATTGCTAATGGTTTACGACCACAGAAGGGCATGTATGTACATCGACAAACTCAACAGCTGTGCATATAAAAGCATACTGTTCATAATAAAACCTGATATTTACCTTTAAATATTTGTCTGTATCTCAATTCAGTACCACCTGGCTATGAAAGGGAAAAAAGCTAGTACATTATTCATTCATTCATTCATTCATCTCCCATACCCGCTTCTTCCTGAGCTCAGGGTCAGGGGGGTCTGCTGGAGCCTATCCCAGCTGTCACAGGGCGAAGGCAGGGTGACACCCTGGACAAGTCGCCAGGTTCATCGCAGGGCCCTAGTACATTATCAGTCGAGTTTTTCTTTTGTCCTTTTCTAAAATGATTGCTATTTTTGCTGTAAAAGTAGCCAACTTTTTGAAAAAGATTGACTTTTACATTAAATCAATTTGTTGCTGCAGTTCAATATGACAAAATAAGAGACTTTTCGTTGGTTTGTTTCTTTACTCACAGTGCCACATGTATCGCTACTTATTCCCCTTTGGTCCTCATCATATATTTTGCATTCAAACAGATGCAAAAAAAATTGCGATGACACATGTCATGAATCTCATTTGAACTCTCAGCCACTTACAGCGACGGCAGCCTCCAGAGCTGCCACGTCTTCCGCCAGCCGCGAGCTGGGATTCTCCGAGGGCCGGTAGGCAGGTTTGGCTTTGACGGGTGGAGGGGCCTCTCTGGCTGTATGGGGGCTGCTGTTGGGTCCGGACCCATCGGCAAACAGGGGACCAATCAGGCTCTTCTCGTAGCGTTCCCTGTTATCAGAGGGGACGACCTCCAAACGGACGATGGGGGAGTGCATGGCGTGGCGGAAAACTTCCTGGGCTCTGGGACGGAAGGCGAAGGGGAGGAAGGAAAAAGGAAGAGGAGTTATTTGGTGCATTTAAAGAGACTGCGGAGAGAAATTATCCAAAGTGTGCGCCACATATATCAGAGATTTACTGCTGAGACAAATGGTGCCATTAATCACAATTACGCACTTTGTCTAGTTATTAGTCTCCGATGTGCAGGGTCGTTTGCAGAAAGAGATATAACTCAATTACAGGGAAACAATATAATTGGATGAGATCCATGGCATAACTGTGATTAGAAATTAAAATAATTCTGATCAATAGCTTATTATTATGAACTTGGAAAGCAGTTTTCTAAAATGATCCTAATTTGTCAAAAGTTATTTGCAACTTTAAGAGACTACACATCCGCTGAACAATTTGTCTAGACGGAGTAAATCTTGTGGTAATGATGTGATAAAAATGCCCTTTGTGTTAAAAGGTCATGTGACAGTTGATTATGCTCTCTGATTTTTCCTGAAGAGGGTTTGATAAAATGGATTGCTCTGAATAAACTGATCACAATTGTCTGATGCGCTGCAGCAATAGGAGTTTCTAGTACAACCAGTTTATGTTGCATGGGTTCGTTTTTGCTCAGGTTTATTTCTGTTGCTGTTCACTTACTTCCTGTAAAGTGGGGCCTGAGCGCCGCAGGAGTATGACACCTGTGCAGCTGGTCCCCATAATCACATGATCCATAGAGGAGGCAATTTTGTGGACAATTAGTTACTATTGGATCATGTTAAGTAAATTAGAGGTACCACTGTGTCAGAGGCGATCGCTGTGCACCATCCTTCACCTCGGATAACCGACAGAGAAAATCTAGTTATTGCGATTTCATTGGATTAGGCTCCTATTATTTCCTGCATAGATTATGGTTAAATGTGTGCTGATTATAATGTTTCCGTAACTGGAGGCTATGTTTAAACAAACAAATGGGAGAAATGTTTACATGTGAATACATTTGAATGAATAGTGCACCTAATGCAGGACCTTTTGGACTGTGGATTATGTTGATATTAAAAAGTCATTTATAAGTAATTTCATCCTTTAGTGAACCAGTTAATCCTTCATTTGATTCCACTTTATTTTGACCACAGAACTGAACTGCGGTCAGACCACTCACTTTTTCTGATCTTTTATTTACTAAATTGTAAGAGATAGATAGATAGATAGATAGATAGATAGATAGATAGATAGATAGATAGATAGATAGATAGATAGAGCCCACTCTGTCCTCCATGCAAGTGCTTGCATTATACCATTCTCAATGACAATGGAAGTGAATTTCAGAATTTCATTGTACTGAGGCCGCAACATTAAACAATGAAACTGGATGCGAGCTCTGTATGTGTTTTGCTGTCTGCAGAGAGGCACACAATGGCGCAAATATGATATGATGATTGTTCCTGATTATACGACGTGTGCAGGCACATTTGTGTGAAGGAGATATTCTAATTACGCCGGCTACCTACGCCAGGCTGCCAGGACGGGACAATGGCAGTGTGTTGCTTTGTTGCGTCTCCGTGCGGCACTCACAGGGATCAGTGGACCTTCAGTGGCCTACTTATAAAAATAACACTGGACCATCACGGCACAATGGCCATGGCGGCTAAACACAATACTGGCTGGAGTGTGTGTGTGTGTGTGTGTGTGTGTGTTTTTTTGAGGGCAAGATCACAAGTATTTGCATTGCTCCTACTGGCAGGAACATGTGTGTGTGTGTGTGTGTGTGTGTGTGTGTGTGTGTGACATGGCAGGATGACACACACACACACACACACACACACACAGACAGACATTAAAGAGTAGCTTGTCTTGTGTGTATTCACTTGCGTTGACATGTTATCCGTGTGCGTTGGTTAAAACTGAACAAGCGTGTGTGTTATTTCACACCAGACGATGCACATGTTTGGGAACAAAAGGTGCCCCCCCCTCCACCTCCCCTTCCCCACTGACTGGTGATAATCCATTTACCTACAGTGCAGCATTAAATACCTCACATATAATCTCATTACCACGCTGGGAGCCGGACAATGGGGCTTGTGTGGACGGCGCAGAGATTTTGTAATGTGCCGTAATCATCATAACATCCGCATCGTGCACGCGTAATCTGCCGCAATTACTTTCACAGGTGAGTCCTCCTTTCAGCGTAATGCTCTGCAATCACGTTTACATCTACAAACGGCGTCCTGATGTTCCTCATTTCCGCCGTCTTCGTCGGTGCGGCGGGCAAAGTCGCCCTCGAGGAAACAACAGAGAGCCCCACGAAGAGAGCGCCAGCTGAGAGAGAACGCCAAAGAATTTGGAAGCAGTGCTCCCAAAACATCTGCCAAGTGTGTCTGTGTGTGTGTGTGTGTGTGTGTGTGTGTGTGTGTGTGTGTGTGTGTTTTTTTATTCTCCCTGCTGCTCTGCGATGATGGCAGTGCAACAGTGATATAAGCCCTCAGACAATATGCGGCAACAACAGCGAAGAAACAAGAAGTAAATAATAAAAACATGCAAAGCTCTGGATTTAATTGATTGTTCCACTTGTGTACACAATAGGAATCTGCTTTTTTTTGTCTTTCATTGTTTTGTTTTTTTTCCTAAAGGACACATGGTGGTATCATCTTCGTTCCTCCGTGAATTGCTATCATCCATTCACTCCTTCATTCACTTGGTAGTTCATGGGACTCTGTCAATGATGTACAATATCTCCGCAGTAGCAGAAAAAAAAGCTTTCGGACACCCTTAAAATTTTACTCAATCCCAATTGTTGACATTAAATATTGGCCAGAGATTTGGAGGTTTGGCTGTTTCAGAGGCTCACAAACAAATGGAAAATATGTTGTTGTTTATTGTTAATGAGACAAAATCAGGAAAGTGAATTCTTGCAGTTCTAGTACTCTGGATGTGTCGTGAGGGAAGTCATCTTGCTGAAACTCCCAGGTCAAAGCTGGATGGTCCAGTGCACAAGCAGCATGTGGGTAAATGTTGGTGGCTGCACTAATATACACTGCACTTAAGACTGATTCTTAGCGCAATATAGTACATGACAAATGCACTGGGTGTCCAAAAACTTATTTCCCCACCACTGCATATCCCATTTTCCTCATACTCCCTTACATGCCCCAGCTTCATTTGAACACTGCCCTGGCATGTCAGACTCCAACAAACCAGCGGTGCCGTCTCTACTCACTGGCCGAAGGTCTTGTCCATGAGGTCCGTGGTGTTGATCCTCACGATGCACTCATCTTCTTGGAACAAGCCCTCCTTCCTGGAGCGGCTCTCCTCCTCCACCCCTCGGATGTAGAGACCCAGCGACCTGTTGGAGACCAGGCGACATGTTCCAGTGTGTGTTTTCATCACAGAGCTTAAGACTGCGTTACAGTCGCAGAACTTTCTGTTTGCATCCCAGTGTGGATTTCTGTCAGCGCTCATGGTTTACTTTCAACCCGGGAGTGAAGACATCTAAATTCAGGTAACAGCACATACTGGCAGAGTCGCAAAGACTCAAAGACAAAGTATGTCATATGCAGGTTGTGAAGTTATTAAACCCAGCCTGCCGAACTTGAAAAATTATATTAATAGTAAGTCAGTAAGTAATGAAATAGCTGTATTTCATCATATTGTTTTTGATGTTTTAAGAGGAATTTCAACAAAGAGCGAAATACCATGGGGCTTAAAGACAGATATTTTGTTGCAACACTACTGTTGATTTCTAATAGACATTAAAGCAACATGTTTTCTACATATCCTTTGATATATTTTTTTCTCGTATGAGGTGGGTCATCGAAACACTTCATCCATCTGCTGCTGCTCTGAACCCTCTGTCACGTTTTAGAACCCATCCCATTGTGGCCCGCCAGTCAAAAAGTTGGCCCACCCCTGTTCTAAGTTATTGGGAGCAACAGCGACGGCTGGTGGAAGAGTCGGGAGACGAGTCGGTCGCATTCGTGCTCAGTTGTTCCCAACAAAGCAGAGGCGATGACAATGAGTCAGGAAGAAAGGATGAAACTAGGTTAAGTGGATAATAGTTTGAAGAGAAACGGGGATGGGGAGGCACTGAGGAAAGGACAGAAAGAAAATGGAACAAAGACGGACCAGGGGAGCCGTTGACCTGGACGGGAGATTGTCAGGGTCAGGTGAGTCGTGAGAAACAGCTGCAGAAACCCGTCCTGTCTTCCTTCAGGAAATCCCCGTCCTCCCCCTGACTGTCACACGCCCAAAAGACCGAGCCAGCGGAGCTTCACGTTTTTTTTATTCTCTCCGCCTTTTCCCTTCGACTTTATTAGCGTGTAGGCAACTGTGTCTGTGTGCTGTCGTGCCAGGCTGGAGAATTCCTTACAAATCCCGTCAGTCTTTCCGTTCCGCCACCGGCAAGACGCATGAGACTGTCTGCGGTTAGCGAACCGGATTAGGGACACGTATCTCACAACACATATGTTTCTTCTTTCCCAGGTCTCCTTTTTTTGTGTAACTCACCGTCCACTGAGGGAAGAGCAGTAAGGGACCACATGGATACCGAGGGGACTGTCCTCTCCCAGGATCTCCACCAATCTGGTCAAGCTACACACACACACACACACACACACACAGGAAAAGAAAAGAAGACATTTGATATCACTGAACTAACATCACATTCTGCTGCAAGTTCACGTCCAAGTTCTGCAAACACCTAAAGGAGAAGGAGCAGGAAAATAATGCCAGCAAGTTTGTGTCTCACTAGCAAAGTTTTGCATAAACACAGTGCTATTAATAATAACGCTAACAATAACAATGAAGTGATGCATCGCTTTGCAGCGTCGGGCTCGCTGTGCTTGAGCCACGTCTGCGAACTCCATTACGCCACTTTAAAGAACAACAAATAAAACAGACGGCTTTGTGTCGGCGCGATCATCAGAACTCAACTCTGTTGAGTTCACCCACCCCCCACCCTCCTCTTTCAATCTCTCGACGTCCCTGTCCCCTCCGGATTATTCAAGTGGGTGCCTGCTTTGCATTCCGCCCGTGTTATAAAGTGCACGCGTGCTGAAGTGTTTGTTTGTTCGATTAGTTTTATCTATCAGAGCACAGACATTAATCCTCGGCTGACCTTCTTCTTCCTCTCAGCGCGTTATGTTCTGTTATGAGTTTGCCTCAACTTTTGTTTTGTACTCCGCTCCGCTTTAGTCTCCCCCCTTTGGAGTATCCATCCGTCCCCAAACTACCATGACAAGACAGCAGTGGAGACGCTGATAAACTCAGTGGACGGGGTGGAAGCTTTCTGTCTCAATGTCTTTCATGGATGCACTGAAACATAGAAAAAAAACCTGTGATGCTGCCTCCTTGTCGCTCAGTAAATTTGAGCTAATCCTTCCAATGGACCATGAGTGACTGGTGTCTGATCACTTGATCATGACCAACTTGACAGACGTCTGAAATACGGACAATCAGACGATCTAATCAACAAATTTTTAAATGCACTAAAAGCCAGTCTGGGCCTACTGCAGAAGTTAGCGGAGGTATGAGGACATGGGGGCGCTGCAGCAAACAGTTGAGAGTCTTTGGAATTTATCGGTCAGCAAATCCCAAATATCTCATGTCAACAGATAATTAGAGGAGACTAAAAAGAAAACAAACCCGGGGGCTGGATTAAAACGGGAAAGGTAGGAAGCAAAACAGTGAAACGAAGGGAGGCGGATGCGCTGAATTAATTAGAAAAGGCTAATGAATAGCATTAATATGAGAGGGAAAAAAAAAACATCCAGCACTCCCTCTATCCCCAGTCTGCTGCTGTGCCTCTGATCTCTCACACTCCCACTAGAAAACACACACACACACACACACACACACACACGAACAAACAGACACACACACGCGGAAGCACTTGAGATCCATTTAGGTTTCCTTTTATTTGTTTTTTAATACATTTTTGCGTGCGATGTGCGACATCGGCTGCATTGAGGCAAAAAAAAAAACAACAAAACGAGAAAGCAGCAGCGAGGGAGAGACAAGAGAGAGACTTGAGAAGGGAGGGAGCGTGGCGAAAGAACAAGAGACGGAGAGAAAGATCCAAACAGAGGAGAGAGCAGCAAAGCAGGAGCGAGGATGAAGAGAGCAGGTGTTCTCTTGATCCACCTGCCACTTCACTGATCCTCGCTGCGAAAAGAGCCAAAAACACGCAGAGGAGAAATCACACGCAAAAAAAAGAAAAAAGAAATAAAAAATAAAGCGGGAGGAGGATGTGCATTACCAAACCACTCTCCTCCTCCTCTCACTGCATTTCACCCTCTTCTCATTCATCATCTCCCTGCCGCGCGCTCCCATTTCCCTCAAAGCTGGTCTTCAAATAGCGCCTGGCAATCGCAGCCACCAGCGACGGACAACTCTGCCAAAGGCAACGCAGAGGCCGGCAGGCTCAGCTGATGATGAACTCACTGCTCTCAAAATTGATCTCACGTTAAAACAAAACTGACCTTTTTTATCATAGATTTTTTCATTATCAGGTAGAAAAGCAGAAAGAGTCCATTTCAGAATACGAGTATTAAGACACAATTCAGAGTGTTGCATTTAGCTGCGCAAGACTCATTTAAACACACTGACAATTAGCACACGGCTTCATAATAGTGTGTGGGAATGTGAACGGCAGCATTAAGCGAGGGGATTTTAAATAAATAACTGGAATCACAAACAACAAAAGAGTCTTAAAGTGACCATCTGTGCCAGATGCACAAATGCGTCATTATCTCGGCGCTCCTGCTTCGTGAGGACACCAAAAAAAAAAAAAATCTCTTCACTTCCCACCAGAGTGGCAGCTATAAAAACAGCAAATGGCCTGAACGCAAGCTTATTCTTCAGCACAGTCTGTAACGGGGGAAATGACGCCGGAAGAAACAGAGCCTGGGTACAACTGGACTTCCAGACCAGCATGCAAACCTGGCGCCGTTGTCAAATCATTTGTGTACTCAGAAAGGTTGAGCCACAGTGGAAAAAAAGCAACTATTTAGCGTCTGATGTGAACACAGGCACAGACACAGATGGATAAACCAAATACAAACCTCGGTGTCTTTAAAGCGGCGCCGCAGGGGTCCGCGCTGCTGAGAAATGGAATTGTGAGCTCGCAGAATAACACGTGAACCAGCTCGGCTCGGACCTGGCGCGCCCACTTCCCCTTCCACAGCCGTCTTGTGCATCAGGTTGGAACCCATTTACCTTTTCACCCTCGCACAGTCCAAAACACCTGTCGTACGGCGCCTTTATTCACCCGGAGATGCAATAATGCCGGCGATGCCATTTCAATAAACCCATTTACAGTAGACCTGTTTGCCCGCGCCAAGAAAAAGCACACTTTGATTCAAGCGTAATGAGTTTTCTTGGGGACCTGCTGTGTGGCTAAATTTATGATGGCACATTACTGTATTTATAGGTGTAGCTTAATATTGGGTGGCACCCACACACACACACACGCATGCATGCATGGACTGGGGACCCCTGTGATGTGCATGAAAACACACACACACACACACACACACACACACACACACACACACACACACACACATTTATTTAATGTAGACTTTACTGTTCCAGTATTTATGGCTGCGTTTCTCTTCTCATTTCAGACTTTTTTGCAATTTCAAGGATCGTTTCCCCAGCGACCGCAGAAAACCATTACATCACTTTTACATTACTCACAGCCAGGGGATGGTTTGTGTGTGAGTGAGTGTGTGTAGCCATGAGAGGAAATATCTTTAAGGGGGAAAGAAAAAAACTTTCTTGGGAGTAAAAAGCAAACTAATATTATTTGAGGTGCATTTTTATGTCCTGCATGTCGCTAAGCACTACGTCCAAGGTTGAAACATTAAAATCTATTAACATATTTAAAATGTTCATTTTATTCAGACATTTCTGCAGATTGTTTTTTAATTCAAAAATCTGGTTATTGTTATTCTAAATAAGAACGTGCATGTAAAAATAGATGAGGGTTTGAAACTCCTACTGTAAAACTGACATTATAAACTATGTCCACTCACTAAAAAAAAAATGTTCTATTATCGGTAAATCCGTTAAGCCATGAATTCACTGCAGGCCCGCGCTGACCTGTGGGGGTTTCTCAGCCGCGCGGTAACACCCTTTCCATTAGCAGAGGTCGCCGCTGTCAGGAAGTGCGGCGCATTGATCAGTGATGTCACATGATGTAAGCCACTTCCTCATATTTAAGACCTGAACCTGGTCACTTCCACCACTTTACAATTAGTCATGCTGTGACAAAGTGTAATTGGTTTCAGCTCTGTGTCCTAAGACGCCGTCAGAAAGAGTCGTCCGGGTGATTTGAAGTCAATTAAAACACAAAAAGATTTGAATTAATGTTGTTTACGTGTCAAAAGATTTGATACTTATTTAATGTAAAGAAAAAAATGTTAGCATTAGGAAACCATTGGCTTTAACACTATGAGAGAAATGGTAATATATATTTAGGATATAATGCTGTGTAAAATTAAAAAGAGCCTTATCTATGACGCAACAGGGCACTGAACAACACTCCTGCTAGCATCGTGTTTGTGAAAGTCTCAGCTTCCCAAATGCGGAAACCACTGGAGTTTTAAGAGACGTCTGGAAGACCTTGACGGGACTAATTAGGTTTATGGTGATTACTCATTCCACATTCTGGGGGCAGCAGTGTTACAGCACTCATATACGGATGGCAACTACTGTCTGCTTGTTCTATGAAGATACTTGAACCTTCCTCCTCTCTCTCTCTCTCTCTCTCTCTCTCTCTCTCTCTCTCTCTCTCTCTCTCTCTCTCTCACACACTCATCCAAAACAAGCACATCCACATACTGTATGTTGCAGTGGCCTGCAGGAAAAAAATGCTGCCCCAACACTTAATTAAGCAGTGCTCATTAGTGTGTGTGTGTGCATGTTTGTTACGTGTTCCTTGGAGTCTGTATGATCCAAAAAATTAAAAATTAAAAATTAAAAAACGATGCAAGATTGTTTGTAGCCATCTTCATTTCTGAGGCCATGAGCACACGCTTGACGCTTGACAGCGCGTGTTTTCGCGAGTGCATATGACCCTGGCCCTCTTCTGGCAGTCTTTTGTACTCAGCTAATGATGGGGCTCCTTTACACTAAATATATCTGGAAGGGGCCTTGATGTGGAGGAAGAAATCCGGGCTTTAATGAAGGGGAAAGTAGGACACAAACATCCGCGTGAACATAAATAAACATGAAGGTCTGATGCACGTTCAGAGTGCAGAGAAGATCCAAATGAAGAGACACGACTGACCTGCCACCGGAGGTGTGTTTAGCCAGGGATCTGTCTACACCTGCCGGCCTCTGCGCACCGGGAATCCCTCCCTGTGGAGGAAAAAAACATCTCCCGGTTAGTCAGTCCTTAGCAGCAGGAGAGGAGACAATGAAAGGAGAAGCACAGCGGCAAAAACACTCTGACAGAAAATGGGGCATTTAAGTCTGTAACTGAAAAAAGGAGGGAAGGGGTTGAAGTCCTGAGAGACATGTCGATGCTCCATTGTTCAGGCTTTTAGTGCACTACAGCGAGTGCATGACGCCAGCCTGGACGAGACCATATTCACAAGTTAACAGACTGGGGCAATATATGAAGGGACTGTATGAACTGACGCTTGAAGTGATGAGTGGAGGGCCTGCTGAACTGATTGATGAGCGCAACGCACAAATAGCAATTAATGTGTGGAGGTAAGAGGACAAGAGGACGGGGTTGTCACGCCGTGATGAACGGCGCTGTCGACGGCAACGTTGACCGAGAAAACAGAGGCGTCAATGTGAGCCATGGGAGCCCTAATAATTACTGTGTACGACAGGGACCACAAGGAAGGGCTGTGGACTGTGTGTGTGTGTGTGTGTGTGTGTGTGTAAAAGGCACAGGGAGGTGGTCCCCAGAGGAACAAAGCACCGTGCTGAGCACTATGGGATTATGAATCATCAAAGTCGTAACATGTGACACAGTCACTCCTGTGTGTATGACGCCATGTTTTTGCTAATGAAAACGTTGTTCGGGTCAAGTCAGTGAAATGTTGCAGGTGGTGTAGGACATTGTTATTTATTTATTTATTTATTTATTTTTGGCATATTGCAATTCCTTTAGCAAATGCAAAGTATATCCTTGGTAGTTATGATCATAATTTGGCCTTTCAGGAGAAATAAGGATATTCAGCGCTGCATGCAGTGAGGTAATCAGATCTCCTATCTATAAATTCCTATTGGGTGATTATAACATTTTATTTCATCACTTTCACGCGTGGAACTGCCGCTGTGGTTCGCTGCAGGTGTGTTACTACGAGAGGCTTTGTATATTAGATGGAAGCAGGTTTGCAGAATAAAATTGTGGGAGACGGAGTGAAAACATTAAGGTGAGGTGAGTGATGAGCCGCATCAGATCAAAATGACTCATAAGAGCAGCATTCCCCATGGTCAGTGCCAACTGACCTACTAGAATAACTAGAACTTGGCCAGTTGGCAGGAATTCCTGAAATGCTCTCTACATTCTGCTTGTTTTTTTTTTTGTTTTTGTTTTTTTTACCTCTGCTTCTATCTGTAGCCATCTAGTGCCGTCAAAACTATGAGTTATAGCCAAATTTATTTACACCAAATAAGGTATACCATTATTTATTCATCTTTTCAAGGCCTTTCTTAAAATTAGCTGAACAAATTCCAAAAACGCACAAACACACAGCTTCTGCAAATTATGCCTCCTTTCGATCATGAAGCACTAATGTAGCTCCATGTCTCTATGTTTATAAATAAGTAAGTGAGTGCATGTGTTTGGGTGAGCCATATGCAGACAAACACACACAGGTCAATAAAGGCCAACGCGGGTCGGCCCTAATGGACTCTGGCAGTGACCTTTCGACCTCCCATTACATGTCACACACCACCTGTCGGAGAGTAAAACAAGGAAGGAATGAGGCACACCGCAGGCAGATGAGTCCAAGTTTTAGAGACGTTCATGAAGGATGAATCAAACGTTAAACTGGATAAATAGGAGGCTGGCTCACGAAAACGCAGAAAATGTAACAATGTATTTCAAGTTTGGTGGTTCGGAAAATCAATTAGTCTGGCCAAGAAGCAGAATCCGTCATCTGAGCGCAATTATAGCAAGCTGGCAGGTAACATTAATTACCTTAACCTCTGTCATAACAACAGCCACTCATACATTAATTAAAGCCTTCGGTGCTTCATTTTATGTCTTATTTAATAACTGCCTCTTTCTTCCTCTCTCTTTTTAAAGAGCAGCGTATTAATTATAGGCCGGCAACATATGTTACTTATCAAAGGGTAACCGGGAGCAGGCCAACACATCTGAACAAATAAATGCACCTCATTATTTCTATTAATATGTTTTTGGTTTCAGTGTGAAACCCTTTATCAGAGGGAGAATGCATTTGCCGGTGGATGAAAAGCCAGCGTACAATTCTGCTGCTCACTGGAGAAGTACTGGATGATAAAACTTGGCACTGACACAAGCATTGCAAACTCGTTCCAGGAAGAGATTTATAGTTCTTCTGATGGAACGATTGTGGGGAGAGGTTCATGGCATGGTCTGTCATTTATCTCACAATTAAATAGGCATGAATCTTTGCGGAGAGATATTGTTTTGACCCTTTTGGGAGTAAAAATACACTTAAAATATCATTTTAGCCAACGATATTCAACTATTCACCTGCCTTTTTTTTTGCAAGCTGCATATTAGTTACTAGCAACAAAAATATGTTGGCGGAGCTCTGATAACTCAAACTAACAGTAGAAACAGCAGACAGATTTCAGTTTAGAGATGGAGAGGTTATGTGATATTACTCCACTGCATTATCCTGTGTATTACGCCAGCCTTGATCAACGTGTGCGACCATAAGAAACCTTCCAAAAACTATTGAGCAGAGCGGCGGGATTTCCATCTTAACACAATGATGAATATCCCCCAGTATACTGGGAACATACAGTAATAAATTATCTGCAAGCATTTAGTCCTTCTGCTCCAATATAATAATTGCCAGAGTGGATAAAAATGTGAACGATTAGTGATATTGCCAATTAGCAAATAACTAATCAAGTTAAGTGTTCTGCCGACATTCCCTGAGTGAATGTGATGAATTGGTTTTAATGTAGACAGGAAGGTTTGGGGTGTGTGTACAGGCACACATGCACATGCACATGCACATGCACATGAGGATGATATATATAATCCAAAGCAAACACTTCAAATTTCAACCCAAATTATTTCTTAGTCTGACAAAGTATCTGCAGCATATTAGCCTAATGTATGATTGTTGGATTTTTTTTTTGGATGGATGGATGGATGGATGGATGGATGGATGGATGGATGGATGGATGGATGGATGGATGGATGGATGGATGGATGGATGGATGGATGGATGGATGGAATCACAGCGGAGTTTGCATGCAAAAATAAATTATGGTTAGGTCAAAGTCACTGGCAGTGGCAATCTAACATTGTAAACCTTACAAATTATGAAATGCAACACAAGGGTGGTCTCTGAATTTCATCCTTGCTGCAGACAGAAAGCCCTGTTGTGCGCGCGCACACACACACACACACACACACACACACACGCACGCAGGCACTTACAAACACTTGCTCAACACACACACAGGAGCAGAACGTGCTGTAACTCCTTGTCGCCCCAACAGAATTCTCAGTAAGAACAAATACTCCCAGTCTGATTAACAAATTGTAACTAACCCCCAACCCTGTGTGTTTTGTACATGTTGTAAGTGACAAGAGGGGAGTATGAGCGTGCGTGCATATGTGCGTGCGTGCGTGCGTGCGGCTCTTTGTACTCTACTGTGCCTGGTATTTAGAACCAAAGAGGTGCATCAGTAAATCTTTCTGGACTGAAATGAAATAAAGAGAGGCGACAAAGACTTGGGAGAAAAAGACAGAGAGAAAGAGGAGAAGACAGAGAATTACTGCAAGAGGAGTACTTTCTTCCCCTCTACACGCTCCCACCAAAAGGCCAAGTGACAATTTGAACAATTACGCAGAGCCATTACCTCCGTGTGAACCCTGCTGGTTAAAAAGAGACAGGTCTGTGAACGGGTGTGTGCAATTGCGTGTGTGTGTGTGTGTGTGTGTGTGTGTGTGTGTGTGTGTGTCTATGCAGTGCTGTGCTGTGCTGGAAAAGTGTTAAAAATGAAAGATAATTTCTGTATTTACAGCAGTCATTTAGCGCTGCTGCACTAAGGGGGGGTAGTTACTGCAGGAGAGAGGAGAGCCCTGAAACCAGGGCTGGAACAATTTGGAGGCGCTGACGAGCAACAAGCAGAACAAAAAAAAAAAAAAAGAGGCAAGAGTAGTTTTGTCACTTATGCTGGTAATGACTGGATCTAACCATGTCATTTGCAGATCCCCAGCGTCAGCACCCATCTCTTAGTTTCAAATCTGATCCACTCTGTCCAGTGACAGTCGCTCAGTGGTGCAGTGAAGTCAGTGATGCTAGTTGGACAACTCATGATGTCTTCTTTCTTATGGAGATTGGTTTCACTATCACACAATTAGGGGATCTGTTTCTACTCTTAATTCATTTATGTGTTTATTGGTTTGTTTCGTCATTTTCACAGAATGGTGTTTATTGGATTCAGCCGTGCCACACAATAAGAATTTCCTTTATCCTTATTTGTGATTACTGTATCCTGGTTTTTGGCACAAACTCCCTTTTCAGTGAAATTTCACGCGCGGCACGCCCAAAAGCAGGTGTGTAATTCACACCCAGTCAAATTTCATATGACTGCCACAGGAGCAGCAAATGAAATCTGGGGTGCAAGCAGCGCAGGTGTTCCGGCAACGCTCTGCTCTGCTTCTGAGAGGAAGAGTTAATGGAATGGTGTTGGTTTCTATTTATTAGTGACAAACACATTTCAAATTCGTAGTTGGTGTAGCTAGGTTGCGAGGGTGGCTCAATCAGTGTTCTGGGAAGTGAAGCTACAGCAAGATGACTTGGATGGAAAAAAAAAAGAAAAAAAACAAACATTTTGAGTGAGAGCAAAGAAAAACAATATTTTCTACCACCCACACAACATCCCTGTCCTGACTGTTGTCGGAGACGAACTGGGCACGTCTGAAGGCTCATTTTATTCCCAAAAGAAGTCTGGCAAACAGGTGAGGTGAGGGCTCTTCAGGGACTGCAGCACGTGTAAAAAAAAGAAACATAGGGGATGTTTGTCCAGCGTGGAGTGTCAAGGGGAAAGACGTTTGCGGCTCGAGAGGCCAATCAGGCGTGCAGGTCCGTTAACGGGTGAACTTCAGGGAATTGGATGGTCTAACTACCAACAGGGAAGAGAAAACCTGGCCTTATCAAAACAAGCACTGTGGCCTGTATAGTTACAACACATCTAATTTAAGCGTAGTAGAATGGTGGATTTCAATGGACATTATTTGTTCGTGTTTCATTGATTGTTTTTTTTTTTTTTTGGGGGGGGCGGTGATGGGTGTCCACATTTACAGAATGTAACTAAAAGTGACAGTAGAGGAAAATAAATATGACATTTGAGTGTTTTGTTTTTTTTTTGCTTTTTCTCTTGACTGAATGTTCAAAAGTTGTTGTTTTTTTTCTATCTGATTTTTATTTAATCTAATTTTGAATATAAAGTGCTCCTGTGTTTTCCTTGGGTTCAGGTCTAATATTAAGTTAGACATGTACCTATTCTGTGGGGGGACTTTTTTTGGACGGAAGTAATAAAGATAACAAGACAAGATGACAGAGACATACGGAGAGAAAACACAAAGCGCGAGAGTTTTGCCCTCTGCCCTCTGCCCTTGTGGAAACTGAGTAAAAGTATAAAAGGAGTGGAAGGAAAAACAAAGAGTCATCCGTCTTTGTTGGCAGAGCTTACAGTGACAACGCATGTCTACAATACATAGAACATAAGGACACTTAATGTGACGAAGCCCACAGATCTTTTTCACATTTTCACTGTTAATTCATTAAAAGTAAAAACAAAGTGGCCGGTTTCACAATAGCAAATATTTAAAGAAAAAAAAAAAGAAAAAAGGCACAACAACTGTATCCTTTATACAATTACTTTCAATAGATTTGGACTCTGAGAATTTTGTTTTGTTAATTTCTCATTTTTAAGATGTAACTACATTTAGGAATTCTGATTAAAAATGATATTGTTTATCTTAAAGTCTAATAATTACAGGAACTAAAACATGACGGCTCGATGTTCTGCTTTGCCAGCACTTGTACCTTGGGAATTCTAAGTGTTGACGGCCAAAAATCAAAAAAAAATACATCAATGCGTTTATTCCCTCAGGATTATTGATGGCCTTCATAATTCTTTTTGCAATCTGTTCATAGGATTAGAAGGGCACAGAGGTAAGTTCAAAGTGACCACAAAGGTCAATATTGTGAAATCAATACCTCACAGAGGACCATAAACCTTCTTTGGCTCAACAAAAAGCTGAAACTTCATAAAACAAATTCAGTTTGACTTTTACACATATGAAAAACCTATTTGTTATCATTGCCTATCCAAACCAATATAGTGTAAGAATAAGTGACAAGAAATGAAACTGTGATCCGGCCAACTAACATGAACACACCAGCGGCTGTGCACGCTGCCTTTGCATTATTCCGCTTTCCATGCAAATCATTCAATCCAACTATATTTCATTTTTTATATTATTTATTTATAAAAAAAAAAACTGCCTTACCATCACCGTTGGGTCCTGGCTGATGGAGGGCTCTACCTCTGTCGGCTGGGGTCCAAGGGCAGAGTCACTGCTGCTTCTCACCAACAGGGGGGTGTCTACACATCAAAAAAAGCAAAGCGCATTCAACACGAGGAGTTTCCTGCAAACGCTTTATTTTAAAACATGCTCTTAACGGTGCCTAAAACGAGTAACTAAGTGAAGCGCACAAGCGTGTGTGTGTGTGCGTGAGTGTGTGTGTGTTCTCTGTGGCAAAAAATTCACAATTTCCACAATGAGGCAAAATTGATATTAGTCACTGAAGTGCCCTTCAACTGGGCGAACATTTCACTAAAGCTCGACAGAGTCCTGCAGGTGGGCCGGGATTTAAGAGATTGCCTCGGGTAAAATGTGCTGCAGAATTGTATAATCCACCAAGCACTAATTATTTACTAAATAAGTTTTTTTTTTTGTAGATGCGGTAAAACCTTTTTAATAAACAGCTTAATCTCGTGTCTCGAAACTTGTGTTTCAAGGAGGTGCTGCTGTTTTTATTTACTCGCCGTTCTATCAAGACAGCCCTGTGACGACTCAGTAACCGGCAGTTAATGACATAGAGTGATGACACTGTACAAAGAATCATGCAAAAATGTCATGAATTGAGGAAAAAGGTGCACCGGCGCCAGAATGCTGGTATTTGCACACAGACACAAAAAAACACACAAACCTTGAAATCGCTAAAGCTATTTTGATGGTGTCACAGTTCAGCAAAATTCATGTCTAATAATAATCTTTTAGTTGACAAGATACAGACCCGGAGCCACACTACAGAGAGGAGTTGGATTGTGCTTTTTCAAGAGTGTCAAAGCGTGCCAGCGAGAGAAAAGAGAGAAAAGATGAGGACGGATGAATATTTTTGCGCTCGCGAGATGACAAAACAAATTTCGCATCTGTCATTTGCAATGAGCCCGTGACACTGGCCTTCTAAAATGTGCTTTTCAAGGGGAAAAACAGCGTGCTGACGTTTAGGACACTAAACCACAAAGTAATCTTGGGAGTAAATGGGAGAAAATGTTGAGATTGGCTTGAATAGGCTCGAAAACTAATCCAAAAACCCATATGTATAGAGATGTGTTGATGAGTACAGCTGTACAGCTAAAGATATACAGAGATGCATCCAAGCATTACAAACTAATGTCAATAATAAGTCCATAGTAACCATACATCTGCAAGGAAAGGACTAGAATTTCATTTTATAAATACATTTTTTTTTCCTTTTTTCCAAAAAAGCTCCTTCAGAATCTGTGTGTGTACAAAAGAATGTGCCTCACTGTTAATAAAAACATGCAATGTACTACTTAAAAATGAGGACTGGCGACTGAAAGCAGCTTACATAGAGAGAAAAAGCTTTAACCTTCAGCGTATAAAATGTAAATAAGAGTAAATGGCTAACTGCTCTTGTCCTCTTGGGCCTGAGCTGCACTCGCCTGCACTCGTGCCAGACCACACTGCGTGGACAAAAGCAGCAGAGTCGTTATACTAAGGACATTCCTAGAGTGTGTTTCTCGGGGAAACAATGCATCACTCTATTTTCTCACTAGTTATGGAGGGAGCAGATCTAAAAGGCTGAAAGAAGCCCTAATGTACGACCCCTCCGTTAAGAAAGTCTTCAGTGAACACTGAGGGGCTGCCAGTGTGGCGTTCCTGCAGCCCAATGGCCAATCAGCGGCTGATTTGTGTGCACGCTGGCAACACGCGATGGCGTTTCCCTCCTCACATCTCACCAGCCCGCTGCATAAAATTATCATTTCACAGAAGCTGATGGATGACGCGCACGCCGCTTTACTGCCGGAGAGCTCGGAGGAACGGAGAGAAGTCAACGCTGCAGAAAGCTAGAAAAATAAATAAGATTTAGGCCATCAGGCGAGGTATTATTATGATGAGTGCCGTGCCCCGGCGATTCTAAAAATCCCCTTCGCAGGACCCATCAATCCGTATGTGCATTAAGAAGGCTGTCGTGATGGCCTCCATGGCACCGCGGGGAATAACAGTGAGCAAGGGCGGCCGTGAGGGTGGGGGAAGAAAAGCCTCTGAATGAGCGGTCCACACACAGCACACGTCAAATGATATTTGGCAGGGTCATATATTGATTGTCACAAAATGGACCCGTGGTGCTCTTAAGGTGGGCAGGGGTGGGGCGGAGGTATGGATTTCACGTATCCCCTTCAATACCCTTCATCGATTGATCTCTTCAAAGCAACGCATAAGAGACAAGGAAGATGTAATGGGCAGCGGAGAGGGAAAGAAATTAAGGTGCAAAGCAGATGAAGGACGGAGACAAATTAAGAGACACACAAAGGAAGAGTAACCGGAGACGCATAAATTATAGAAAAAATATTATGTCGAAAAAAACATCAGAGCTGAAAGCTGGAGGAAATCCGGAGGAAAACATTAAAATGCAATGGTGCTTTTCTTTTTTTAAACAATAATAGGTACGCTCTCATTTTTTATTTTTTTTCCGTACTCTGCGTAGCCATAGCAACTTAAATAACAGACTGCCAGGCTACATCTTTTCTGGTAAATGACTGGCCGGACTGGCATGAATAGAAGCAGCACACATTAAATACTAATAAAGGAAAAACTCTGAACCTGTTACGTTACAGAGTTTTGTCAAACACCACATCCATTGTTCACGTTCTGCTGTAAACTGAGCTACTAGACGCTGTACCAATGAGGTGTTATGATTAGCCTCTATTTAGATAAATGTTGACTTATTTATCCATGAGAGCAAAACGTTTTGCGCACTCCCAAAAAACGTCATAAATAAAAAGTGAACAGAACATAAAAAAGCCAAGAGGTGAGTGTATGAAGACAACCTGAGAGTTAGTGTTGCAAAAGGACTGAGAAAAGCAACACAATCTGAAACAACACCATGATACTGAGCAGAATCGAGCGATAAGAGGCAGAGCAATACTTCTTGATGAAATAACAGAAGGGGGGAAAAGATATTCCGTGACTTTGAGTCAGAGGTAAAACAGAAGACAGCGACAAGGCAAAGCCTGGGCATCTCACACTGACCGTCTCCAGAGCTCTTTTACCTCTAATCTACCATGACAGTCACACATTACCACTAATCTCTGCTGACAAGAGACCAGACTGAAACAGACTAAACTTCCTGTCTTAACAGCGTCTGGATCGTGGCGCAAAAGACCTTTCTGTGACTGGGGAAGGTCAGAAAAGCTCAATTCTTCCATCATCAAACCAAAAGGATTGTGTTTTTGTCTCTTTATAATCAAGTGTATAACACAGTGATTACAGATTCTCTCTCAGAATGGAATGAGCTCGACAAACTGTTTAACATCTGTCAAGCTGAGGGAGACGTTTCAATAGTGTCATCAAAAACAATGAAGGTGGGGGGGAGGGGGAAACAACAAACGACACAACAACAGAAGTTACATAAAATAGACGGGCATTATCACATTTCATTTGGCATATTAATGACATTTTGAAAGCAACCGTGACAGATTATGTTTAAATGTCACACGCTCAGCTGGGGCAGATGGCGCAGACCATGCAACAAAGCGCACGCAGTCTACAATTACAAACTAAAGGCAGTTGGATCTGCAATTAGCCAGCCAGCGGCGGGAAGGCTACAGGAAGCAGTGCGCCGCTTCAGACCACTGTAGGTGCAGCGCAATCAATCACTCCCGCAGCTTATTATAATTGCGGGGGAAAAAAGTACATTATTTAGGCCCGTCCGTTTGACCCGCGACAGCTCTGAGCCGAGGCTCGCACGCACCTGCAGCACGTGCGCCGAAAAGTCACTTGGCTTGAAATAAGACAGAAGGAGTGGAAGAGGGAGCAGGAAGGGAGAGAGATGCGTCCTGATAGGCCCAATCCAGGTAACAGGAAACAGACACAAACATCAGAGCCGGCTCTGTCGCCTGACACTGTGCACACACATCCTGTCCTGCCTTTTTACTTCTGCTCTTCCACTTCTGATGCTCTCTTTCTTTATCCCCATCTCACTCTGCTGTTTGCTCAAGCGAACCACTGCCAACAGTTCAGCAACAGCTCACCTTGTTTTCGTCACTGTCCAGCAGAAACCTTCCATTCCAGTCAGACTATTCAGGGGAGGTTTCCCCCTCCGTGGACAACATGTTTTTGTTGCACTCCTGAACTCGCTGTGGCAAGAGTATCGTGACACACAGCACACGCAGTGCACAGAGGCCAACCATGCATGGGTTAGTTTCCCTATATGTGCTGCTACCAGACGAACAAAAACAAAAATATTGAAGGGTGGACCCGTTTGCAGCGTTCAAACTCTAACAGCGATTTAAAACCACATATAGATCTGTCAGTTTGTCTTGAAGCTCATAAATCCTAGAAATTTGATTACAGAGTTCTTAACCCACCGCCAGCGTTCACAGAGAGGAGAGGAAGGTCTGGAAATACTCAGAGTGGCTGTACGATCTAACTTGGGTTTGACTTGTGTTGATAGTTCTAACAAAGCTTTGTTGAGGTTGGGTGTGATGAGAAATGTCAACGCTTAAACAAGGTCAAAACATTTCAAAAGAGACAGAAACACACTTGACTGGAGCCAGAATGAGGCAGTTTCAACTCATCATTTTAGTTGTCCACTGACGCATGTTTTTGTTTGAGTTTGATGTTCATTCACTTCTAGTTTTATTTAAAATACGAATGTCTTCCACACTAAACAAAAAAGAATATGAATAAAAATTACTCACTGGACTTGAGGGCAGAGGAGTTGACCTCTATCTCGCCTCCTGCAATTGGCTGGAAGACAGAGAGCTCTGATTGGTAGAGGTCCGGACTGGGGGTTAGGCTGGAATTGGCCACACCCCTCTGCTGGGCTTCCTGCTCCTCATACACCGCCATCAGCTGAGGAAAAAACACAGAAAGAGAGAAAAAAATAAAAACACACATTGTCGCATGTTAGTCACCTTGTTATCTATATTTATTTCATTTATTCAAGTGTTTCTTCAAGTGTTTAATTACACTGCAGCTACAGGAATCGCGCTACAACACCAACACAAGGGCACTCCAAACTGTTTTTTTTTTCTACACTCTGAACAAAATCCCTTTCCAATTTACCGAGTTAAACTGCATCAAAACAAATGGAGGGATTAAAAAAAAAGTAACAAAATGCAACCAGTAACAGGATTCTGATCAGCGCTACCAAAGGGCAGACTCACTACATCATTACTCTAATGAAAATCAAGAACAGAAGCGAGAGCGGAGTGCGTGATACACAGGCGTGTGTTAAAACACCAGACTTCTGTTTTACCTTGTGGATGAGGACGCTATAGAGGACGTCTAAGGAGCCCAGCATGACTGTGACAGAGTGTGTGTGTGTGTCTACTCTCTAACGACTGCCTCCATTCGTGTCTCTTCTCTGCCAGAGTGCAGCTTCCCGCCGCTCCTCCCAGCGTTATATAGTGGAATCCCCCGTCTATTGAGCATTGCACTGAGTCTGCGTTTAGCCAAACAGCGCAAAGCCTGTCAACACAGTGTTCTAGGGGCCTCCATGCAGAAGCTGAATAGACCTTTGGAGTTCGTATGCGCGCGTGTACGTGCATGTGGATGTGTCTGTGTGTGATCTCCAGAGCTGCTGTCAAAAAAGAAAGGGGACTTTACCAGCAAAGCCAGAGGCTTCCTGCTACACTGGAAGCCAAACGTGCGCCGCACAGGGGGGACGCCGCCATGCACACGCGTGCTGCCAACGGGCAAAAACCAGTGTGAAAGTGTGCAAACAAGCATGAGCTGGATGTGTCTTTTTGCACAAGAGGAGTTAAGGCCAACAACAAAGTCGGCATTGGGGAAAAAATGCAAAAGAAATCCTGCAAAAGAAGCTTTACGCAGCCACAAGAGGGCTCAAGTGAGACTTCAACAAAACCCTAATGATCATTTCACTGCTGTTCACACTTGGTCTGAGACAGTAACAACATGCTCTGTTTTCCGACACTGTACAGATATTTAAAGTTTCATTTTCAAGCAAGAAGATGTATCACATGTCTGGGCACATGTGCAAAATATGGGAAATAAAAATATACTTTATCTTAAACTTGGCATGACACGTGACACAACCTGTCTTACTCTTGCTAGGTTATCAAGAAAACACACACTGTTCCTCTTCCTCTTCTATCATTGGGCCATTATTTTTACAGAAACGCAGATTAATAGTGGCAGTCGTTTATTTCATTGCATCATCAGACTGTGTTTGGCCGACGCTCTCGTGGCAATCTGGCCACCGCAGGATGCAAACACAGCCAAGCTGGAAAAACATGCAGATCAAGGCGGATTCGGCACAAGAAGCTGACACCAACTGGCCGGTTGAAGGAAGGAGACGCAGGAGGAGCTGGAGTCTGACAGAGCAACTGCTGCACTTTTGTTGGTTACACGTGGTTGAGATACGAACAGTCCAACGCAGAACACACAATGCGATTGCAGAAAAAAATGATACGCGTCCTCATTTTCAGTCACCTTCAGCCCAACACAACTAGTATCCTGCAGCGCTGTGACGCATGGAGAGGAGGGTGGATGGATGAATGGAGGGATGCTGCTTCTCTGCTTCTCTTGTGCCCCGACTCTTCCTTGACCTAGCACTCATTTATTTGGAAGCAGACACAAAACACCATGCAGCCCTAGGCTGGAAAACACACCTACAAACACCATGTCTTCCCTGTCACGTCATTACGTGCAAGCCTCTCATCAGCTGTCTGATCCAGACAAGACAAAAAGATGCAGTTAAACATCTGATGTTGTTTTCTGTTTATCGCTCTCACGTTACTGCCAGAGCGCACGTCCTCCTTTGATCACTTCACTGACAACATCGAGCAAAGCGCCTTTTTTCACAAATCTAAGAGGGAGTAGAGAGAGTAGAGAGACTGAGAGTAGTAGGTCTTCATTTTAATGTTGGCTTGGAAAGACAAAATAAAAGTAAAAATCTAAACAGAATCTCTTAGCTACATGTCAGGAATGCACGTTTCCTGCACTGCCAAAATGATCAACAGCTTTACAAATTGTCAAGCGACAGTTAGACTCTGATGGTGAATCTGAGGACTATCAAACCGCTTGAACACACAGATGACATTTGCTTCAAGGCTTCTTGAGGCGACAAAGCAAGCGCTGCTACTACACAGAGATGCCGCCTCATTGGCAGAACAAAGAATTCACCAATTAGCCGCCTCGGCTTCCATGTTTACCTTCTACACTGAACAAGGCACAGCTGCGCTACAGTGAGATAATGTCCTTCTTTATTCAGATTTCTGGATAAGTGATGATGTGATTGCGCTAACATTTACATGGCATATGTGCCGGGAAGCTTCATCCCTCAGATGTCAGGACACTTTTGACATGGCCATCTCTCCAGCTCGCCGTGATTTCTCACTTACAGCAGTTACCTGCAGCTGGTCGCTGTAGGTCAGCCGCTATCTCTTCTTTACGGTTTTAAATCCCCCGACAGTAGCAGCCCTCATCGGCATGGCGGCATTTCCTTTACACGCGGGCTGCTCCGACCCCATCCCGTCTTTATCGCCACCTCTCAGGGGACCGGACTGTCCAGGCTGGGGCTGCCCTCACACAGCATCCATCCATCCATCCATCCATCCATTTACTATCAGTGCTTCTCCTGCACTCTGGAGTCTATCCCAGCTGTCTCGGGGTGAAGGTGGGCTTGTAGCCTCGATAAGTTGGCAGTTTACCGCAGGGTCAACACAGAGAGGCAAACAAGGGATAACACTCACACCTCTGGACAATCCAGTGTCACTCAGCCTAATGTGTAAGTCTTTGAATTGTTGGAAGAAGCAGGGAGTGACAATCAAACCTGCTACGTTCTTGCTGTGACCGCTGCAACACTATCATCCATAAAGATGGATTAAAAAGGCACCTCCGACTGGTAGCGTGTCAGGGGTCTTTAAAGAGTAAATAAAGCAAACAGGAAGAACGTGCACACTCAAAGATGAAAAAAATGTTGAGGTGCTCGGACAAAAACGTAACTGAAAAAGAGTCAAAAGAGTCCTCCAAACTCAGTGTGCTTCCTTTAAGCAAGCCTTTAACTAAGACTATCAGTGATTCATATCCTGAGACCGGTTTAGTTAAACTGAGAGTTTTAGTTCCAGCTCAAAAGCCATTAAAAAGTTGAAACTGCACGTGTGAAAACTTCCATCTGTGTCTCTGCTAGTATTTATACAGTGTGTGCGTGTGTGTGCGTGTGTGTGCAGGTGTGCTTCGCTCTCATGAAGGTTGAAAGAGTACATTAAACCAGGAGTCAGATTAATAGCTGTCGGGGCTTTAAGTGCATCGCATTGTGTACACACACATACACAACCATCTATTTTACATCATACCCTTTATAATTGGGTCGATTAGGGTCTGATCGATTAGTTTGGGCCCAATCAATAAAATGCTTACAATCAGCTAAATGCACCGGCGGAGACCCAGCTCGCCGTGCGCGCACTTCCCCTCCCAAACAATCCCGCAGCGATCTTTAAATACACTTAAGCCGTCCCTACACCGCCAAACTTTGATTTTCACTCATGACCACTTACCTTAAAGAAATCTATTACATCTGAGCCTGCGCACGTATGTGCCTCGCCGTGCACTCCATCATCTTGTGCATTCAGCAATACCCTCGGCAACAGACAGCGCTTTGCCACTGCACTGTAAAATGAAATGAGAGTATACCATGGCGTGTGTAGGGTGGAGTGCGTGCACGGCGGTGTGTGTGTGTGTGTGTGTGTGTGTGCGTGGGTGCTGTGCGTACATGAGATTCTGCTGTCTTATGCAGATTATTTCATAGGCTTTTCACAACTGGCAAAATTGGCTGTGAGTGTGATACATTAGAGGATTGGAGCGAGGCAAGATGGTGTTCTAAAATAAACAATTTTCTGTTTTTCTCCCCAGATATATGCAAATTTACTGCCAACTGGGCAATTTCAGCCTCTCATCCTGCTTTTTCATTCAAAAGGGGTTATTAACAAGAAATGATCTTAATATGGCAATAGATTTTGTTTGAGGGTTTTTGTTGTTTTTTTTTTGGGGGGGGGTTGTCTGGCTGAAAAAAAAAGAAAATCACAAACCTCAGTAAGTTTGATCATTCTGTGTTACTGCGCACTCACACACACACACACACACACACACACACACACACACCCACCAACACAATGGCAGTGGATAGAATGACAGCACCACCTAGCTCTGTGCGACAGAAGCTGCATCTGAACACGGACCTGAACGGTTGCGCCCTGACAACTTCCTGTTCCTGTTCACTTCATCCACATCTCAGCCACCCAGCGAGAAGACAGCTTCCTGTTTCTGGTCAACCTGTGAGGAACTCGCAGCATTTCCATCATGTCTGCGTGTTTCAAAACACTGAGGATGGGAAGTTGTACGAGAGTGCACGGCAGCAAGACAATTTCAAACAGCATGTTGCCGTAGGTTTATGTTCTTTTAATGCATTGCCAAGCAGCCCTTTATGGCGCATCCATAAAAAAAAAAAAAAAAAAAAGACACACAACCAGAAACAGCAAGTCATTTCCAAAAGATAAACCTGCACATTTCTCATGCAAAAGCAAGATCACAAAGAGAATTTGAATGAACCCCGAGGCAGGTTAGCCTGACTCTGCCCGGCTATGTACAAGTTGGCCTTTTGTTCTTCTTCCATCAGCAAATATTCCTGCTTAGCACCGATTGCCCCTCTGGCATCACTCTCTCTACTCTCACTTAGCATCTTCTTGTTCTTTTTTTTTTTTTTTCCCCGTTCCTTCTCCTCCAGTATTCTCCGTTGCCTGCAATCTCCCTTTTTTTTTTGCTTCCTTCTGTTCTTCTCCTCATTTTTTTCTCTCCTCCTCCCCCTCCTCCTCCTCCTGTCTGTAAGATCCTGTCTCCTCTGAGCTGTGCCAGATTCTTACAAATCAGCCAATGTAAATCATCATGTTCTTGCACTCTGCTCTATTGGTTACACCGAGAAGGCAACAAAAAGCTTATTGATTTGAATGTGATACACCCCGTGCTCGCTCACTCTCTCAGCAACACTGCCTCCTTGTCTTGCCATCTTTTTTGTGATCTCTGAAGTCTCCACTATCAGCGGCGAAAGATTAATAATCAGATTTTTTTTTTTTTTTTTTTTAAAGGCCACAGATATACGAGTAAATCAGCTGTTACTGAAGAAAGAGACAAAAACATGCATCCACGTCTGCATCTCCTCTGGCTTTGACCTCTCTGCTCGCGCGGTCGAGCTGATCAATAATCGGGATAGTGTTGTCTCCGTTCAGAGAATATGGATGAATGAAATTTACCTGCATCAGCAGTTTGAGGTCTTTGTTTAGGTGTGTGTCTGTGCGGGCGTTTGCATATAAGCGTATGCGTTTGTGTGGACCTCCTATTGATCTCCAGTCAGCGAAACCCCTCAGCGGCGCGTGAAGCATCCAGACGAGGCGGTCAGGAAGAAAAAGATTAATGGCGGGCAGAAGCGCTGCGGGGAACGAGGACAGACCCACACGGTCATCCAGATAATGAGGAGGAGGCGTTGACGTCACAGTGCGGCCCTGTTTAAAAAAGCAGAACTTCCATTTCCGTCAACTAATGCGATACGAGAACATTCACCTTATATCTTGGGTCTGTATCTTCCCAACATCGCACCACGTTCTTCTTCTAACATGGCTGGGAAATGGGGGATGCCATTGAATTTGTCGAAGCTCTTACTTTTCCGATAACTAACTTCTATGTTTTCTGAGCCCGTCCCTGAAATTGTCTCACGCTTCAATACGCTGCTAAAAATAAAAAAAAATAAAAATAAAAATAAAAAACATTCAGAAAAACAATGGCAAACGTTTTGTTTTGACTGTTTTGGGGCGACAAATAGAACACAACAGCATAAATTAAGTGCGGCAGCCAAAATACAAAGACAACTTCTGTTACAGCACTCATGCATGACACGGTGTGTGTTCCTCACTCACATGAATCCAAAGATGTGTGTGTGTGTGTGCGTGTGTGTGTGCATGTGTGTGTGCCTGCCTCCGCTACCAATCTACCACCATCCTCCCCGAGGCTGTGAGTCGACCACAGTCGTCCATATGGAACAGCATTATGGAGACACACAGCGGCACAGATGGACGCGTTGCATGCAAGCTGCATCGCGATGATCCGCCGGTGGAAGTCTAAACAACACAGCGCTCAAAAGCCAGGGGAGCCGCCGCCAACTGGAGGCCGGGCAGTAAAGCCGAGGATTGTGGGAGATATCCACACACGAGCGGCGGCCTCTCGTTAATTATTTTGGATTCGACGCACAGTTTTTACTTCCGACTTGTTTTATTCTCATTGTGAGAAATAATTTCAATAAGCCTGACTCTTTGATACTGGCTGCGAATGATAAACCCATATCTGAATCCTGTCCCAGCCAACGCAGTTTAATAACCTGTCGAAATAAAAAGATAACCCGATTCCAAGACATCTCCTGTCTAGGCTCAAGTCAGTGTTCATCATTGGAGAATCATACAGACGTATGCAATCAGCTTGATAGAATAGTCCTTCAAAGCTAACAAAGACAAATTCTTTGCATTCGGTTTATTTTGACTGTATGTACGCATTTTACGCGTATGCTTAAAATTGTACACACCTTTGAACCGTCTTAAAGACTGTGTCAATGATACTGAAGTTAATTATGGTTCAAAGAAAATAGCTTCTGTATCAAAAACCCCATTGGCCTTGGTTAATTTAACTTAGTTAAGCTTAAATCAATTCCAAATGACTAAATGGGTTTTTTATGCAGAATATTAGGACATTCGAAAAGTTCTTCTGAGTTGAACTTCTGTAATCAACTTTCCATTGCAGACAGCCACGTCCTGACACTATATCCCTTACAAATGGTGCTCAAGGACCAGAGCCAAGACCAAACCTTCAAAGGAAGTTGTTCAAACTACAGAACAGTTTAGTCTTAGTCCCCTGATAGCTCATTCATCCCGTCTCGCCAGCACCTTATCTCATTCAATTGGCTCTCCAAATAACAATGGGCCTCTCAGTGGCTTTTAAAGCAGGATTTGCTGTCTGTCAAATGTGACTGATTAGGCAACACACAAACCCACTGACACCGTGTTCTCTCTATCACACACATGCACACACCTACACACAAGCAGCTTTGCACTGGTTGACGCACACAAAGTGTTCTGATGATAATTATGTGAGGATTAGCGAGTCAAAGCGCTAAGTAGTAGTCTGGTTTACAACACAGAGAATCAAACAAGAATCAGAAGCTTTATTACATGTTCTAACTACAGGCACTTGTATTATTTTCTTAAGTTCTCAAGGAAAAGTAGAAGATCAATGACATTGGTTGCCTATCAGTCAGTTGTTGTTGTTTTTTTTGTTTTTTTTTCTTAACCATCTAGGAGCCCTTTATCCTCTTGTGCAATGGGGAAATTCTAAACCTGCTTTGTGGTCTGTCTCAGCCTTGCACACACATTGTTGCTTTGGCCCTTTCACATGTCTAGAATCTGTAACCCCCATTGGGATTATGGGGTTAATTGTTGAGAGGTGGCTTCCTGACCTGCAGACATCTTATCTGGCTCAGAGCTAGAAGTCAACGATCAATCTCTGGATGTCACCGCAACCCAATTCAATGGGGGGGAAACATAAAATAAAAGAATGTCAACATAAAAAAAACATGCATACATAAATACAAATAGAGTTTCATCAAACATAGAAAATGTCTTAATGTACAATAGCACTACTGAAGGGTCATGTTTCATGTAAATTGTTACCCCAGCACTGGCAAACCAAAACACAAGTCTTTCATAATGCGACAATAACAGCTATTTAGTGTTTGACAGTAAACACAACATTCAAACACTACTTTCTGCACACAGCTTAACACAATCATTTTGAAACTCAAAATTGTAACACAAAAAAGTGGTATATTCACTTTGAGATTTTCTGTTTCAGTTCCGTGTTGGCGACAATATGTCAGTGATTCATTGTGAGACTGTTGTTAAAATAACATAGTAGCCAAATAAATTGTTATCACTCAATTTTTCCCGTTTACTTCACAGCACTACCATCGAGCTCCGACAGTGTTTGACTTCCGTTCCTCCACCCCTCCATCACACCGCGCTGCCTCCACCTCTTCAAGGTGAATGACAGGAATTATGAGACGCCTACTCAGGGAACCGACGATCCATGTGTGTGTGCGCTAGCGTCTGAGCGTGAGAGTGGAGGTGAGGCAATTAAACGAACCTGTTATCACTCACATACATTCAGGGACAGCTTCACTCTTTATAAAGCTCTCACTGCCCGCCACATTACTCTGTCAATGTATGTAAATCTTTCTGCTAACGGCTGCTATCTTTGTGTGTGTGTGTGTGTGTGTGTGTGTGTGTGTATGAATGAGTGAGATGGAACAAACGCATTTGTCTCGTCTGAACACCCACACACACATTGACATACGCTGCTTTCACACACACACACACACACACACCACGGGCTGTTCTCCCATGTAAAAAGGTCGACATGAGATGTGGTCCTTCTAACATTTCTGTGATTGAGGTGAAGAGTAAATCTGGAAGCCAACACAGAGTGATTACATTAATCTTCCAAAGAAGATCAAATTGTCTATTCACGAGACCGTGAATCAAATTCAACTCAACATTTAATGATGTGTGGCAAAGTTTTTTTTTGTTTTTGGCAGTCTTTCGCACACCTATTCAAGTGTTACATTTTTTTTCCCGCAAATTAGACACTTCCAAATCTGAAGCTGCAACAGTCCGTGATAGTCGGCGTGTAGGTGGGTCATGAGTCAACAGAATGTACCGGATGGTTAATTGGTAGGAAGGAATGAAACATCCCTGGTTTGCTACAAAAACACCTTGCAACACTGAAATGACTGCAGTTTTGCCATTTACAGCACGGGAGGGATTTGTTTAAGCAGCAAACTAAACCGTCAGTGAATGAGACGAGCAGGTTCTCGGGCATTCGATGTGAAGGGTTTTAAAAAGCAGCCATCGTAAAGCTGGAATCTCTTCATATTTCACTTGAGAAACCATATGGTGCAACCATTACAGTACAAAGACTGTATATCAATGGTGAGAGTTGATTTTTAGGTATTTAGCGCCTACTAAATGTCGTTGAGTCACAAGTTTAAACCTACTGAGGTTTTTTGTGACATTGAAAAGTGAGTGGTGGAAATGAAGGCCACAACTCACTACTGGTTTCCACGACTTTGTTTGGTCTTAGTTGTTTACTCCACCTTGCATCACACAGGCTGCATACTCTGCGAGGCCACAAATGAGCATGACGGGCCAATGCTTAGACATGCAGTTAGCCTATTCCCACTAAACCCCGGGCACTTCATTAGGACGATTCATCAGTGCAATGGATCCGCCAGGAGCTGGACTTCATAACAATAACAATTAGCCACAAACACACAATTTCACGCAGCGCCATGGATTCATGCGTCCTGTGTGGGTCTCAGGTGCAGCTGAGCTCACTTAATTAAGAGCTGAGGTCCATGAAGACCGCACGCTTCATCGTTTATTATATTCATAATTAACCCTTTCACTTCCACTCCCTCCGCCTCTCTCTTTGTTTCATTTCAGTCACTCAGTTAACCCCTTCGCCATCACTTACAATCAATCTCCCAAATGCTGCCGGCTGGCTGCACCGTGCACTAACCCCACGCCTAACTCTCACACGCCGGCCATTAACCCCACATTTGTCTTTATTCCACAACCTCTTCCTCTGTCCTTTTATTAGCACCCTTCTCCTGTCTTTCATTTCATTCACTCAAGCCATTAACCCCTTTTCTCTCATGCACTCTCCTACTTCTCTTTGCACGTGCCCGAGACTGATCGCACCTATCCATCTTGCTTCTCTCTTAATGTATTCGTCTCAGCAGGCTCCCTCCACTGTACGGCCTTTGTCTTATCTAGTCTCACGTCACACCAGTCTTATCTCACAAACACAGCTTCTCAATTAACCTCGCCTGGTTCTTGGCTCAGGGTCGACGCGCGTACCAGGTCCGCGTCGTGTCCGTGCGTGCCTTCGATAAATAGTTGTGTGCGCGCACGACGCACACGCCCAAGTGTGACTAAAAAATGATTGCAATCATTAGAGCGAAGGGTAAAAGGAGGAGGATGGCGGTGAAGGAGAGGGAAAGGAAGGGAGCTGATCCAGGGGTGGTTGAGGTGTCATTAACCACTGGCAGAGGGCTCAGGACATGGCGAGGGAAGGAGTCGATGGAAATATATGAGAGGGAGAAGCCAAAGAGGCACAGACAGCCAGGAAGACGATTAGCAGAGGAAGAGAGAGGGCTGAGCAAATGAGTGGAAAGAGGGTAACAGCTGTAAATAGGCAGAGTTTAAAGGGAGGATGGAAAGGCCAGAGGTATAATGTGATGGTGAGCGAGAGCATCCAGGCTGATTAAAGAGAGCCATCAGGTGTTGTTTTCTTTCATTCTGCCCAATCAGCAACCTCTCTCATTATTATCAAATGCAAGTTTAAAAAAAAAAAAAAAAAGGAGATAAAATCCCTAAAATGTTCATGGAGACGATCCCAAACAAGCTATTTTTCACATGCAACAATTGCACAAAACCACAATGTTTTGGGTCCAACTTAGAGGACTTTTATGTTCTGTTTGACTGAAGTGTTGCTGGATCCAGTTTGCTTTTAAACTGTTTTGTATTTAAGTGCATTGCATCGTCGAATATGAATTCTGCACAGGTTATGGTGCCACAGGTTTTTCTCCAAATAATGACTGAGCAACTGATTTGTTCACAACCATTTCACCCGTTTGTATAAGGTCGTGTTTAACGCCGGGATGAAACCTTTGCCCAACTTGAGGCATTTGAGGGAGGCGGAAGACACACAGCTAAGACCTGTTTCCATTATCAAACCTTCAGGAAATAACAAAATGATGAGCTACTATTCACAGGTTCCACTCTGGTGCCTTCCCTTTGTGTGGATCTCTAATGTTTTCAATGCTTTGCATTTATTACCTACCACACGCCTCACTCGTCTTGTTTTTTTTGTTGTCTTTCTTAAGATATATGATTCTGTCTGAGGGCGACGCGACTGATGAATTAACTGTATCAGCCTGATTAGCATGATGGATGTTCACCCAAGCCCAAAGAAATTAGATGGATCTACCAATAAATAAATGTGCCTTTGCAAACACATTTTCATGCACACAAACAGAACAGTGCGAGCGAGGCATGTTTAATGGACGACTGGTGGCTAAGAAAGTGTGAATGATAGAATCTTTCCACTGTTCCAATGCCTTGTCAATTATTCCACTCAAGTGCTTTTGAAAAGAGTGTGCGTGCGTGTGTGCGTGTGTGTGTAGAAACAATTGAGTGTGTGCGGAGTTGGCTTTGTGCATTTTCATCACTGTACCAAGTCTCGTTCCGGGAGGCGCAATACGCACGTGTCACTTGTGTCATAAATGAGCAATATTCACACGAAACCATTAAACTATAATGGTTTAGTGTTAAACAGCAATGTAATTGAGTTTTTGCTCCGCCTGCCTTTTATTGTTTCAACCCGTCAAGTATGACAGGTTGTAAGCAATCAAGCTAATGGAACATTACAAACCCACTCAAGATGTGCCGCACTAGTTACACTGTATTAGCCGTCTTTGGGCGTATTCAAGCAGAACCCGTAATATTTGCGACACACAAAGCGCTGCCACATTAAAAGATATATTGAAAGTCATGTTGTCTGCTTGGATGTTTGTCATGTTGATGTGTTTCGAAGAGAGAAAAGACCTGAAATAGGAAAAACAACAAACAAATACACAATCCTCCCTTGAAAATACTCATTTTCTCGTGAATCTCTATTAAATCCCCTACAAACACCCTTTAAACCATGTTTTTGTATAGTACATAAATATATTTATATCAGCATATGACATGTGTGCAATTAGTGATATATATTTACATATGCATGTTTGTTCGAGAGTAAGAAATAGAGGTGAAGGCCCTTTTGAGCAGACTGAAGCTTTGATTTAATGCTGGGGATGTGATCCATGAAGTTGCATAAAAATGAGAGTTGATAATTCCATAGCACAACAGCTTACTGTACATATACTGTATATAATGAATGTTGAGCGTAAATGTGGACTGATATATAGGGAGGTGTGCTGTAATTTAGCAATAAGGGCACAGCCGGATCAAAATATGATCCACAATTCAGTAGATAGCTCGGCTACTGAAAAGAGATAAGGTTTATGGTCCTTCTACCCTTCTCAAGGACTAACACACACACACACACACACACACACACACACACACACCAATGAAAAATAAAATATACTATTACCATATAATGAAAAATGTCAGGCTACATTAGGAAAATGACAATGGTGTGATATAGGAGCAACACACATAGTGGACATCGTGAAGTCTTTATGGCTTTTGTGCCCTTTCGAAGGTCTTAAGAAGTCGACATTCATGCAGCTTATGCTAAACCATGAGGTCACGAGTCACACACAATAAAACTGCCAAAGTTGTTCACATTTCTTTAAGGGATTTGTTCGCAAGGTAGTATGAAGAAGGTATATATACATATATATATATATATATATATATATATATATATATATATATATATATATATATATATATATATACATATACATATACATATATATACATATACATATATATATATATATATATATATATATATATATATATATATATATATATATTTATGTGCTAGTGTATTTTTCTATAGAACTTATTTTCATTTATTTATATTTTTATTTATTTTTGACTTCCTCTACCTATCACTTGAGTCAACTAAGTAACACAATGTCATGTGTTTGTTTCAAGCACACAGAAATATACACAGGCTCACCGAAAGATACAGAGCAGCACCGGTTAAGAGCCATTCCCATATTCACAGCGAGAGATTAACAAACCTCTTGTGCAACGTGAGATGATGGATGTTTCGAGATGCAGGCAGAGAGTATCTGCAACAGGCACAGATGATGAGCACAGAAATGATTTTCGCAAAACAGAGTGAGTCAGGGGTCAGGCGAGTCAACACCGGGAGTGGGAGATAACGGCCCGGAACGTCAACGCACGCTGACTGAATAGGAAAATAAAGAACCTCCAATCCCTCCACCAAAAGTGAATTCAAAACATCTTGATCAACCCCTGCCAGTCGGCCGTCCTATGGGTCATTTAATTCACTCTGCGGTTTCATCAGAGAGGACGCGGGAAAAAAGCTCCAAAGCTTCAAACACACAATCAGGCAATTCTGCAGGACGCTGTCTGTCGTTTCAGATAATTTTGAGGGACTGATTCATTTTCAAGCTTAATTTTACCAGATTGTTTGATTGTTCGTGCTTTAAAAAGACGGTAAAGCGTTATGAAATTAACAAGGCAAATGACAGCTAACATCTTTTTTTTATAAAACATAGGAGCAAAACAATGTCAAGGCTTGACTTTCCAAGTTCAGCCGCACAGAAGCAGCACTGCTAACTTGATTGCTGTTCACAACATGCTGCTGAACAATGAAAAATGATGTCTGAAGGTTCTGATTAAGCGGCTGCCACTGGCCACACTAACTGCTGCTCCTCGCTACGTCCGCGCCTTTCTCAATCCCTTTCGAGTCTCATCCGTTTGATTTGCACCGCGGTCCATTTCCACGTTGACGCGACGTTAACACATTCCCAGCACACAACCTTCAATGTTATCGTCAACTCCTCAAACCCACAAATAAGTAACTCTGCGGAGAGCGCAGTCGAATATTAAGTGCCTGTCGGGTTCCTATTGTCCTCATTATCTTCCCACAGCGGAATGAGCAGCTCTGAATAATCTTATTACAACTGCATCATCTTTACCGATCAATAATTCAAAAAGGGCCTTCAGTGTTCCACGCGTGTGCGTGTCTGAAGTTGGCGTTTTGCACACAAAGATCGAAGGCTTCTGTCATAGTGTACACACTTGCACCGGCTTAATGTACACGTCAGTCGTGATGGAAACTACAGAGGAGGATTACGAGCCACAGTGTGTAATGAACCTTTCAACAACAGGGTCGTAATTACATCACTCTCCGACCCGCTCGTATTTTCCACTAAGTGACAGAGTAAAGCTGATGAGAAGGGAAAGGGCTGAGAAAAGAGACGACTGGGAGGCTTCTATACAATGATGCAGCGCTACCGCCTACCCGTCCTCCTGCCCCCCAAGAACAATGACCTCCATGGAATAAGTTGGACCAGCAGCTGCTTTGACCTCATCCTCCTCCACTGGAAAGTCTTTATCTTGTTGTTGTTGTTGTTTTTTTTTAACTTAGCTACTGCTATATACCTTTACATTGGCAAAATAATTCCACTTTTACTTACACTTCCTTTCAGAGGAAAAAAGGACACCCATGTTATTAACCCACGTTAATACCAACCAAGTTACTTCAAAGTTTAAATTATTCAATAGTTTGCAAACTGAACAAAAACTCATTTGAGAAAATGTCTTTGCCGCAGTGCTATTTGCCAGGCAGTAATTGCCTATAAGACGTTAAACTAAAACAATCTGTAATGATAGATGCCCGGGCGCTAATATTCAAGTTTCATTGTAAATACTTTTAACGAGTCCACGCAACGATTGACGACAGCAATCAATCTATAAATGATGCAAAACACACATTAGCTCTGCCAAATTACTTTTTCAGCGTGTGTGTGTGTGTGTGTGTTTTGTGCGCACACAAGTATAAATGGCTGCCGCGGCCGCCTGAAATGATCATCTCTCTCTTTCTCTCTCTTTAACTTGCAAAATGAGCCCTTACATTAATTTGTATTGCGAGGTATTAAGTCCAGCATATATATAGCAGTAATTTGTGTTCCTGCTATAAGTTACAAAGACAGTGCAGTGGCAGACTGAGTGCAGCGAACTAGCATGGCGTGACAGCCGTGCATCTAGCAGCAGCGGCTCAAGTTACTCACTGCCAATCGTCTGCATTTTTTTGGTCATTTTTTTTTTTTTTTAGATAAATGATGTTACAAACTGCAGCAAAATAGATTAGAAGTGAGGGGACTTCCAGAAGATGGAGAGGTGCGTAACGAAAAAGAAAAAGGCACTTAAACATTCTGATCCGAAACATTTGAGTCCAAACTTTTCACAGCGGTTGTCACTCAACTGTGCAACACAAATATAAAGGTAACTAAATTTACAATAAAGTCTAGAGGGGTCACTCTGAAAGGTTCTGAAGGAGTGGCAGGCAGATCACATGACTTGACTGACATTGTCCCTGGCTGTCAATTATTGGCAACAAGGGTGACAGGGATGATGACAGCCGCAGCCGCGCAGCCCCGCTTGGTTAAAAGGTTAAAGTCGCACTGATCATCGTCACATCACTCGGGGCTCATTGGGTGATTCAAACCTACCAGAGTCCAACATGTGTGAGCAGTCTGACAGCTGCAAGCAGGGCCTATTAGAATCCTTCCTTAGAGATCCGTGTGACTCCTGCGTGGAACTGTCGGTATTACAGAGACAACGGTTGTGGGGCCCAATAGTTAAACTGAACTGGTGTGTCAAACAGCGTGTTATAAATAAAAATAAAAACTACACCTCTGTGGGTGGATGGCTGTCTGCAGCCTGCCTTGCAGAGAGATTGGGGTCGTGCCACCATGCGTCAATCCATACGTGCATCTATCAAAGGACAGATAATGGACTATTTGAGCGACTATTTAGAGCTCCTCCACTCATGGGCAAGTTATGTGTTTGTCCATAGGTATTCTGTGAGTGGTGCTCAGGCATTGAAAAAGGGCTAAGGTCGTATGCATTATGAACATGTCCCTAAACAAACGTCAGTGTAGTTTTGCTCACCTCTCTTTTCATCACCGACTGAGCTTTAAATAAGTGTCAGCGTGATGCGTTTTCAACAATACCTACAACATCGGAAAAAACATGAAGTGTTGATGGGAATCCATGCACCCCACTTACTTTAATTTCCGGTGGTATGATGAATAATAGGAGATAGATAGGGACAGGGGATGAAGCCATAGGCGATGTGATTATACTGCAGCTGCAGCGTGTTCAGTTAACAAAGTTCATTCTTGTTAACTATTCAGTGTTTTTCACCAAAGCCTACGATGCACACTTTATGGGAGTGCTCACTTTTTTTTCCTGAGATCAGAAATATTTCTGAGGCAAGGGTTTTTCCAAAAATGCTCTTCAGTCGACACCCAAAACCTTATTTTCTTGCTAAACCCCACACCAGGCAGTGTGAGCCTCCCCCTTCATGCATACTTCTGGGATTACGAACCATTCATTAATCTCAGTTCAGTAACGTTACGAGAGCTTCTCTTCAGAGGCCGTTGGATATTTAACTTTTTCAATATGGGCTCTCTGATGTCATGAGGTGTATTTTGCCGTGTTTCTTTCCAGGGGAATTCATCGCGTGAACAAAGTGTCAGAAAAATTTAAGCCTTTTCAACAATTTGAGTTTATACCGCCAACCAAAGCAAAAACATGTTGGTCCAATAGCAACCGAAAGAGCAACGCTGCATTTTCGCAGCAGCGTCAGGTTAGAAGTAAACGCTAAATAACACGAGATTAACACGCAAATTCTGAGCCTGAAAATTATTATCATGGCTTTAACAGAGGCCTGCGTTCTGGAAAAGAAAAGATCACCTCAGTGCTTCCCAGAGGTTCTCACAGCCCAGAGAGAAATTGCCAACTCAAGCAACTTTGGTCTTAATTAGTTGAGAGAATCTCTGACACTTCCTGCAGTACTTATTCATCCTTAAAGGCATACAGTATGTGCAGAGAAATACACTGTACATTATATTTTATAGCCAGTAGCATTTTTCTTTTTTTCTAGCTGGGGTTAAATTAAAAATTCAGCTCACCATAGGACATTGGCTCATTAGAATAGGTTGGCACTGTTTTAATGCGCAAAGGCACCAAGAAAATATTCAAGATTCATTGAAGTTCCTCCACCATGATTAAAAAAAAAAAAAAGATCCAGAACATAAATCATATTGGAAATGCAAGAAGTCTGTAAGATGACAAAGAAAAAACACCATGACTTTCTAAAAGGGAAAGAGAAAAATGACACATTTCTCGGGGGGAAGAAAAGAAAACAGGAAATGCATGGATCGAGTCTGCAAAGTTTCCAAAAGTGAATTGTTAATGACGCTGCCAAATGCTAAAGGCAAACTAAAACCTTTTCCCTTAGAATTCTGCTTGTGAGGCAATATTGTGGCCAGAGGAGTGGCTTATAGGCTCCTGCAGCTCAATAATTTAGAGAGAACACAGTGAAAGGCGGAAAAAGAATGTCCATTCTGGCAAACGTGCATACAAGTGACAAATTAATAGTAAAGGGGAAGCAGAAGTTTTAGAGAGTACTTTTGAAATAATTGAATAAACAGTGAAGGTTGATTTCTCAAACCTCCCTAAGCTGTTAAAATCATTTGCGTTATTAAAATCAAAATGACAACCCAACTCACTTTGCTTTGTTTATTTGCTCATCATAATATAAAAACTCACACAGCTCTCAGAGTTTCCAGCCAACAACAACCGAAAGCTTGTCCAGGGTCACACTCCAACAACAGGGCTCTTACCTTGTCCTTGTCCTCCACCAGGTCACTGAGCACATCGTCTGGATCGAGTATGCCACCATCGCAGTACTCCACGTGATGAGTTCGCACCAGAAAATCCCCCTCCTGTCGCAGAGAAACAATTTCAATCAGTGCTGCTATGTTCATAAGCCTGACACACTGGCCATGATGATGACACCCCGACTTTAGTTTAACTCTTACACCTCAACCCCTTAGTGGAGGCAAGAGTTGAACAGGGCCCCGAGTCGAATCAATGTCAAGAAATAAGACAGTTTCTCACAGCATTGGGTCATCCAGGACCCACACATTGAGAAGCATCCAATAGGAGGCATCAAAGCAACACCATGTTTGTAAAGATTTAATTGTTCACACTATTTGCATTTTATGAGAATGCGCACCGACAGTATCCAGCCCCCGTCTGATTTTGAACTTTGTACACAGCTTATTATTCAAGTCTGGCAGCCCACTGCTGCCATTTCCACCCTCTCCTTTGTTTTCTTCCTCTCCTCACATCTTTCTGCTGCTGCCCAGAGCAGATTACTGACTTCAGCCTGGCCCTTCCTTCTCTCACTCCCTCTACCCGCCGTGTTGGCTCTGTGATTAATGACATCGACACCGCACCGGACAGCTAACTACATAGAGCCAGTTGTTGAACAACATATTGAGACGACACACACGAGCACACACACACACACACACACACACACACACAGACAAAAAAGCAAACAGCCTGCGGAAAGGTATGACTGAAAATGTTGCTTGGTGCTGCTCCATTAAATCACTCTTTCAGGGTCGGGCGCTTGTCAAGGAAGTCCCATCAGGGACAGGGTGAGATACAGCAAGGTGCAGCGTGTCCCTGGGAAACACTGACAGCCTCAATAGCATAACCACTCTTCACATAAACTTTCCCCCCTCGCTCTCTTTTGTGCTTTTGTAGCATAATTGGTTAGTAATAAAGTTTTACTGTGCAATCAGACATCTATATAACTTCCACGCAAAAGAAAAGAATAATACATTTAGTTCAGCAATGGACTCCGGTCTCCTTCAGCAGGCAAGACAAGAAACAAGGTGGTAGACAAGTGAGAGCTATAAGCGCGCCGATTAGATCGGGCTTTAAGGAGGAGTGCGTGGCTAATGTGTTCAGCATTTTTTCCTGAACTGCAGAAACCTCGCGCTCCGTTTATGGCAGTTCAAAAACCTGGAGGGACACTAAAATATTGTGGCACTGAAGATAAGCCGTGTAAACACCCTCATCTAATCTGAAAATCAAGAGGATTAGCGCTCCTTAATACAGTGTTCTGCTTGATACCATTACAGATAAGACTGGCCAATTTGCTTGACTCTCTTGATGTGATCTCCTAAATTATCATCGGGACGGAGTGAAATCCCACTGGAGTTAAGCCCTGTGTAAATTAAGCAGTGCTGCGGCTACGTGATTAACTTCCCCTCTTCCTCCCTGCTCTTTATCTCTGGACCGAGAGCCGTCCTCCCTGGAAATTGACACAACACTTTGGTATGCATGCTGTTATCAGACCTGGACCGAGTGCAAAGACGAGCACTTTTCCACCGTCGACACAAGATTCAAAATGCATCCACTTTGTGTATTTGTGACAGATTATTCGCCTAGGTTATGAGAGTGGGAAATCGTTTATTTATTGGGTGACCAGAAGCTCAGGTTGCAAGCGTCCCACATATGGACAGTTACTTTCATGCCGGTCACAAGCGTACACTTGAAGGCCTATATTTCAGAAAATAAACAAAAAAGCCAAGAAAAACAACAAACATTTTGAGACTCTTTATGAATAACCACCACCAGCAAAATTAACGGCAAAAAATTGGAAATTCAAATGATTTCCAAATGTCTTTAACGGCAATTCAACTGGTATACAAACGGCAAATTCAACAGCAAACCGACACAACATTGATGCGGAAGTCCTCAAGAAGAAGCTCTCTTGTCTCTTCAAGTTGGAATTTTAAGCATAAAAACAAATGATGGAATCATATAACAGACAGCCTTATATAAAACCGTCCTTGCTTAAAGCGTTTTTAATAGAAGTAACTGCGGCGTTAAGGCGTCCCTAAAAAGGGCCATTAAGAACCAATAAAATGCTCCTTGTGGGTCCTCTGCCGACCCTCGAGGGATTTGAAATCACTGCATTGAGCCCAGCAGGTCAGTTAAGCCAGAGATATAACCATTATTGTCAGGGTCAGTGAGAGCTGTATTGAAAAGTAACTAAGTTCCAGATAAATTGTCCCCTGAGCCGTCCTGTGACCACGCTGTAATAAAGGTTGTTTTCTGAGAGAGGCACGGCGAGGAACGCGCTGGTGGAAATGCCACAGTAAACATCACTCAGACAGTCCGGGTACAAATAGTCCAACGGTGGCTAAGTTCATTAAAGTGAGACCCCTTTTAATGAGATGTCATCAAATACAAGTTATGGAGTTGAGGAAAATTAGTCTTTTTTTTAAATCACCGGCCAAATTAGCAACAATCACACCCCTTATATTAAATGGTAATTAAAACTACAGAGATAGAACTACTAGATTAGAAAGGACTAGTGTGTCCCTCTTGATTGGGCTGATGGCTCACATCTCCTCCGTCCCTCTTGGGAACAGCCGTCTGCTGTAAGCGTCTATTTTCTCCTTTTCTTTGGCCACGCCTCATCAGCATTCCTACTTACTGTGGCTAATGAAACAACAGCAGACACCCACGCACACAGCAACCCTTCTATACACATCCACCTTAAAAAAAAAAAAAAAGTGAAGAGTATGGTCCTACGCATGCTGCAGTGCCTTATAGATCATTATTATTATTTCACAGGGCAGAGCCTAGGGCATCGGAAAATGCACCCCGCTGACACACTTGCCTATGTGGTGAGGAGAATTTGACCCAATTGTCAACAAGTTGAGAATTTCCAAACAACTCCCTACAAGTGGCAGCTCCAGTTTCCACCTCTCCTGCTACTTCTGCCGTTACCTCCTAATGTCCTTCTTTGACAACTAATTCCTTTTGCTGTTATAACTGCTGAGAAAAAGAGATTACAGGACGACTTAATCATCCTCCTACATTAGCTATCAGCTATTATTCACAGTGCTACATTGAGAGCGAAGGGTTCCCAAACAGAAAAAGCTGAAGTTCCAGACATTCAGAGGAAATCTCCCGCCTCTCTTTGCTCTCTCATCCCAGGTTTCTCCGAGCACATTTGCTTAAATAACGGCTGACAAACAGGTTCTCAATTCTGGCTCATGTGTTGTAACGAGTTGAAGCGCGACTCAAAAACAAAAAAATCCAGTCTGTCTAAAACGGAAGACTGCAGCTCAAGAATCCCCGACTCGTAAAGCGCATATCAAATGTTTTTTTCCTAGGTGTTAGCTCATCTTAGCCATTGCTGCGGGAACTCCTGACAAAGCAAACTGATAATAGTGGTCCTCAGAGGATGCACGCTGCAATACACAAGATTAAAAATAATAAATAAATAAAAAAACCTGTTTTAAATACAAGCAGTGGGATGAAAATGATAGGCGGGAGCAGAAGGGAGGGAGGCAGAGAGAGCGAGTGAGGCGGGCAGAAAGCAAGCTGTCTCCGTGACAAATTCAAAAAACATGATTTGCTTAACACTGAGAGTGGGGGGATTAGGGACTGGACTGCTCCACAAAGCACATATCGTAGCTTGCTAATCCTGGAGCATATTAACAGCTGTAATTACACAGCTACAACAGATTAGTGTGCAGGGAAGTGACTGTGTGATGCGGAGGCAGCGAGAACACATATAGAGAAACACATTAGCGAGGCAACGGGAAAGGAACTAAGCAGAATCCAACGATGAGGATGTGTGCGAAAAGAGGAAGCAGGAAGTACAGATGCACTAGACGAGGTGAGACAAAATCGGAGCAGCGTGACCCAAAAGGATTTTGGTTAAAATGCCGTAACCATCCACGAAGAACTGCAGGAGCATAAATCCACAAATTGCAACCTGAGATAACAAAGTGCTGCCAAAGGTGTGGGAGAGAAGGAGAGGAGGGAGAAAGGGCTGACCAAAACAAACAGAGCGGATTTGCTGGACAAAGCGTTTCATTCACACACGCACACAGACACAGTTGACAGTGTTTTAACACTCGGTGAGCTAATCGATAGCGTAGGGTGGCGCACAACCGCCGCACGCATCACAGGCCAGAGAACATTTAGGAGCTGCTTACAAGTTCACACTGGCATGAATGCAATCTCAGAGTATGAGCACAAATATGGCACACTCACAAAACCAGCTAAACTTTGCCAGAGGAGGTGCACGCAAGGCTTTTGTATCAATTACGCCTCTGTTTTGTTTCAACAAACCAAAAGTGCTTCAGAGTCCTTCAGATGTCTGCGGCAGCTGGCAGCAACAGATGAGAGCACCAAGGTACAGAAACTGTTTCTTTTTGGAAGTTATAATTCTCCTACAGTTTAAGATTGAGCCCTTCAGGGGGCACGGTGCCGAACCCCAAGGCAGCGTCGCAATATTCAGCCAGTTAGATGAGGGAGCATAAATTCATTTAAGGTTGTGTTCACACCTAACAGTCTGTTTGCAGGGGGGATACACTGATTCATTTTTCAGATGCTCTGGTTCACCTTCACTTAGGCAAACTGCAGCCAGTACTGTTCAGTTCAGTCATTGGCCAGGCAGGCAGACAGATAAAAAGGCAAATCCCTTGCAGTGTTTTTTTTTTTTTTCTTCCTCCTATTGCCAACATAATAAGCATCAGCTGATTATTTCCATGCTGGCCTTGATTCGGGAAGGGTATCAGCAGACTGGAGCAGCAGCTGGCCACATGGTCAAACGGCATAAAACAGATAACTGAATTATACACACACTTCCTAAAAGGAGCTCTGTGGAGAAACGGGCTGAAGGCGGCTGGCTCAGATGAAACCGACTGACAGGAGTGCATCAGTGTTGGCTGTTGTGAGGCCAAGACCTCCTTTCTTTAAGCAACACAAGCATTCGTTGGATGGCCCAAAAAGCAACCCCGAAAAAATAAAAGCTCCAGTTCGGTTCAACAAAGTGTGAGCGCCATAAATATTATTAAATAATAAATATATAATAAATAAAATGACCTAACACGATTTCTTCTCCAACTGCTTTGGTTATCTCATGCTCAAGAATTGCTCAAAACAAAGAGCAACGTCCATTTGAACTGTGCTGTGGGTTAAAACATAGTGGATTCTGGATGAGGTGTAGAAGGGGAAGGTTGGCGTAGAGGGAGACTGAGCGGATCAAAATGGAAAAAAGGTAGATATGGACTATAAAAGGGAGGTTGGGAAAATGAGTGCATCCAAACGCTATCTCTGTGTCTGTTTCTCCCTCTTGCTTTCCCCCTCTCTCTCTCTCTCACACACACACACACACACACAAAAGCACGCACGCACGCACACACGCGCCAGTGTCTCCCCTTCAATCACAGCCGAGGCCATCTTGCTATATGACTGGTGTGCTCTTTGAATAATGGAGCCAATATGAAGTGAGTCACTGAGAAGCTCTGGTCCTCTGATGGGGGTCATGGGGTTCCTGTACTGAGAGCAGCGCCAGGAATCAACAGCAGTCATAAAGGAATCACCAGAGGGACTCATTTGCATTTTACACTCACAACTTAAGTGGAAACGAATCGCGCCTGCTCCGGCACCGCACCATCGCAATTCATATCAGATATGGTTTTAATTTTTCATGCAGCAATTATGGGGAGCTGGACCTCCATGGCTTTGACTAATTTCCAAAGACTTTGGGGATGTGAAAATCATAAGACCTTTTCATGGCGTAAAAATGACAGAGCTTTCCATTATTCTTTTATGACTTTGGGGGTGAATCTCCACCATTATGAAAGTGCTGTTTCATAAAAAATCATCTTGTCTCTTTTCTTGGTCTTTTAGGAATTTATACAAAAATCTTTGCACATTATTGCAAAACTACTTCTGACAGATGAATAATGGAGCTAACAGAAGGCTCAAAGGTCAAACAGACTTGAAGGGAGCTAAAAATTGCATTTTGTTTCGGCTTTTGTTCGTGTTCTTGAGCTCGCCGGACTGTGGGGAGTAGATGACAATGAAACTTTTGGCTACAAATAAAATGATTTCCACTCGGTGCATTGGGGTTGACATTGGTGGTGAGAACATTTTGAAAAGTACCCATCACAGTGGCCCGTGTCTTTAAAATCCTGGTGTTTAGCACTGATGTGAGTCATAAAAATTTGAGAAGTTAGTTCCACTGTCGGAAACTTATGTTCTTCTTTTTTTGATTGTCACAACATAACAAGGGATGTAGATAATTAATGATTAACTGCTTGATTAATAAATAAACGTCAGTAGAAGGCATACGAGTAGTTAATGCAACAACCATTTTTTTTTCTTGCACAAAGAAAAAAAGAATAAAGAAAAGAAAAGAAAGCTTAATGAAGCGTACCTGCTCCAGAAGTTTCCTGTATCTGAGGGTGGCTTGCTGGATGAGGTCCCTCACAGTCCATCCATCCTTGCAGGGCACCACCACACCCGTCTGCCCAAACGTCACTGTCACCTTCATTGTGAAACTTTCAAAGTCATCAGCAGGCCCTGTGGGTGAGTGAGAGTGATGTGTGAGATGCTGAGCGGCGATGTGTCCGAACAGACCAAGACGTGACTGGGAAGAAGCAAAGACAACACAACGATCAATCTGACGGCTCCAGGAGCTACAAGTTCTATCAAAGTGGACTAACACTGATTAGAAAGCAAGGACTTTTTTTTTGTTTGTTTCATTCTCCATTCAGTTCTTCTAATGATGACACAACAAACAGCCCTTCCGTGTGTGATTAGCCAAGTCGCCTCAACACAACATCCATCCTCTTGGTTGCTGATACTCCCCGTGTTAGCCGAGTACGAACAACAGCGTTCTACTTTTAGTGAACGTCTCGGTTCGCCGTTACACGATCATAGCAACGTTATGATGAGAAAGAGCTCAGTGACTCCGGTCAACTGTCTCGGCCGCAGGCGAGTCATCAGTCCGCTAGCACCGCTTCAAAGGGGACATTCTAAAACGCTTCACGTACAAAGTTTAACGTAGTTAAATGTCCGAAATCGGCAATCGACCATCTCCAGATTTCATGAGGACATCTCGGTGGACAGTTCGTGAAGACAGAAGCCAAGAAAACGTAACGACATCACATAAATTACATGAAGCTAGGTGAAGCGTTTTCCTAATGAGCCCCCATGGAGAGGAAAAGACTTGTGGACAGTATCCATAAAACGGGAGTTCTCGTTTTGGTTTTTGGAGTGGTGGAAGTGGGCATGAGGACTGGAGATGTCCACACGAAAGATGGCGATGATTGATCGTTGTTTTCCTTCATTAAGCTATTCCGCTTTTTTTACGTTAAGCGTTTTAGAATGTCCCCTGCTTTGGTTAGGAGGAAAAATAGTCGAATGATGGAGTTAGCCTGATGTTGGAACCTGGTCCCCGGCCGAGACAGCGAGCCGAGGTTGGATTACCTTCATTACAGCCACGTAAACAAACGCAACAGTGCTCACAGACAGTGGCGGGGTGTTCGCCGCGAACTTTTTTTTTGGAGACACGGGCAAAAGTTTACCAAAACAATTGACAATTTGCTTGAGTCTCGGCGAGCTGAGCAGCGCGCTAAGCTACCGTTAGCCACCTTAGCTGAACTCTGGAGAGAGGGAGGGATGCAGTCGCTCGGGCATCGTTCCACAAGTCTCTTTTTTTTCCTCTCGCAAGTTTTCCTTCCTCCCAAAAATGCTCGCTGGCGTCCACCTCCTGTGTGACAAACGCGAAAGGGTGACGTGCCGGATGTGTTGTGCCTTTCTTGGGGACAAGCCGCGGTGCAAAGTCGAAACAACAGAGTTGGACACAGGACCGAGAGCTCTGGAACAACAAAAAAAAAGTTGAGGGATTCCTCCACTGCCGTCCGCCGCCCAGCTTCTCCACCGCTGGCTGGCTACTGTCACTTTCTTAAAGGGGAAGTACACTGTTTATTTTGTATGGAGGTATAGCGGTCACTCCATCAGTCTTAGCCCCAGAGAGCTCTGACTTCCTACCAGTGCCATAGGTATCAATCATATTTGCTGGGGGGGGCAGCCCAAAGTTGAATGGGCACTATGTTCCGTGAGAAGAGGGATTTATAATCTAAAATAGAAAAATAAATAAGTATAGACAAAGTGAGGAAAGAATGTTACTTGTAATATTCTGCATAACAAAGATATTGCAGCATGACAAAAAAAAAAAAACAGTGAAATGTGTAATCCGAAATAATTTCAACATCTTAATCTTGTGACGTCTTGCAATGTACCAATCATTGATTGTAAAATCAGAGCACAGTTGTGTTAGCATCCAATAAATGTTGAAACCCAGTCAATCCTGGGCCTGTGTCTGGCACACTAATGCCATTGTACAATGCTAAAAGCAGTAGAAAACATGCGGTATTTACAGGACATTTTGACTTCTCTCCGTTTGTTTCATCTTCAAAGAAGAAACGCCTCCCTGGGTGGAGGTGGAGTTTGACTCTGTAATTAGCAGCTCAAGTATATGCATGTGTATGACTGCTAATTGATTTGGGCTAGGATTAGTTTCTGGGTCACTGAATTCCATTGCTGCTAATGAACCCCAAGGGAGAAGGATAACGTTGTGCATTCATGCATTTTTTTTCCTCTTCTTTTTCTTTCTTTCTTTGGTAAAGTTTGAAAGTTGAAAGTGTACTTGCACAGAGCTGAATTTTGAAATGTTTAATCCTTTCATGTGCTTTTTTTTATATGAATCTCCAGTAAAAACTCCATCTTTCTATATTCGGTTATTTGACCCTCTGAAATATGCTTTATCGCCTTCCCCTTTGACCAGCGGCGCTGGAATAAGCTCCACAGTGGGGAGCACACCCAGCAGAATGACGTGTCCAGCAAAATCAGCAAAGGACCTGCAGAATAACGGCTGCATGTGGTCTGCCGTGCATTCTATAACAGACTTAAATTTGTCGGGGCATGGCTAATCTCTGTCGCATGAGAGTTCCAAACGATGGGGGTCACCTCACTGAAGGCTCGATCTCTAAAGGTTTTTGGTGCAGAGAAGAGGCCCAAGCCAGATGACCTCGGTGACCTCCTGCTGGTGGAGAACGTCCAACAGGTACAGTCCTTTTCTTTTTTCCCCTCCTCAATCAGTGTTAAAACAGCAGGCTGCCAATAAACAGCTCAAGGTTTTATGTGTTCCTAAAAAAAACAAAAAAAACAACTTGCACTTATATTCCAACCTCGCCCCGCTGATCCATATGGCTGCTCGCTCTCTTGTATCACCCCTCCCACACCTACCCCATATGGTATAAAGTCTTGAACTCTCAGCAGTGCTCCATGTCACGCCTCTCCTCCATTATGTGAATCTGTGAGCAACGGCGAACATGCTAGGACGTGAATGCTCCCCCGCTGGCAGGCCAGCTGCATCCTGGCATTGTGCAACAATCAATATGTGCGGAGGAACATGTTCTGCTCCGGAGGATGAAGGAGGGGAAATTCGAGTTCGCACCAGGAGAGAGGTGACTGGTGGAAGATGCTGGTGAGACGCACGCAGAGTGAAAACTCGCCTACATTAAGCAACTCAATGTGTTTTCTTGCCACTATCTTTTTGTTAAAATTGCACAGTAATAATACAAAAGAGCATGTTTATTTTTTTCCCAAAATGCTGTCTATCCATCATGTGTCTTATTCACTCCACATACTATCTCATGGTATGAGGTCAATGTACTGAGAAGTGTAGAACAGACAACAACCAATAAATTCCAATCTGGCAAAGGCATTCTGCTATATACCTGTTGACAAATAAGATGGCCCAGTATGCAGCTTATAACCTGGACAGTGGCTGACATGCAGATAAAAAGCGTGAAGAAAGATCAGTATCAGAATAAACCCAGAATCTTGCTGGAAGTTCACTGTACCACCAGCAGGCCAAATGGGAATTTGCTGGAGAACATTCCAATATATAAATATATGTAGAGATTTTTTTTTTTTACATTATGCATATTATCGAGATTTCCACTTCCATTTTTGGCAACATGAGCACAAACATATTAAGTGATACGCAAACAGAAGTGACTGTAATAAATCCTTTAAGCTAAAACTGTTTGAGGCAAAATCTAATCTCTTTCTAGAGGCTGGTCTGACTCTAAAGTGCTTTGCGTTGTGAGCGGCGCAAAGCGACTGCATTAAACCCATTTGTGTGTGTACAGCGACAAACTGGCTGCACCAGAAAGTGTTTGGAAGACGGGCAAAAGGGAAAGCCAGGGATCAGACGCTGCAGTTTCCCCAGAGTGCTGCAGAACAGTAGAGCCTCTCCTTGTTTATTGTGCTATGTTAGCCTCATTGCTTTCATCTACGCTATTTGCTGACGCGGCAGTCAGGTTTATTTGGAGGAGGTATTGTATGGTTCATTCCTGGCACTAAAAGGCAAACAATTACAATCAGCTTTGTGAGGTAATTTTTTTTGGTCAGTGAGTTTTTTCTTCTTTCATTCTTCGCCTACTCAAGAGAGTAAAAATCGATGAAGTGATTAAAGTTTGTTTTAAATATAAGATCTTGGTTTTAATTATGCAGCACTTTTATTTTTACTCTTATTCTTCCCAGCACAAAATGTCTTCATCGTTCTTTCTTCGCCTGCTCCTTGCTCGATATTAAATCTCTGTATCTGATCAATAAATGACTTCAACAAAATAAATCGAGCCCCGACAGAATGCAACGCCTGCTGCTCAACATGTTACATGTTACTGAAAGATTTTTTCTACACCCTGCAGACATGTGCACTGGCTGGTGCGTGTGTGTGTGTGTGTGTGTGAGACGTGCCAGTAAGAGAAAGGCCATGTGTTGGCCATGGATACAGACAGATCGATACTGTGACTTGTCAGCAGGGAGATTTCGATTAGTCCACACCCCTAAACCCCTCTCTCTCTCTCTCTCTCTCTCACACACACACACACACACACACACACACACACACACACACACACACACACACACACACACATGGTATAAACAACACACGGTCAAACTACAAAGCCCACTACACAGTGAAAAGAATAGCAGGTTGTCAATACAACCAAGCACTGCACACATTTGTTCAGGCTCACACACGCAGGCAGACAGACACAAACGTGCAGCTGTAATAGTAGCTCCCGTCCATCATCCTCCATCCCTGCAAAGATTTTCAATGTGCCATGTTCTCGCTCTGCCTCTATTCAGGCCAGAGTAAAAACCATTTGTCGCACTGCTGGGAATATGGGACTTATTATAGATGGATGGAAGGATGGATGGATGGATGGAGAAGTGATCACATAGGAAATTACCACAAAACTCAGAAAAGTTTACGGTACCATAACTTGGTATTCCTAGTACTAAACATTTGTCTCTCAGTAAATGTTTTAGCTTGTGGTTGAGGGCAACTCTGACCAATATTACACTGAGTTACTGTAAAGCTCCCTGTAAAGTGTCAAATTGTCACATGCTAAGATTACTTGACTAGCGGCTCCTAGTGGCTGGAAGGAAGCAACCAAAGGGAGAAATGGAGTTGAATTCAAAATCTATGTAGAGTGGTCTTTTTTTATTAGTGGTATTGCTTCTGAATAAGATAGTATATTAGATTATTTTACAAGGGTTTTACAATGATATATATTTTGTGTCAGCCAATGCTGAGCTTAGGAGTCAATCGAAGGCCACACTTTTAAAGCCCTCGCATTGATTTATGTAATGATTTGCTCTTTAACTCCACACATGCCAGTGGAAAATGTCTTATGACAACAACAAAAAAATGCTTATGCTTTCATAATTCCTTGGAACTGTGCATGAGCCTCAGCTGTTCCGGTCTAAATTGTTGAACAATCAACATTACTGTTGAAAACATCTCATTTAACTCAACAAGACTAAATGAATTCAAGCTTCATTTAGTCAAACTCATTATCCCTCTCTCCTCCTCTTTGCAAAGTCATAATTATTCTTCACATGATTTAGAGGACAAAAAAAAATGAAACAATGGAAACTCACACAGCCCAGAAAATAATTTAGTTGAATTTAGAGTTTGATAGAGTTGAAACTAGGTGACCTTCTTTAATTTGTTTTTTAAATGTTAAAACGGAGTAAAAGAGACATTAAACAATGGCTTCCACTTAATTACACCCTCTGATACGGTCCTGGTTTTCAAACAGAGACACTTCTGCAGACATAACGCATGCTTATTAAATGTCACATCATCAGCAGGTTTTCCTCCGTTGCCATATAATGTGTTATTGAACATTAATCTGTCTGAAATTGTTTGCGGGTATAAATTATGTAAAAATGACAGAAAATATTCCAGATCAACTGTGGAGACTCACATGCACGCACGCACGCACACACGCGCACACACGCGCACACACACACACACCTCACCTAATAGCTCAATTAGCACGCTGTCACGTCAGAAAACCTGAGTCCTCCTAATGTCTCAGAGGACGATGGTGAAGAGACACGAGGTAATTGATACTATATTCATGGAAAGCTACTTTGAAAACTGATTATGTGTAATAAGCGGAGAATTATTTCGACAGCTCCTGAAACCTATTAGTCGCAGGGACAGAAGAGTGTGTGCGTGTGTGTGTGTGTGTGTGTGTGTATGTGTAAGCATGTGTGTATGTCTCCTCATTTGACTGAGCTGTGATCTCTCAGCAGCGAGCTGATGTAACAGAATACATTAGCGACACAACAGTGAATCATGTGGGAATTTTGAAAATGCTGTTTTCAGCTTTGTATGTCAATATACTTTAGATATAGATTTGCAGAGACTGCCTCATATTGTATAAACTTCCGCCAACTCCAACCACACGTGGTGTTGTGTGAGGTATGATGTAATTAGTGATTTCCTAACGTGCTGTTGTGTCAATGGATTTTTTTGGTAATCTCAGTGTTCAGAAGCCATGTGGTCATTGTTAGTGCTAGTCTCCCAAATATTAAATCAGGGGCATATACATTTACATTATATATAAAAGATTGTGTCTGACTTTTTTTTTTTTTTTTTTACAAATGTTGCCTAAAAAGGGGTCAATAGAGATGAAGTGAATGTGCTGCTTGGAGACTGCTTGTTTTCTTTTTTTTCATAGTGATATTATAAACAGTTTTGGTAATTTGTCAAGCAGAACAAAGTTTACTCAGGTCAAACTGGGGTGTATATTTATCATAATGAAGGAAACTGCCTCCCGCTGCCAGATTGCAGCTCAGTGATTAGAGTTACTGAGCTGGGGCAACAGCTGAACAGCCATGGGGAGATCATGGATATCAGAAGAGCAATACTTGTTAGCAGATTAGATTTATTGCTGGTGTTGAGCCCTTCTTTAGGGATTTGATGGAAATTAAATAATAAAAATCATGAAAGAAAAAAAAACTATTTGATAACACAATCCAAGCCCTTTAAAATCAATACACCGGGTTATTTGCTTTTTTCTCGCGGCGCGTTGGGAAGCGGGCACCGGCTGATGAAAAGGTCCATGAAAAGCGGGAAGCGGTCTCGAGTCTGAACTCCATCCGCTGGAATTGCCGAGCGAGTTCACGCCCTCCATCTCCTTCGCCTCTCTTTTACAAAAAATATGACATTTCCAATGCATGAAGCAATTTAATCTCTCCCTCTTGTGTGAAAACGGCTGTAAATGAGCGGCTGTGAAATTAAGGCGATGGGCCAGAGATTTGGTCAGCCCGCCGACCCCACACACACACACACACACACACTCCCCAAGACAAAATATAAGATATTATCAATGCATGAAGCAATTTAATCTCCCTCCCTCCCGCTCGCCCGCTCTCTCATGAAAACGTCTGTAAATGAGTGTCTGCGAAATTAAGTGGGAGACGGTTGTGTTTTCTCTGAGGCCGCCCTCTCTCCCTCCATCCCTCCATCCCTCCCTCCATCCCTCCGACTTCGGCAGATCGCTCCGTTTGTCTGAGGTCAGGCTCGTCGCCATCACAGAGCGCCTCTCTGCCGGCCAACCACTCCCCCATTACTCTATGTAAATTCATTAATTGCAAACCCATGAGCGCGCCGCCCTCGTGCCGTGACCCCGTTTATCCAGCCCTCTGCCCCCATGCAAATGAGAAAGCAAATAAATAAATAATCTAAGGCGAACAAGCATTCCATGTCTGGGGCAGATCCTCCGAGACCGAGGCGGAGTGGGAGGGGAAATAAGCGGAGAGGGAGACAGGAAGAAAAACAGAATGGGAGAGAGAGACAGAGAAAGGGGAAAAATGGGTGGATAAGAAAAAGACGGGGGCTTAAAGAAAACAAGGCAAAGGAAGGAGAGGAAAAAAACAGACTGACTGACTGGCTGCCTGAATAAAATCAAGCCCTTTTTTTCCAGACAAACAGATTCAGATGCCGGGGAAAACATCCCTTTGTTATGTTAAGCACGCCGTCTCATTGGAAATGTCTTGGCCTGCTTTATTCATCCCGACATTGTCATCGCAAATAATGGCGCAGATTGACACAGAGTCTTGCTTGGGATTAATCCCCGTGCATTTCAAAGAATTTCCTTCTCTTTTTGTGTGTGCGTGTGCACGTGTTTGTGTGTTCCTCAGAATGCAGTGGTGTTCAAGCCCCTGAGCTGGAGAGTATTGTGTGCGTGCACTTCCAGGTATGCACCTACTGTACCAGCGCGAACTCTTAAGCTGCCTTAGCGATGGCAGCGGTTGCACAGACATGTTCATTGTGTGCTCCCCATGCAAATGGCTCCCCAACCCCTCTGGGCGGATGTGCACGGCTGAAGATTAGTGCGACACAAAAGCAGGTAAGTCGTCCATCCCAGACAAAGAATGCGGAAGTGTGCTTCTGCCAGGCAACTGATATTACTATGAATATGGTGATGAAGCTGATGATAAGTGATAGTGGTAAGTAACAGAAGTAACTGATGAGAAGTTTTCTCATCATAGCATTTTTGTTTTGTTTTTTTATACTTTGAATGAAATTTCTCATAGCTTACAAATACTATGGTGGAGGTGGAGTGTTTTTGTGATGTTGTTGTTTTTAATGTCTCTCTTTTTTAATTTAGTAACCTCGAGTTACTGTTGTAACCTTTCACACTGGCCCAAATGGAGAGTAACAAAGATTACATGTGATTGACTCTACAACCCTGAACTGTTTCCTGTCTTTTGTCTTGAAGGTTAACTGAACCTATCAACACCTAAATCAGCCTCTGGGATCTTTGATCTCTCCAAGTGTCACATTTTTGAGGGGACTGCTTGATTCTTCTTGGCACAGCATGCAGCCATTTGGTTCACGATGGGTGTTTTTAAATGTTCTTGATAATTATATTTGACATTTGACAGCCACAGCGGACCTGTAGCTGACTTTTGCCTGAGGATGGTCTGAAGTATTAATCAGCTGGTCAGCCCCAGCTGTTCCCAAATGACGTGATGAGGGACACCATCGAACCTTCAGGCCAGCCCAAATGTGCCATGTGGGAATTATTAAATATCGCCAAAGAAATTTAGCATGTTATACACCCCAAAGCCCTTGGCACTGGATGAATGAATAAATGAATTTACTCATTATTGTGAGTAAATCCAAATTTAAAACACACACACACACACACACATCAAGAGATGGTCTATAGGGAGTAGGAAGGTTCTCCACCATTTATCTCCCAGCTTAAAAAAATGATGATAATAACTTGTGGATATATTATGGAAAACATCCCCCCCTCCCCCCAACCCAAATTCTACAAATAAAATAAAATCCAATGCAAAACAAATAATGGACATTTATGGATAGAAAACAGTTTTCCTTCTTATTTGGCTTTTCCTTTTTTTTAAAGGATGAACATGAATTTTTAAAATCAATACCTTGTCCCCAATGAAACAAACAAAGAGAAGGAAAAGAAAAAAAATAAAATAAAATAAAGAGACCCTGAGAGGAGAGAAAGGAGAAAGTATTTCACACCGACTGTGAGGACAAACAAATCTATTTTGGGGATAATGTATATTCAATTTCACATGCCGACTTGCCTAGAAAGCACCAACAGATCGATATATTAGTGGCAATATTTTCATAGCTCTCTCATATTAGATTCCATTCCTCTGTTCACTTTGGAGAAATTGAATCCACACATCTGTAGCGCACCAGAAATCACAGGGTGCGATGTGAAAATAAATAATGTAGCAGTGGTCCGAAATCAGCGCTCCCGCAAAACCACAGGAAGCCATATTCAACTTCACATATCCCAGAAAAGAAAAAAAAAAAAAAGTCAATTTTCTTCCTCTGCAGTTTGTGGCCAGACTGCGTCTGTGTGATGAGGGGAGAGGTTCGGTCGGGGAACTTTTTAGCGGGTAATAGTCGGGGCAGGGATCAAGGTGGACATCTCAGCACTCTTAGATTGAATTTTTAACCGGTCATGGTTTGAACAGGTCACAGGGGCGCAAGAGGGAGAGAGGGGAGGAAATAGTGTGAGACCAGCCGTGTAAAATAGTGTGAAAAAAATGAGGGAGAGAGGGATTGTGGTGTAAAGTATTGCAAATTCACCACACACACAAATAGACACACACATACACACACACACACACAAACACATTTTGCGACTTAATAATAATAATAATAATAATAATAATAATAATAAGTGGTAAAGTTTCAGCTGTAATCTGATATGTGCACCAGCCTCATCTCTCTCCACCTCTTACTCGCTTTATTTTTTAATTTCCTTGCCCTTTTACACTGGGACTGAACTGTCTCTCCCTTGTACCCGCGGGCACACAACTTTTTATTTTAATATTTTTTTTTTCTCTTCACAGGAATGTATTTCTGTTTATGTAACACTGCATTCATCCTCAGCAAAAATAAATCCCGGATAAGGGGTAAAGAGTCAGATGTGGGGAAAAGTGGGAGTGGGTATAAAAAAGGAGCTAAATAAAAGACGAGAAGAGATAAGAGATAAACATGATGTTGTTGTTGTGGTTTTTTTTTCTTGCTAAGGAAAGAGATATGGAAAGACACCTAAAGCCTGAACCCAAATCGAGACAGAGGAGAAAGAAAAGGTTGGGTGATGATTCAGCCTTTGAACAGAGCTTCCTCCTATTTTTCTTCAGAGGCAACGGCGCCCAGCCTCACCGTGACCTCGCCTTGTTTTTATCTTCTTTATCCTCCATCTGCCCCTTCCTCCTCCTGCCTGATCTCGTCCTCCACTCCCATCTCCACCTTCACCGCATCCTTTCTCCACCTCCGTAATCTCCATTTGAATTTTCCTCTCCCGCTTAACCTTTGTTTCTTCCCTATTCTTTAGCCCTGCGATGGAAGGCGTCTCCGTTTGAATTTTAAGCCCCTAAACCTGCACCTCCTCCTCACTAAATGAATTGGTTCACCGTCGGCTACTTCCTGCGATTTACTGTGAAACGAAGCGCCTTTGTTTAGTCAAGACGGGAAGACCCCGGTTTCTGACCTCAACATCAGAAGGGAACAGGTAAAAGCTGATTGTGTGACATCATAAGTGTCAAACGTTTTCTCAATTTGCAAACTCAAATCTCATGTATCCATTTGGTGAGGGGTGTACCTCACACTGCACCATCCCTAGATCTATTTCTGAACCAACTACATTTATTTTTCATTGTTGAAACTTCCTATTGCTGCGAGCAAACTAAAACTTGATACATAATACGTGACAAACCGATGCGGATGAGCCGGCGACTCCTCGGGATTGCTAGCAGCCAGCTTTCACCGAGCTCAAGGAACAGGGAAAATCTAAAAATATGAAAGAGGTCAGTGTCGGGTGTGAAATGAGCTGAGTGGATGGAGCCTTGCGAGCGAAGCCGGGGACAATATGTTCACACAGGAAAGGGCTGATGGGAGGAGGACGCCGCCGCAGCAGCGTGTCGCATTAAATGTCTGCGGTATTTGCACAAAGAATGGTGTCATTGTGGCCTCCGCACTCCTCCGAACAGTCCTTTATCAGTTTTTTAGCGCTACATAATGGCTGTGACAGTGCGCCCTGCTGTCTGCTATAAAAGGTGAAACGCTGGGCAACGTCCTCGCACGACTCACATCCAAAGAAATGGGACGCGGCTCTCGCTGTGTGACCAACAAAGAAAATGGCGGTGGTGGTGGCGGCGGCGGTGAGGCCCCGAGACTCGTTACCATGGCAGCGCTATGACATCCACTGTACATCCGGCGAAGGGTGCAAATAGGGGGAAAGGCTCAGGATCGAGGGCGCGTGCGTGTGTGTGTGGGGACGACATGCGCGCATAATGGAGAGAATGACATTTATCCAACAAATTGCCTTCGAGTCAGCAAAATAAAATCAGCTCCGGGCACAAAGGGCTGCCGTGTAAAAAGAGGAAGGAAGGATCCAAGGGAGAGAAGAAGAAGAGGAAGAAGGAGGAAAATAAAGAGCGGCGCCGCTGTAAAGACTTAACGACAAAGGCAGCGGCGTGTCTTCTTGGTTGGAGAAGCGCCATAAAGAGAGCAGGAACTAAATGAGTTTGAGCCGAGGGTGTAAAGGTCCGATCCTGGCGGTAACTAGAGATAGCCGAGCGAAATACTGCTCCATCATAATGAAATGTTCCGGGCCTCGCCGTCGGAAACTGTAAAAGTGTCCCGCCTGGAAATACGGCCGTCTTCCCGCCCGTCGCGAGGTGTGATTTCAGGGGGGTTTTATGTCTCCGAGGCTGCGATGCGCATCTCTGTCAAATAAAAGACCAAGAAAAACGTCGATGCCTGCAGCCGCAGAGTGCAACAATACTTTCTGGCAGTCTGACAAGATCTGACATTGAACAATAGGTCAAAGGCGGCGCAGCCCCACGTGTGGGTTCGCAACTTGCGTTGCATTGTTGTGTCGGTCTGAAAGTTATTGACGCGACGTTGGAGGCGAGATGACTCTCAGATGTGTTGACAACACTCTCGCTCACCTCCATCTCGCTGCGGAGCAAAATGACGGTCCAGCCAAAACCACACTCAAAGGAAAACCCGGTGCTAAAACTAGTTCTAGGAGTTTTTATATCGCAAAACGTGGACGACCTGCAGCAGAACCTGAGAGAGGAACAGAGAGGAAGTGAGCTGCTGCTGCTGCTGCAGGAGCTGCACAACAAACCCACCTGACTTAACCATCCAGCTCTAATTGATGCAAAGACACAACTAATAATCGTTAAGTGGGGAATGATAGCCCCGAGCTAACGTTTCTCGCTCCATAAGGATCCGATACATAATTCATGGACGGCAGCTGAGCAAAATGAGGACGCAAAGCGATGTCGAGACGGAAAAAAAAGGGGGAAGGACCCCCCAAAAAAAAGAAAAGGAAGTGTGAAGCAAAGTGTGTGTGGAGCGCGGCTGACGGACGCCAGTGTCGTCATGTGCCGTTGGTCCGGCGTGGGCGCGCTGCTTACAAAGCGGTGGGCGGAGGCTGGAGTTTGCACGTGCATGCGCACACATGTGCAATATGTGTGTCTGCCAAGCTGGTGGCGCTGAGATGGAGGTGGTGGCGCGTCTGTGCGGACGCACACACACACACACACACACACACACACACACACACACACACGGGAACAGCAGCTGTCGCTAATTATTAATTCATGCTCAAATTCCTGTGAAAACTCAATGTGGCAATGAACACTGGGGACTGGAGAGGGAGGGAACTAGAGGCGGAGTGAGGAAAGAGAAAAAAAAACACGACGACAAGGAGGAGGAGGAGAGACAGAGAGCCGAGAGAAAGAGAAAAGAGAAAAAGGACAAACAGACAGAAGTGGAGCCCTGAGAGACTCGGCTGTGCTCTCCGCTCTCCTCAGGGCTCCTGCTCCAGTTTGACGAGGCCTCCTGCTGCACCAACACCAGTTTGACTCTGGAAACGTCATGTTGTCCACATTTGAGCTGGTTAACGTCACACTTACACTGTTACCTGGGGTAATGTAGTGTTACACACAGTTGCGTCATTGCACCGTTGAAGAGGTTTGCCGTGTTCTCATCCAGACCAAACTGGAGGAGTTATCAGCCTCATGCCTTCAGCTGAGGTGCTCTATAGATTTTTTTTTTTTTAAACTCTCTCATTTATGAACTCTGAGAATAAGTGAATGAGTTGTGATTGATATCGCTTCCACACTAGATGTCATGGTTTTGTAACGCACGTGCACCAGAACAAACCGGTTTTCTTGCAAGAGGTCGAGTGTCGAACCTCTACTGGGCGAACACGACGCAAGAGGGAAGATCGCCCCCTACTGGTAATTCCATCTGTACAGTTTTGCTTTCCTATGAACTGCGTGCTCTCTGGGGGTGTTGCTGTTATGAAGGAGATGTGTGAACATGACTCAGCAGCAGCTTCAGGAGCAGCGGAGCAAACACACACCGGAGAGGTGTGACATCACTCCCTCCCCGAGGTGTCAGGACGACGCCGACTTCTGCACGTACAGCCAGTCTAACAGGCTGAATTTCACAGACAGCTCCTTTAGAGAGGTGGCAGTGTGGCAGTGTTCCTTATTGCTCCTGACATCGTGAAACTATTCATTAACGTCATTGTAAAGAAAATAGACATAACTAACAGCAAAGGGAAATGTGACATTCTGAAATCCACTCCTTCCCTACAGGCTCTTTGTGTTGTGCTGATGGATGAGATGCAGCCGTAATAGCTTTTCTTTTTCTTATTTTTTTTTTTTTTTGTTGACATTTCCAAGCAATCAATAATTACATGTGCCTGGAATTTTGTGGATTGCCTGAAGTTCAGCACTTTTTTTTTCTTCCTCAGAGAAAGGCAGCCAGTGGTCTCGCAGCTTCACAAAGCATTGAGGCTTTTACTTGGTGTGAAAACAATGCTCATATATTCTGTGGTGACATTTGAGAATGCAGTAATACAGCCAGTTAATATTTGTCTGATGACATTTCACTGCTGCTGTTACGCAGAGGCTCTTTCTAAACAATAGAGTGCCGAGTTTAGAGATGACACAAGGATATTTTAAAGGTGCCTATGCACAGAATTTTTACATAAATTAAGATAATTTTACTGACTACGTATGTATAGAGTTAAATGTATGCATACATATGTATTAATTTTATGAAGACATATTCCTAGATTGGGTGAATGTTACAATATCGCCAACACCAAAAAAGCTCAGCTCAGCTTTTTCTCTAGATTTGGAAGGGGAAAGGGTGTCTTCCGCAAACAGCGCCCTCTCAGGACACTTATGCAATCAGAAGTCTGAGAGTCCAAAATCCAGTCAGATCTCATAGGAATATCTGAAAATACTGTGTAAACCTCTTGGCGTTGTACCTCAAAGGCATTTTCCATGGTCCCCTCATGACATCCCGTTCGGAAACGTGGTAATCTGGAGGCCGTCCTCCTCCAGCCGGCACTTTTGTTTGGTTTGTGATTTGCTTGGTGAACCCGACACAAGCGATTGTCGATAGAGATGTGCACTCTCTGATCCCCATTACCTAGCTATTGCCGCACTGGAAGGGAGATAAGGAGAGGGGGGGAGGTGGAGGGGAAAAAGGACCAATTAAGTCACGGCTCTCATCACTGAGTCCCATCAGCGGGAAAAGAAACAGACTGTTGAGGCCAGACAAGAAAGACAGAGGAGGGGGTGTATTTATGAAGACATACTGTAGAGAAAAAAAAGAACAGAAGAAGGCGATTGTTATCGATAAAGTGAGATAAAACAGGGGAAGAAGTAGCGATTTTTCATCAAAAAGTAGGAGAGGGATGGCCCGCGGCGCGAGCGATAATAGGAGGAGCAGACCCGGCCTCTGTTGTTCCTGCGCCTGGGGATGAAGGAGCCTGGTCAGCCTTCATAAGCCATTGATTTACACCATCTCAGTCACCGCCTAATATTTCATCTGTGCCACATTTGCGATCTCCCATCCGCCGAGGCCACGAGCCATTACCGATGGCCGGGATCGCAGCATGGTGGCTCCCTCGGAGTAATGAGATAGAGAGATGTGGAAAGTGAGAGACAGGGCGGGCAGGGGCAGGAAGGAGGAGGCGGCGGGGGGAGGGGAGGGTGAAGAGGATGAGGAAAAGGGGAGAGAGAGTCGAGGACAAAAAAGGGAGGGGGGTAATGGAAGAGAAGAGGAGGAGGAGGAGGAGGACAGGGGTACGAGGAGCGCATGGAGGTTTCTCAATATGCCATTATGGAGCATGAGAAAGAGAAAATCAGAGATGAGCCGGGCGAGCGTGATTGAGAGTACAGGTAGAGACAGACAGAGAGAGAGAGAGAGAGAGAGAGAGAGAGAGAGAGAGAGAGAGAGAGAGAGAGAGAGAGAGCTACAGACGGAAGATTACTTTGCCCTAATTATGTAGCCTTTCAGTGTGGAAGAGAGCGATATCAAGCTAATTCTAATGTGCCCTCCCACTGATTCTTTTTTCCTTCCTAAAAGCCTCGACTCATTTTCTTCACACCCCCCCCTCACCCTCCACCCCCTAACTCCCCCTTTTTGCACATTGAGCATGGTAGAAGCTGCTTTATGATGCCCAAATGAACAGACGGAAATAACAGCCCCTTCACAAAAGAGACATCCTGCGCTCGCCATTACCGTGACAACAACCCCGGACCACCTGACGGAGTATTTTCACGTCCGCCCTGTCAGAGGTAAAGCTCCATCACCCTCTTGTTCTGCCTCTGTCTCTCTAATACGTCAGACTCTGAGTCGATGTATTTTTTTTTTTTTTTTCTCCAGCAGCCCCCCGACACAAGCAGCATAATCACCGGTAGCTATTGAAATCCATTATGCATCCGTCCAACCTTCAGTGAGCTGAATAGATCTTAAGAGTGGAGCCTGTGCACTTTGCCATACCGCTGTGTGTGGTGGACAAAAAAAAATGGAAATTTCAATTTTTCAATGGATGGAACGGAGCAAACTAGCGCAAAGCCGCCTTATCTGTACGCTTGATTAAAGCGTGAGGCGCAATTATATCAGCATACATCTGCGGCCCCTTGATTGAAGTATTTCCAATTTCGAAAAAAGGAAAAAAAAACACATTATATCACACCTTACAGCTACAGATTAAAGAGTTGCTGCTATTTCATCCTGATTTGCATTTGATTAAAATTATTTTCTTCCCGTGCCGTCAGAAATCACCAAAGGAGTAATTTGCCACTTCAGGCGCTAGCTAGGCCAATCATCCTTGGGTCGCTTTCACACCTGACCGCGAGGACTCGAGGTCCATCAGGGGGCTGAAAGTCCAGAACACTGTTGCTGCGCTTGACGACTGGTTCAGTTCTGCTTCCGCGTTCCTCCTAAAGACCTCGTACGACAACTTGAATATAGAATTGCTTTTTAGGATTCAGTATTCACTCATTCACTCATTCACTCATCTTCTAAAGCCGCTTTCTCCTGCACTCAGGATCATAGGGCAATGACAGGGTCACACCCTGGACAAGTCACCGAACAGGAAGACAATCAAAGACAAACTTTGATTGTCTGTTAGTGTAGGAGGAAGCGCGAGTACCTGGTAAAAAAACAAACAAACAAAAAACCCACACAGACGCATGGAGAACATGCAAACCCCCACAGAAAGGCTCCAGGCTCCAGGGGTGGAACCCACCAACCTTCTTGCTGCGAGGTGACAGTGCTAACCCAGCAGTACAAAACTGCAGGAGTACAACAGTGGCTCGAGAGGTGAACTGGGCGTATTTGTATGTGGGAAGTGAGGTGACCATTCTTCACAGTAAAAAAAAAAAAAATTGAAAACTGATCTCGCTCGGACGCCGGCCACGCACATTTTTCCATCGGCCCAGTTCGCCGCGCCGAGAACTTTGCAGTGGCACAGTGAAAGTCCCAGCCAGGGAAAACCCCTGCGAGCACGGCCTGAATGAGTGGCAGGACGCTCTGAGCACGACTTCATCTTGCCATCGCCGCAGGAACAGTGGAACCTGAACACAGGGCTCTGATAGGCTCAGTAGGGAGGAGATTGCTCTGTCCCTGATTGGATGATTACGGGCTGCGGGAGCTCAAATCAGCCGTTTTCAGGAAGAAAGTGGTTTGGTTAAGTGGACTGGCGCTGCGTGTGCTTTGTGCGGCGGCGGCAGCCTCGTGTGCGCCGCGCCTCTGTCCTGCATCCCGCGTGTGTTTAAAACCTGCGGCTTTTGGAGGCAGGCCTTTGTGTTTGTGCACGCAGAAGTAAAAAGGGGGAGGCGGCAGTTTGGACGGGCAAGGTGCATTTCTTTTATTTATATATTTATTTATTTATTTTATTGTTTTTAAAGGAGGGCAGAGGAAACAAAGAACGGTTGAGGTGCTGAGGTGACGACCAAATGGGGTTGTGGAGAAAAAGCAGGATGTGTGTGTTTGTGTGTGTGTGTGTGTGTGTGTGTGTAGATCCTGGGAAGGGGAGGGGAGGGCCGGCTCAGGTGTGCTCTGGAAAATAAGTCGCCCCTTCAGTCAAGACAGTCGGTTCTGATGGAAGTGGACTGTGGGAGGGAGTACTTGTGAAAACAGCGCACGCTGTTTGTTTTTTTTTTAAATGTGGGGTTTGGGGCTCAAAGTCCGAGGTTGAGGTCCAATCCAGTATGAAAACACTTTGTAACGGCACCTCGGCTCCGTCGAGTCGCGCCCTCTTATTTTTTCAACCTCGATCGTTGCGCCGTAGACGGGGGCCCAATTATCCAAGTCTGATTACGTTTGATTAAATCATTCTTCTCACACTCACAGAAATACCACAATCTCATTCAAGGAGTAATTTCCTACTTAAAAAGCTAATTAAGCCAATCAGAGCACAAAGGATGGCTCCTGCCATGACCCAGCATGCATGCCTTTTAATTACAACCAAACTGTCGGCAAAGTTTTCATTTTCCCCTTTCTTCTCTCCATAATGGCTTCTCGCATCATGGCCTTAACAATGACTTCCTCAAAAAGTCTCGCAAAAGAGTTTCGTCAAACCTTGAAACTTCCGCGCTTCCACTCCGACGACTTTGACGCCGGTTCATTTTTCGGAGGGTGGAGATGCTCTACGAGGAAACTGGATACTGCTCTTAGATGTTTCAAGACAGTCGTGGAAAACACAACAACAACAACAACAACAACAACAACAGATGACAGTCAGGGTCCTTTCAAATCAATGCTACATGTGATGACACAGTCAGTCGTCAGTTCATCACTTCATCTGACGTTAATGACACAGCGGAGTGGATGAAATGGGAAGTCATTCATTATGCCTTTCTATTGCTACACTACTATAAATGAATGAATGAATGAAGATGTTGTTCATCTGCCGTACATTGTTTTGTGCATGATCATGGAAACGTTGATCAAAGTGCTGAAATCTAAACTCTACTGAAACAAAAATCTCTTGTAAATGCAGCATCTTCTGTTTTTCTCCTTGGAGGGTTTGTTTTTTTCCCGGTGCAAGGGCGTGCATGGGTTTGATGTGCACGTACGCATGCATCAGTTTGTGATTTACAGCTGTGTGTTTTGTTGTGCGAGTTTTGTTTTTTATATATGTATATATATATATATTTTTTTTTTTTTTTCCTCCAGTAAACACATGTTCACTTTTTTCCCTCCAGAGGGATGATGGACCCTCCGAGAACCTCCTGCTGTGATTCCACCAGCTAATGAGCCTGTCTGGCAACACGCATGTATGCACGCACGCACACACACACACACACACACACACACACACGGGAGAAAACAGGCACACGCATACATGACTGAGTACAAAGACAGTCATCTCAAAGTCATCGTCGATGTGTGTTTTCCCCTGAATGATCCGGAACTCAAACCTTCAGAGGGTTAAAAAGAAAGAAAAGAAACCCACATGCATCCGTCAGTGCAGCATCAACCGCATCAAACTCAAACCAAAGTGCAAATTGTGCCTAATTAATCACATGTTTAACACACCAGTCGACTCGCTTGGGGGAAGAATGTGCCACTCTATCCGCTCTCCTGTGACGAACACATAGAGGAAAGAATAGAAAAGAAAGAAAAGAAAAGAAAAGAAAAGAAAGAAAAGAAAAAAACAACCTGCTGGCGCTGTTATTGTGGAGTTTGAAGTATTTTGGTTAGTCTTCAGACAAAGCATTTCCCGCCATTGTGCTGTTGAGTGTGCACCTTTTCAACGGCTAAAATGAGCGCCTCTTTGCCGTCCCCTGAGCGGGTTGCGGTGTGTTGTCGTGCCGTTTGCTCGCTGCCTGGTTTGAACGATGCCAGCGGTCAGCACATTGGTCAAGGACATGAGAACAGCGCAGCACACGGCTCAGCACACGTCCCCGCTTCAAATGGTCCCAGGTGGTGATGGGTCAAGGCAACATTTCCAAGGAAGGCAACAATAGAATTGCAGAGTAACTTTTGGCCTGGTTGTGTTTTTCTGTTTTGTTGAATACTGATATTTTGCGATAAAGAAATATTATTTCATATTCTGTATTTGACATGTTTGCTGTTTGACCGTAGGGCGCTTTCCACTAGCTCTTGTAAAAATGGGCCTTGGTTGTTGACCTGTTGCTGCTCCACTTTCTGCCATTTGATCGGTTGTCGCTCTGACCAGTTTTTATTGTTAAGAAGTGGAAAAACAACATTTTAAAAGGGCCAAAAAAGTACCAGAAAATACAAAACCAACTACACACATCACAGCCTCAAGGGTAACATTCATGCCCTAAATTGTTACCGAGTGCTATTGTCCATATTATCGGTGGTGCCACGGCAAGGCCGGCGAGCTGCTCGGGAAAAAAAAAAAAAAATTCTTAAAAACTCTGAAACTAATTTGCAAACATCCTCGGTTCTCTGCCTGAGGCTGCGCCTCCAGCCACAGCTTAGCGCTACCAGGAAACATTATTCCTCCTCTGATTTCCTTTGTTTCAGCCTCCATCCAGACTTCTGCAAGTGCCAGGGAGCCGATCGGAGGAGGATTTTCACCGAGGTCAGCGAAAAATAATAAAAAAGTATAAATATTTCATAGATTAGTCGTTAAGTAGCGTGAATAGTTTTGAAATTAAATGTAACACTTGCTGAGTCATGTTTAAAAAAAAAAACTTTTACATGCTGTTGGTTGTGCAAAAGAAACGTTGAAACTTTTAAGATAAAATATCACAACCTGAAGTGACCTTTTTCTCCTCGACACTTTACATTCGCTGCATCGGGCTCCAAGCTTCTTCTTTTATTCCATTGAGAAAGTTCAAATTATTAGTCAGCTGCCAGCTGTTTAGGATCCCAAATTCTCAAGACATAAAGGAGAGTCAGTGCCTATTCACCAATAACTGTCACAGCGCTCGGATAACACATTTAAATTTCACCATGCCGGGAAGGTATAGTTATTGTTTCCCTCCATGAGATATAACCCCATAATGGAGGATATTAAACCCGTGCACCAGCAGGCCTTCACGCAGCGTGTGTGAGGCGGAGATGATGTGAGTCGGGAGGAAGAGAAGAAAGAAATACTGACTGAAGTTGGTTAGCGGCTGTGAAATAAAATCATTTGGAAACAACTTATCAGCACAGATGAAATCACATGATAGATTTTACACATTATAATGTGAAATAACAACATTTCTCTTTGTAGTATGAAGTGTTTATTACCACTATTGCAGCATATACACACTGTGTGTATTTTCTATATAAGGACTATATTGCTTCTTAAGGCTGCAGGAATATTGTTCACCCCATGAATAAATGGATGGGAGACAATATGGCGGGAAAATACGATCAGCGTGCGCTGAAACGCCACTGAGTGTCTCCCACAATAACCCAAAGGTGGATTAAAATACAATTCATTATTTATGTGCAACTCATTTACTTTTGTGTGAGAGAAAAAACCCAAATCCTCCATTAAAAACGGCCTGTAGCGTCGTCCATGTGCACAAAACACCACAAATGTAATTTATTTATTTTATTTATTCTACACTTTATCCAGTTTTAGAGTTATGTTTCCTGCATGTCTTTATTGTATTTTATTGTTTCATATTCCTGGCATTTTTCAAATATTTACCTCTTTCTATTTGATTGGAGAGTCCAGTCATTGCCATCCTCAAAGATCAGACAATAAAGCACGGGATGCAATGTGCAGGCCAACAGGTGGGGCACCTGTTGCCCCCCCACCACCACCTCAGGCCCCACCTCAGCACCTCTGAGTGACTCCATGCTGGAATGCCAACCACGCCAACCAACGCTGAAGTGTGGCCGTCATCTGCATCGCCATCGCAACATTAGCGGATGAAATGGACCAAAGAATTTCCCAGCACGTCCCTCCCTTCCTCCTGCCGCCAAACACTGAAACTTGACGGAGATCTGGAGTCTTTCCACAAAAGCAAAAGCATTGCGCTTCTGTGCTTGTTACTTTTTTGGGAAACAAGTGTCAGGAGAATGATAAACCTCTCCGCAGCATCAGTTTTGACGGGTTTCTGTGATAAAAAAAAAAAAAAAATTGCCTGGCTGTGACTGAAGACAGCGGTTAACTTCCCTATGTGTGAACACACTGGGTCAGGACTGGTCTAACGCAGCTCTGTATGTATCTCAGGTATGAACCAGCGGCCTTGTGTTGTTAGCCGGATAGGAGCTACAACATTGTTCAGGCTGACCGGGTTTGTAATTCATGCTGTATGCTTGCCGCTTGTGATTGGCCGCACCAGATGCAGGTGGCCAAACTTAAATGAGTGTTTAAAACAACAACAACAAATACAACAAAAAACAAAAAAAACAAAAACGGAAGTATGTATGAGCAAGAAGAGAGAAGCCACGAAACCGACTATTCAATACTGCCATCTAGTGTTGAATCGCGAGGGGGGCCGAACACAACCCGTCTGGATTTCAGCAAGAACTTGGCACATTTAATCCACTCCAGCAGAATAAAGGGGCGCGGAAGGGGGAGAAAAGGGGAGAAGGTATTGGCCTATTTGGGCTCCCTGAATAATAGTTGAAGAGACGTTGATGGAAATGTACTTTGTAATATAAAGTAATTCTGAAAATTTTCTTTTGCTACCCCCCCCCCCCACCCTCCTCCTCCTCCTCCCCCCGCCACAGCCGCACTGCAGCGTTATTCCATTAGCTGAAATGTGCTCTGAAAGAAACCCCCTCCGCCTGCATCCATCACTGATCATTATGGCATCTTAGCGTAATTGCCCTCCCCCTGTTGTGTGTGCACACTCGCCGGTCCTGAATGCCAGCAGTAATATCTCTGGGACAGAGAGAGAGAGAGGTAGAGAGAGAGAGAGAGAGAGAGAGAGAGAGAGAGAGAGAGAGAGAGAGAGAGGCAGAGAGAGAGAGAGAGAGAGAGAGAGAGAGAGAGAGAGAGAGAGAGAGAGAGAGAGAGAGAGAGAGAGAGAGAGAGAGAGAGAGAGGCAGAGAGAGAGAGAGAGAGAGAGAGAGAGAGAGAGAGAGATAGGCAGAGAGAGAGAGAGAGAGAGAGAGAGAGAGAGAGAGAGAGAGAGAGAGAGATATGCATAACCAGCTCATTTCCACAGCCAATCAAATTACCTGACCCAGCCGCAATACATCACTGCCAAACTGTTTATTAAACAAAAAGCCATGATTAAATTATTAATGACAGAGATTAATTAAGACCCCTTGTGCCACATTTGCACACACACACACACACACACACACACACACACACACACACACACACATGTGCACATTGATCCATACATCACATAAACAGGAGGCAGGCTGACACACACACACCTGCATGCACATGCACGTGTACGTGCACGCACACACACACACACCACATCAACAAAAGTGCCATTGCTCTTTTGCACACGTTCCTGTTTTTTCAGGCACACCAAGTAATGCACACATAAGAAGGGAGATATACAGTAATGATGTGTGCAGGAGGGGAAGGGACCAGTTTGACTTATCACCTGCAGAAGGACACGTCTGCCAGTTGTGTGAGCGGCGGCGTCAACTAGGAGTCTGTTCCAAAAACCAAAAAAAAAAAAAAGCAAATAAACAACTGTTAACGAGCTCGATGTCAGCAAAACTTTTCTTGATGTTACCGTGAGGGTTTGTTTATGGCGGTGCTTATGCTGCCGTAATGGTTTGTTAGGGCTAGCATCTGTTGCAGTTCGGGGCCCCGGCTACGCTCGTTTGTGTGTGTGTGTGGTTTTTTTGTGTGTGTGTAAGAGAGAGTGAGAGAGAGGGAGAGAGAGAGAGAGAGAGAGAGAGAGAGAGAGAGAGAGTCAAAGAGAGTGAGAGAGGGTCATTTTGTGTGAGCTGAATATGAATTCTCTCTTGTTAGTTTTGTGTAAGTGAAGGGAAAGTTTTTCTGAAGTCAAAAGATTCAAAACTCCAAACTAATTTACGGGACCTTCGAGCTTTTAAACTTAAAGGTCCTTTTTGGATTTGGGGTTTTTCATCTGGCACTACCATCAGTCAGCAACATGAGTGAGAACAACACTCGGGTTTAGCTTCTTGCTACAACCCTTCATTTTTGGAAGGGGATAAAAAAATAAATAAAAAAAAGCAGTGAGGTCTAGTCTCTTGTGATGTCACAAAGGGCGGATGAGTGAATGTTTTCAAAAAGTGAGAAAACATATTACATTAGATGAGGCAATAACAGCAGAATGCTAACTTGTTCAGTAAACAGCACTTCAGACAGGCGGTGCAATGTTTGCCATTTTAACTGAGGGTGGTTTTCGCTCGCTGTCCAAACTATCAGAAGTTATCGATGACCTTTTGGAAGCTTCCTTCCACTGGTGTCGGGCGTCCAATTTTAATCAACTAGAAATCAGTTTCATTTACTTCTTTCCTCGTGTGAGCTTTGATTTATTTAAACAATTTTGGCTCAAACATGGATGGGCTGGGATGACTAGGGCGGCCACCACTGGCCCCGCCCACTACTGGCTACACGCCAGGCCATCCGCAACCTCAGCCAACGACACACTTGTTTTATGATAAGGCAGATCTACGGCCTGAGATTGGTCCCGGGGTATGGTGGTAGAAACCAGCCATAAAAAAAATAAAAAATAAAATAAAAATCCACAGGCTATAAAAGTAATGCCCGTGCGTGCGCATGTGTGTGCGCGTGCCAAAAAATACTAAAGGAGTGGATCCGAACTGTGCGTCTTCGCCCGGAGACGAACAAGGCTGAAGACGCCAAGACAATCAGCCGGTATCAGCGCTTTGCGGCGGCGAACGCTACATCACCGCGACAACAAAGGCAGTAAAGGCCGGCGCGCTGCTGTAAAGCACTGCTCGCTTCTGCAGCGAGATCATCGTCCGCGCATCTGCTTAATTGTCACACAGCCACTCCCGCGAGAGGCTGTCGCCATGCACACACATGCATTTATGCGTCCTGTGTGTGTGTGTGTGTGTGTGTGTGTGTGTGTGTGAGATGCAAGACAGAAACATATACGAGTAATGTTCACCGGCTAAAATCCCCAAAGCAGCCATAAAGACGTGAGATGGATGAAGGCGCTGCTTTGCTCTGTATAATCAGTCAGCCAGACAAGGCGGCATTCACACGCGCCGCTCGCCGTTCCAGGACAAATTTATCACGGCGCAATTAGTTTGCAAGGCCTCAACCCGACAGTTCCTTTATTAGTTTACTGATTCCAGCCCCGGCGTGCGCCTTTACCTGTAGCGCTAGTCAATAAAGCCTGTTTCCATTAAAAAAAGATGTTGATGTGTGCAATACGGGCTTGTTGCTCCCGACATTAAAGTTTCTCCAAGCCAAGCAGCCAGGGGGGTGTGGGGGGGGGCCTTCTACTCCACACTTGTTTGTCACGGCTCCTCTCTAAATCGGAATTTTATGTATCTGTCCGCAGATCGATGGAGGCGGGTATTTATAATGTGCGAGCAGGTCTCTGCAGGAGACGTAAATTCTGGCATCCTTAGAGCTAAAGACGAATTACAGGCTTTGAAGCTGTTTCTTTTTTTTTTTTCCCTCTTATAACGGCCAAACCTTTAAATTACACCCCTGCCTAAAGGCTGCTTCCCAGCGCGGCTCACATTAATAAAAGATGCAGCTATAAAAAGGTGCATGTTTTGTTTTTTAAGCATTGTGAGGCCTGCAAAAAAAAAAAAATCACATCGCAGCGTGATAACTTTTGGAAAATACCGGTAGCTGCACGGCTGCAAGATTAAATAACGTCAGTTTCGTCAAGTAAAACTAAGCGCCAGTGTGCTTGTTTCAGTGCGTGCGTGACATTCGGATCGTTTTGATCATTTTTCACATCTCGAAAAAACCACCCACCAGTTTAACGCTGGACGCTGGATTTGAAACAAAAGCGTAGCTGAAACCACTGTATTAATAATAACGACGTTATGGGGAGAAAAACTGATTTGGTGTGTTTTTCTTTACTTCAATTCACGTTATTCACGTGAATATTGAGCAATCAGAAGCGATACTGGATGAAATCGGGTCATTTAAATGATCAAAGGCTCTTAAAATGTTATACGGTCAATATTTTTGAATGGTTCTGTATCAAATCGCTCAGTATCGACTAAAGTTTGCACTGAAAGGACATATTAATTACATGGCTTTGCCTGGCATGTGACCAAACCCTGAGACAACATAGTTCACAGGAAAAAACCAAGACCAAGCACTTCCATATGCTTTTGTGTGCGTGCGTGTGTGAGGTCTGATCTGAACCAAAATGTTTGCAAACAGTCCGAGTGTCACGGAAGACGTGCGTCTGATACCTTTCTGCACCCTGCCTGGTTTCCTCGTACAGCGGCCCGGCGCAGGCGGCCTCCTGCAGCAGTGTAAACAGCAGCGGCGTCCTGCGACCTATAAATCAGTCGCGGCCTTGTGTCAACAGCAGCGGCTGAGCGAAGCGGCTGCGTGTGCGGCGAGATGACTAAAACCAACCGTTAAGAGAGAGAAAGCACAAAACCGTGGCA